>VXBZ01001923.1:875959-1028471 GCA_013399135.1 Heliornis fulica | reverse complement strand
GGGGGGGTGGGGGGGGGGTTGCATTTTGACCCCTCAAGCTTGGATGAAAATTCATCTATTCTAGCGCACATTATTTAATTTTGTATGATGAGTGAATGCAATCTGCTTTTAACTTTTTAAGAACTTCCTGTATACTAGGAAAATATATAAAATATCTCATTAGAACTGGTTTGTAGGCAACATTAGTAATCCTTCAGTTTTCTGTAGTGTAAAAGATCTTAATACACATGTAGATTATATCAATATTTCTTTTAAATACATGATGTACTAAAGTGAATTAAAAGAATTAAAAAACAAATTCTCTTGTTGCCTTGGTAAGTGACAACGCCTGTTCAGCTTTTTCCCATTCCCATGGTGGTGGTTAATATGTAAGAAAACTTTAATCTGCAAAATACAAAAAATCTGCTAAAATAAAAGCAAGAGTTCAACATCAAACTTTTTCATCTTTTGCATAGGTCCATTTAAAAACACATCTTGATATACCCTATAGCTGCTCTTTTTTTACTAGTTCTGGATAGTGATCTTCATAAGTTATTGCAATGTTAATAGGAGAAAAGGGAAATCACAATCATATTATCATACAGAACTGGTAATGAAGACATTCTGATTTTGTAGTAAGTATTTTTCATCCAGAGCTATTAGTGAGCCATGTATGTTCTTTTCATTAATATTTTGCATGGAATGTACTTTTCTGTAACAGAAGCACTGGAGTTTTGAACAGTAGATGGGCAGTTGGAGGGAAATCACAAAACAAGAGAAACAGTTTTATTATTCTTTAGAATGAGGCTGGACATTAGTGAGTTGAGTTAGTCTGGGAGATGGCTGTATTTAATGAGCTGCAAGGGATGATAGGTGCAGTCAGTGCTCCTTGGGGAGAAGTTGAAACCTCATTAGAAACTGATTTTTTTTTAAAATACTTGGAGGATGTTTCATGCTGACCTTAAGGGAGAAAATGGTTGGGTAGATTTATCTGTTGATCCATATCTCTATCTGTTAATTTTCAATGAAAATAACACCCAGGTCAAGAACTGGATACTACATAAAGGAACATGTCACAACGATTTAACTATGTGAAGCAAAACAATGCATTTAATCTAAAATACAGTGTATATACTTGTTTCTAAATTGCATAATTAATATTGGCATGGCATTAAATAATTCTTTTACTGTAATTTCTTTGAAAGATGTTAGGCAGAGTGTGTGGCAAAGCCTAGGACTTCTGTCCTCAAGGAGAGGTATTAAGTAAAACTGCTGAATTCGAGCATTTGTGTCTTCAGCACTCTAGTGGAAAGAAATCTGCCTGCGAATAGCAAGATAGATGCCTAAAAGAGTCAGCGTGCTTCTCAGAAGAGATGAATGCACCATTTTGGAGCTGTCATAGAGAATGCTAGTTTAAAAGACACTTTTTTTCCAGTAGCGAAAGTTTGCACAAGCATGTTTACTGTCCAAGGCAGAAGGAAGGTGTTTCAAGGGATTTCAAGTGCCTGGTTATAAATCTTCAGGAATTATTTAATACACTTTTCTTATGTGTGTATACGGCCTGTTCTTTCTTTTAAGTGAAAATATAAGTTGTTCTACTGTCTTGTTGTGCATCTCTGATAGTAGAAGAGTACTGGTTCTTGAAGGTGTTTTCAGTAATAACATAATTTTCAGTGCTTGGATAATGCACCAACTATCAGAAGATTGCAACCTGAAATGTGCAAGGATTGGGGAATGTGAGCACTTCTTGTTGTGAATTTTAAACGAGGTCTTTGGCAAAAATGTTTGATTCATTTCATACTTAAGGAAGATTCTGGGGAGGTAACCTAGCTAGAGACATTTGCTTTTTCTTTCTTGTATATTTTTTATCATTTAAAAGCTTTGGTTTCAGGAGAGCAGCAGCACTAGGGCTATATACACCAGAGCTAGCTTTGAACTGCAGAGTACAGATCTAATTACGCAGCTTGTAGCTGTGGAACTGCTTCTTTCTATTCTAAATTACTTTTCTAACTTATTTGCATAATGTAATGCACAGAGATTTTACCACTGAAATATAATATTCTCTGACACAGGAAAGACTGAATTAACCCTCTTAAGACTATATTGCTGTCTCGCAATTTATTTAGTAAACGCTTACCAACTTCATTGGGGAGAGGTGTTGATGGAAGGTGTTATATGTCGATTTAGCTAGGACTGGTGGTTTACAAACATTTGGTAATGTACAGAGATTAAAAGTGAACATTAACTGTGCACTTCTAATCAGCTACTACAGCTACTTTTTTTTATCAGAATTCATGTTTGTCTGCTTCTCACTGAGAAGTTCTTTTTATTGTCATCAGTTTGTGCAGTTTAAAATTTGTTCAGGTGTTTATAAGTGATGATGAAATACATGAAAGTCAGTGAATTCAAATGTGCATTATTGGTTTAAAAACAGTGGGAGGTAAGTCTCCTAAAGAAAACATGCATCTGAAAACTAGGTATCTTTCTACAACGAGTGTACAAAGGCTTCTGGGTAGGAGACAGTTCTACAATGCATGTTTCTTAGTTCTTGTTTGCATAATAAAGTCTTACATCTTTCTGAATGAGTGATTGCTGTGACATCAGGCACTGTCTTCATGTAAAAAAAGCCATAAGAAAGGTTTTGAGAGGCTGTGTTTCTCAAATTGCAATATATATATTGAAATATAAAATATTTCTACTTGGATGAAAGCAAATAATTCTAGGAGTGACAATGTCACTAAATTGATGATGAAAAAAAGATGTATCAATTAAGCTAAAACATGAAGTATTTTAGCTAGAATATAAAGTAATGAGTGATTTCTCCCAGTAAGCAAATAGTTATGCAAACATCATTTCTCTTTTACTGTTTCTCTTTATTGTCTTTTTTTTAATTTTTAATTTCAATAAATTATAAATATGTACATATGATGACTGTTTTATATAAAGTTATATGTGCAAACCCTAGACAGTACTTAGTTTTTAGGGAATATATATAGTGTTTTCTACAGCATGCCTTTTCCAGATATTCAGAACTGTTACTATACTGGAATTAAGTGGTATTTAATCGCTTTACCCTTTCTACTCCAATCAGTAAGCTTACTGCCATGACTCTTCTTAAATGTGCCTTGCAGTGAATCTTAATTTATCAGTTTAAATTGTTCTGTATACATATCTAAAGGGATAAGTATTAACATCTCATTGCTGTCTCTTAGTTCAGATACCATATGTGATGGTTATAAGTATTACCAAGTCATAGTGGGGTTGGGTGGAGGATATCCCACTGTATTTCCAAAGCTTATTGCAGACAGGTACAAATAATTTTTATTACCATTCAACTGGTACTTTCAAGGAAATGTGTTTCTAAGTTATCTTATTGAGTGGTAGTATGTGGTTTTAAACCTGTAATCACATCTGTTAGTTTAAAATTCATATACCCATGTGTGGTTTGCATTTGGTGGTGCTTAATTTCATTCTTCTCTCTCACTGTCCAGAGGTTTGGGAGTGCACTAACCTCACAAGGTTCTTTATAGCTATCTCAAATGGAGTCATACAACCCCAAAACTTGTCACCTCACTATTTGCTTTCCAGATCAATTAGGATGTCTCAAATAACACAAATCTCCACCGGTGGTATTCTCCCTATGTTGTGAAAATGAACTAATTTTTGCCACAAACTGTTCCCATCTTTTAAAGACTAAATAATTTTAAGGAAAAAAAAAAACCCTCTCAAGTATCTTTGAAAATATTAATATTTTTGTTCCCATAAAGAATATTTCATAATTATTACTTTCATTGTTTGCTTAAGAATTCTGTTATTTCACATCATGCTTGTTTATTTTTATCTTAAGGTGATGGTGTTTGTTCATGCTAGAAATGCCACAGTACGAACTGCTATGGGTCTTCGAGAAAAAGCAAAAAACAATGGTCATATTTGTCACTTCTTGTCACCCCAAGGATCGGATTATGGGCAAGCTGAAAAACAGGTAAGTGGATAATTGAAGTCAACAGTCTTTACTGTCCAAGAATAGATTTTTTTTTTTTTTTTTGCAAGACAGGCTAAGATGGCAATGGATTAAGCATTTTTGGGCTTCTGGGAAGATAGATTTGTTCTGAAGTGAAGAGTGGAAGTGCTGAAATGAGTAGAGGAAAGAGTCATAGTGTTGGAAGAGAAAGTGCTGTACTTCTAGCTTTTTGAACAATGCCGATAATAAGTTGTGGTTTATGCAATGTTTACTTAGAAGTCAATATGGATAAAGTCTAAAAGAGCATTCTTTATCTGGTGGACCTCACTTTTGAGAGAGAGATAAGAAATTCTTTGAGAGTCCCATAATGTGCTTTCTGTGTATTTTTAATGGTTCTTGGGAAGAGTTAGTGTAGACAGACCCCAGAAATGCCTTCTGAAACTTCAAAGTTGTTATGTACTTGCTTGGGTCCCTGCAGAGCTGCACTGTGTCTAAGTGAAAGCCTGATAATGAGATAGATGAGGAGTCATAATTGTACTTTTTTGTTAATATAATGAAGCTATTAAGCTAAAGGTCATTTCTGTATATGAAACTTAGTTACTTAACCTCTCCAATGCTATGATGGGTTTACTTAAATAATTGGACAAGTTAAATGAGAATGATTTGGTGATTATTGATTGCAGTAGTCTTCATGTAATCTGCAGGTCTGGAAATCCCTAAACCGTCAGTTCCACACAAAACAGTCTTTAAAGTATTAATCTGACCTAGCCTGTAAATTTACCACCTTTCCAAAATCATCTGGCTTTCCATATGAATTAACTGATGGTGGAAAATAAAATGAAAAATCCACTCAGGTCACAAGTGGGAAAGCCATTTGAATCTCACAAGGTTTTAGCCCTCTTAATCTGATCTTGTTTAAAAACATGTATATGAATCATAAATAATATTTTGAGCAGCAGCCACATACTTGCCAGCTGAAACTATGTACATGTTTTTATTTATTCTGACAAGCAATTTGCGTTAGTTGACCATCCACATTTTTTCTGATATGAAGCATACAGAAGTAACTTGGTCTGCAACAACTTCTTTTAATCTGTCTTAGCAATGTGCCAGTATTTCTGATGAGAGAATATTTCCAAAACAATTATTAATTCAGTGTTACATGTGACATTTAGGTTTAGTGATATGAATTGAGGTCAGATTAAACATTGTCTTGGTAATAATTCCTTGAAAAATAATTTCCTTTCTCTCTCCCCAACGAAATAGCAGAACATAGAGGAGATACTTATTCATTGTAGACATGTAATGTATGTCCTTTCACTGGGAAATTTATTAATAAAATTAATTATGAAGGAGCATATGCATTACAGTTGGCAAATTCAGATTTCAGAAATGTAGAGAAAATTCTTAAAGATTTTTTTTTAAATCAACATCAGGTATGTCCTTTATGTTGAGATGCATCTATATTTTTTTTTAAACTATGCTAAGTTATAAATTGATGTCCTTATATTTCATAATACAGCATATTAAAAAGCCAGCCTCTCTATTGGATTTTAGTATCTCCTCATTATAAAAATAATAGCAGCCCTGAACCAGGAGATCCCATGTTTCTGCTGTAACAGTGGTTATTAACAGTGAACTTGCTCTAATTAGATTTCTTAGAACAAAATCGAAACCTCTCAGTTTATTAAAAATAATAATAGCTTTTTCATGCTAATATTGAAAAGATATTTTAAACTATGGAAAGTACTCGTGCTTATTTAGGCGTGCAAAGTTATTGCTGAGGAAGTTAGGAAAAATCATATGCGTATTTCAACAGTGCATATAAACAGAGGTATTGGTCAAAGAAATATTTGTCCAACACAGTCTGAATTTCAGTGAAAACTACTACTGCATGTTTAGTTTTTATTCTAGGATGAAATGGATTGGGAAGTATCATTTCTGTTGATGGGAACCAGAGGAATGTCATGGGAAAAAGTTCTAAACCTACTTGGAATAGAGGTTATTGCTTCCAGTGCTTGGATAGTGATTTAAGGTAGCCTTTATAGTATGGATTAGGAGAGTGGTAGGCAAAATACCATATTGGTTGGCTGGTTGCACATCTGAAAACTTTTTCAAAGGATTTTTATTCATCACACTAGGGGTTACAAAGTAAAATACCAAATTTCCCTGCTCTTTCTTCTGTCCCCTACATTCCCAACCTAGCATATATATATCTGTTATGAATCCCAGAATGTGTTCTGAATCAAATTTTGAATTGTTTGAGGGTTGTAGTCCCAATCTTGGTTTGTGGGAAAAAAAAAAAAAAAAGCTTTGCTTTAATAGTTGGTTGGGTTCTTTACAGAAGTGTTCTAACATTTGTAATAAAGCAAACTGGCCTCCGCTGTAATTAAATTAATACTTCTCTTATATGCCATGGGAATCTTTGATAAATTTGACCTCTTTCTACACTAACTACTGCAGTAGTGAAAAATGTTCTTTTGCCCAAATGTTTTAGGGACCTGTATGTATAATTACTTGTATGTAATCGAAGAAGCGTGAGTAATATTGGGAAGAGCCAATTTGCACGCTATATTACAACTAGAGATTAGAGTTCTCATTATCTCAGTATCTTAGGAAGCCAAACTTATCATTACAATGTTAGCAGGTTTGGGGTTTCTTCTTGTCAGTGTCTTTTACATTATGTAGTATCAAAAATGTGATAGTGGTAAAGGCAGATTCCCTTTTGATTTATTTTTTAATTACAAAAAGCACTATTGAAATCAGGGTATTTTTTTAATAATCTCACTGTCTAATCCTTTAAATAGTTGTCTTGTCTTTAGATTACATGCTACCTGCCAAAATAATGTGTTCAGTCAGCTATCAGTTCCCAGTAACCCTTTTCCATGAGGTAGTGAATTGCTGGTAGACAGAATTTGCCCCACTCGAGTATCCTGGTTTAGGTTAGCCTCTTTCCTAGCTACTTTGCATTCTGAGCAGGAAATCCTAGTCATAGTACTGTAAAAGGCATTAGAAAGCATGTAGTATTCTACACTACATCAAAAGGAAGAATCAATGATCTGGAGAAAGCAGTTGAGTGCACCCTCAGTAAGACTGCAGATGACAGCAAATTTTGTGGAAGTGTTGTTCTGCTGGAGAGTAGAAAGGCTTTACAGAGGGATCTGGAGAGGATGGATCAATAGACTGAGGCCAACTGTGTGAGGTTCAACGAGGCTCAGTGCTGGGTCTTGCACTTTGATCGCAACACCTACTCACAACACTATAGACTTGGCAAAGAGTGCCTGGAATTCTGCTTGGTGGAAAGACAGGTAACAAAAAGAATATTTCAGTTATTAGCCTAGCTTTAAGCACTATTAATCCAAAATGTGAATTTTGTTAATATTGTCACTGTATGCATTCATGTGAAATGTACTTGTCATTCCAAGCAAATTCCGTGGGGAATTTGAATTCTTAAGTGGGGAAACTACTCTTTTAACATGAAACTGTGTGTCATCTTTATTCAGCAAAAGCTGTATAAACAAGTTCAGTATGACTTGAATGTTTTTGTACACTTCCAAGTATTCTTAGATCTTAGAAAAGAACTTTTAAGCATGAAAGTGTAGTATGACAAATTGTGGGATCTTTACCAATATAATTTGAAAAATTCTTAAGAATTAGTGCTTGGGAAGAGTACAAGAGATTAAAACTTGGGAAGAGATGATGCTAAGAACAGTTACAGATTAAGATGGTGATGATTGTCTTGGAAAGAAGACCAAGAAGTATTACTCTTAATAACAGAACAAATTTATAACCAATGACTGATATAGCAATGAATGAGAGAGAATTGTATTCTCCAGCAGAGCCCATATAATGGTTTTGTGGCTGCCCTGAGGCTTACCATGACTATCAAGAGACAGAATTCACAGAATTTTAGGTCTTGGAAGGGACCTCGAGAGATCATAGAGTTCAGCCCCCCTGCCAAAGCAAGTTCACTAGAGGAGGTAGCACAGGTAGGTGTCCAGACAGGTCTTGAATATCTCCAGGGAAGGAGACTCCACAAACCCCCTGGGCAGCCTGTTCCAGTGATCCATCACCCTCACTGTGAAGTTCTTCCTCACATTGGTGCAGAACCTCCTGTGGTCCAAATTGTGACCATTGTCCTTGTCCTGTCCCCACAGGCCACTGAAAAAAGGTTGGCCATTTCCCTTTGTCTCCCACTCTTCAGATATTTATAAACATTTATCAGATCCCCCAGATTAATTCATTAAATTCTTGTGATTTGCACACTTTAATGCAAATTCATGGGGTTTTTTACTACTTATGCATGTAAATATGACCTAGAACTTGGGGGAAAATAGCATTGTTATACAAATTATATACACCTGTGTACTTAAGGACTTCTTCACTAACACATACAACTTAGTAGTAAGAATAACAAAAATAATGTGAAGTCATAGACATACTGAAATCTGTGGCAAAATATCATCAATGTTCCTCTGCATACTTCTGTTTATCCTCTTGCTGGATCCTTTCAACAAACAAATTATTTAAATTTTACTTATCACAGAAGCTAGATAATTCATTGGTTCTGTGTCTCTTACCTGATAAATGCTATCTGCAAAAGGAGTTTTTAAGATATAAATGAAACCTAATGTTCACTGTTCATAGGAAACTTGTTGCTGTTTAAAAATGCACATCCTATAATGAAACGATTTTGTCATAGCATATATCTGAGGCATATTTTTATTTACATAAAGTTATCACAATAAGGATACTAATCAAATAAGATATATACTCTGCCAAGGCAGTTACTTTGCTTAAACAATCATCAACAGTCGTCAGATGAGAAATATGCTAGCAAGATTTTGCTGAGCAATTAAGGCTAACTTGTTAAGACCTATGAATACACAAAATATTTAAGTCCTTAAAGCATGCGTGGTGTTATTAACTGTTTATTATTGTTCAGTGTAATTTTTTTCTTTCTAGTAGTAAATATTTCTAGCAGAAGTGAATACAATAACATTTTTTTTATTTTTTTATTATTGTGAAAGTTCTTATTTATTTAAATAGCAAATTGTTATTAGGGTTAGGCCAGGCTACGTAGTCTTTTAATGACAGATTTGTCATGGCCAGGAGAATAGTGTGGAAGGAGCATTGATACGTACTCTTCCTTAAGCATTTGCTGTTCAGAGAGACTACTGCTTTAGATAGACTTTGTCAGATCTGGCATAGTAGTAAATCTTATGCAACAAACTGAGTGTTTGTCAGCAGGATGAAGCGTGTGACTTTTAAGAGCTTTTCAGGGTTTTTTTTAAAACACATTCTCAAAATACGACCTAGGTTCTTTGTTCCCAGATGTTTGAAAGCTACCTGTAGGTGGGCCAAATGGCACTGTGAAACTGACCTGTCCTTCCAAGCATTTACTGTTCCTTCAGAATGCTTCTCATTTCTAACTGTACCTTTAATCACTGTGATCACATTTGATCATTGGTACAAATACGAAATATCTATGGGTCAAATTGGATCTCTGAAGAACTTCATTAGACACTGTCAAGTCAGAGTTTCTATATATAATTAATTTCTTTCATCTTCATTGCCTAATATTAATCTCCTTAATAAGTGAAATTCATTTATATAATACTAAAGTCCCAGTGCCATACCATATAAATGAAATTTCTGACAGAAGTCTGTGTTATATCGATCCTGTATGATGCAGTGATTAATTTAAGCTTCATAATGATAATACCATGTTTGTCTGGCAAGATCTGTCTTGTATAAAGGGTTGTTTATTGGCACAGATCCCAAAATTATCAGACTGCAGGCCATTCAGTCTTGGCATTTAATTTGACATGAAATTTAGCAATACCTGGCAGAGAATAATCTTGATAATGTAATCTAATCCAATCTTTCTTTTTTTTTTTCTGCATACAGTTTTCACTGTAATGGATGAAGATGTTTAGAAACATCTGAAATCCAGTGAATTACTTAGAAAAATAAGTAATACCCAAATCAGGGATGTTCTAGTCTAGACACAGCAAGTACAGGCTACTTGAATACACAGGAGGAACTGAAAAATAGAGTAGTTAAAAGCATTATATTCTTTATTGGCCTTTGGAATTTGAAAGCAATTTTGCTAATCCTCTTAATTATCTTTCAAATGTTTTTAAATTATTAGAAATTAATTTTTACAGAACATTCATCAAATATTTGATGTGTAATCATTTGTTTGACATTTAATTATTTTAATGCAAATCCTCATTTTATTTTTGTTTTACTAATAACACATCTAATATTTGATATGCCATTAAAAAAACTATAAAAATTAAATGAGGATGTGTATTCAAATACATTAGGCTATATTAAATGTCAAACATATATTGAAGTTCCCTATTTCTTTTATAATTACTATATTTTTTTACTTTTGAAAAATATTTGCTAATTATCTCTCAGAGAATGGAATGAAGCTCTTTATATTTCTTTCATGGGATATTTTATTCTGTAGTCCTGCTTAAAGGTCAGAGACAGAATTCATGAGAAGATGTGGTCCTAAGAATTGATGGGTTAAAGAAAAATCTGTTCTATACAGAGTGGTCCTACTGTTTTAATGAATCCTGAGCTGTGGAATTTAGTATTAAGAGGAACTTAGGTAGATGTTTACAGAGAAATATACTGTGAAAATTCAGAAACATTGCTTTCAATTTTTTGTAGCAGTATTCTATTAGATTTCACATAAGCATTAACTATTGCAAACTAAAATAAAAGGTTGACAAAAGTGAGAAACAATTTATTTTTGCTTTTGCTTTTCCTGACCTTTAAGAAGGAAAAACTTTTTGTTTGATGTATAGTTCTGTTATTATTACAGGCAATTTTTGGTGTCACTCCAGAAACTCTATTTGCACAGCTTTAGATTTGTGTTTCTGTTTTCTGATTGCTGTTCTATGTACTTCTGTATGTTGTATGCAGTCTACTGGAATTTTCTAGCCTTTTTATTATGAATCAGAAACTATTAAATACATGTTGTAGTTTGATTTTTTTGTTATCAACTATCTTTCTGAAAATCAGTCTCTGATCCAAGGGTTTCATATCTGTTGGCTTTCTCTTGTGCTCTCGTAGTTACAGCACTGAGGTAACAAGTATCAGTCTGAGCTGTCCTGCTGAGTTTTATCCTATTTATCACTGGAAATCTGCCTCGTGAATATTGTTCTACTTCCAGAAGCTGTATTAGTAGTGGGAATCCTAGAAGCAAAATTTTTTTCTAGAATGATCTCTGAGGTTGCAAATACAGCTGACAGAAGTGCTTATGTTTTTGTTCAAAAAGATGTTTTATGCTTTTGTACCCAACATTTCAGCAGCTTCAGAGATTTCAGGTTAAAATTAGTAATGGATTTCATCACTGTAAAGTTTCGGTGCCTTTTCTTACTAATCCTTCATAGAAACACTGATAATGGATAATATGTTGCCTATAGCATCCCTTTTCATTGTTGACAAAATTTCCTATTAAATACTAAATGCGCTTAGTAAGATCATTTGAAACTGCTGTCATATTTGTAATAAGATTAAGCTTCTTTCCTTAAATGAAGTTTATTGTGGTCTCCTGCAAGGTAGTGCATCACTTGCATTCAGTCAGTTCAGATCTTAAGGTAAATACGTTTTTTAATGTCTTCTCTATTTGTGCTCCTAAATATAGAAACAGGTATTTCAAGCTTTATTGTTTAAAAGTATGTTTTTAATTACTAATTTGATTTAAATCTAAAAAGGGTTTTTATGTATGATTAAAATAAACTGAAACTTCTTTCTCTCTGTGATATGGGAACAGCATTAGGGTAATGTTAGGTTCCTTGATGTCAGGGTATGACAATACTAACAAGTAGCTCTAAGAGTTTAGTTGATTCTGCAGTCACAGAGGTTTGAATGCTCAGTAGCAGCACATGTGTATTTTTTCCTTAAATTGGCATAAGTGTTGATATTACTGTAAAACTAATTTATTTCAGAATATGTGAATGTATATTTAATTTTTTTTCCTGTGCATTCTTATCAGTTTCTTACATTGGCATTTGTGACCTGCTTGTCTTTCCTGTCACATTCTGGGGCAATGACAGAGAAAAAAGCCATGCAACAATTTTTTCCTTGGACCGTGAAAATTCCCTCAGTTAGCTGCTAGAATGTTTTGATGTGTAATCCAGGTCAAAAAGAAGTAGTTCACTCTTTCTGTTCACAGTAGTTATTAATGGATAGCTTCCCTGGGAAAGATGATTTCAACTTGAAATCCCATTGTTACATAAATTATATATGGATATCAAATAGCTACGCTACTAGTAAAGAAACATATTTCAAAACTTCAAAGCCATTTTGAAGGCCGAAACAAAACAAGCAAACAAAACCCCCAGTATGATTTTTTTTATTATTACTATTATTTACAAGTTTGGGAAATGGGACTTCCACTTTAGCAACAAAGCCTACTACCCAGTTTTTATTTTTCCCAGTGCTTTCACCATGTTTAATGAAATTCAGGTTTATATTAAAAATATATAAGATCTCTTGAGAGGTTAAAAATTCCTTTTCTTCATATTTTCTTCTGTCACTTAACAGGTTCAAAGGCTGATAATACCTTGTCGCTTTTGAATGCTCTAGCAAGAAAAAATTGTAAGATAATATTAATGTCAGCATGAGTGCTGTCTGCCCTAGCCCCTCTTCAGCCCTCCCTCAAAGAGCTTGGTTGGCTCAGCTGTTTCAGCTGCTTTCATGCCCTAAGGATTGTTCCAGGCAAGAAATTAAAAAAGAAATGCTTAATTTACCAACAAGCCCTAGGTCTTGTATTCCTTTACTAAGATGTGCCAGTTAATTCTTGGCTGCAATGTATAATCTTGTGCAATATGTTCACAGTAAAACTGTAGACAATAATAATGTTTTTCAGACACCTTTTCTTTACAGGATGCACCAAACCATACTGGCAAATGGTTCTGGTCACATATAATTTATGTAGCTTTGTATGGAAACCATATGCTGACTAAAAAATACTACTTAAAGCAATCTTAAGTTCTTAGGAATTTATTTGTCTGAAAATACTGCAACTGCAGTAGTTATTATTAGTGAAGACTGATTGAAGAGCTAATTAGAATTTGTGGGTTTTCTGCATTGTGCACTGATAGTGAATGCTGCTTGTTGATGAGCAGTTGTACTTTGTATTTCATGGTAATTATTCTCAGATAGACTTGATATGGTTCAGCGATTGATACTCTGTTAGAAACTATATTTGATTTCTTTTACATGAGCTACACGTAGCAAATTTTCTGAGATGCTGCAGTGAATTATATTGGATTTTAGGTTATTTTTCTGGCATCATAGTTGACTTATAAAGGATTGGTGCAGTAGTGTCAGGTGTTGGCAAATGAGGGACACAATGGTTTGCTTTATTTAAGTGCTGCCTTCTAGCATAGCTTGATGTTTTTCTTACATATATCACCGTTAACTGTCCATGTTTCTTTTTCTCCCTGAAAATTTATGGGATTTCATTTATATTGTAAAACAGTAAGTGTATAGGATAACTGTAGATTATGCATTATTTTAAATTGAAGTATTTGACCTGTCATAATTGGCAAATACCAGTTTATAAACACCTAATTTTATAGAAAGCCATTGCAATATGTGAAACTATCTCTGGATGTCTATTTAAAAACATTATTAGAATAAGTGCAATTAAAATTACTTCACATGAAATATTCTGTTCACTTACCTATTGATACAATTCTTCCTGTTGAACACAGACAGTGGCAAACATTAGATTATTTTTATTCCAAGGTACATTTAGATGCTTGATTCGTTTTTTTCATTTAGAAAATATTTTTTTCTTAACAGATGGGGAAAATTTTAAATTTCAGTTCTTATTCCTTTATTTTCAAAATAAGAAAGCTTTCCAAATACAGCTAAGTTTAATTATGTTTTGATGGAGTTGTTTAGCTGACTATACTCACCATTTCAGTTGTCATCCACTTTTTACTTCCAACTTCCCCAAATACCATCATTTAGGCTAATTTGCTTGGACTTTTTAACTATTCCATTAGTTTATTTGCACAATATCTCAAGTATATCAGAACTGGACAAAAGCATTTTTGCACTGAAGCTTGTAACGACATCTAGTTAAATTGTGTAATAATGAATGAGGGCACAGTTTTAAGAATTTTAAGAGCAATTAGAAGCAACCATTAAGAATGAGTTTGTTGAATTTGATCCAGTCTGTTTATATCATATTCCAGGAACTAGAGGTACTTTGGAGAAAATAAAATAGATTAAAAATTAATTAAGCATAGTTTTGGAAAGGTGTGCAGACTTTTTTTTCAGAGAACTGATGAATATTTATTGCTGTATATTTATTTTTCTAGTTTAAGTTGTATCATGTGTATAGTCAGTCTCTGGGGTTTTTTTAGCATCCACTAACCATTGTCCTGGAGAAAAGCATCATGTTGTATAAAACCATAAAGACCTATGCTTTAGGGTGTACATATACCATTGTGTATCACCTTTATTACAGCAAAGTTATCATTTTGGCTAAATTTGTCAAATCTTTCTTAACCACCTAATTATTTCAGAAACTTCTTTTGTTCCTAGCAGATTGTTATATCAAAACCAGCTGAGTATGACTACAGAATATTAAAAAACCCCATACCTAAAAACCAACATTCTTTTCATCCCACTAGTGAGATTCATGCCAGTAATGAGTATCATATAAATGTGTATTTGGATGCATTACATGTACCATGTTAGTAATTTTTGGCTCATTTGGACAAGAGACAGAACTGGAACTTAAACTTATGTATTAGTCTAGTTCCCACTATCATAACAACATTGTGTTTTGACAAGGCTACAGTATACACAAACTGTGCATGAACTATAATGAAAACCAGTAGGTAACAAAAATGGAGCTTAGTCTGTGCTACCTACCAGTTTTCAGTAGATAAAATGGAAAACATTTAAACTTCTAGAACTTAATTTTGTTTACATGAAATTACAAATTGTTTGGTCTTTGGTAGGACGAGGACTTAATTGAATTAAATTTTAATGCTTAAATAAGATACTCAAAACCACTGACACAAGTTTTTTTTCTCAGATATTTCTTTCCTGTCAAATACTAAATTACTGATTTTTATCAACCAACTTAAGAATCAAGATTTGGTTCATGATCTCCTCTATGGCTAACATGTTATCAGCTACTGTGGAACCAGCAGAATCTGTGTCTTCGAGCAACAGGCACATATATAAGATGTGCACTCAATATTTAAAGAAATTCTAAAAATCTACATGCCATGTCCTAGTATTTACCATACTCCAAATGGAAAAGCTGTTTCAGATTTTTGTGGTTTAACCCCATCCAGCTACTAAGTACCACACAGCTATTTGCTCACTGCCCCTGCAGTGTGGTGTCGGGGAAAGAAATAGAAGAGTAAAAGTGAGAAAACATTTATTGAGATAAAGATGATTTCATAATTTAAATTATTGATGTTATTATTAGTAGTATTTATTTTTAAATTGTGATGAAAAGGAAAATTAAAAAAAAATAAAAACAAACCCAAAGCATAGGAATAAAACCCAAGAACAAAATGTGGTGCAAGTAAAAAAATATTGTTTACCATCAAATGACTGATGCCTAGCCCATTCCTGAATAATCCTACCCCATATCCTGGCCAAACCCCTAGTTTATTTTCTGAGCATGATGTCAAGTGTTATGGAACATCCCTTTAATCATCTGGGGACAGCTATCCTAGCCATGACCCCTTCCAGCTTCCAACCCCAGGTCTACTTGCTGGTGTAGCGATGTGAGAAGCGGCAAAGGCCTTGGCTATGTGTAAGCCCTGCTCAGCATTAACAAACACATCCTTGTGTTATCAAGACTCTTCAGCACAAATCCAAAACAGAGCCCAAAAACACCACTCTGAAGAAAGTTAACTCTCTCCCAGCCAAAACCAGCAGAGAGATGAATACTGCTGACATTTCTAATGAATTCTCTAGAATGGGATCTTAAGAGAATATTAAGAACTAGAGTGGTATTTCTGGAACATTGGGATGCCAAGTGTGTGGGAAGAATTGGAATGCATAACAGGCAGTGGTTTTATTCAGCTTCAGAATTTTGGTGGGTAAAATCATTCCTAACCTGTAAGGAAAACTAGAAAAAACAACAATAGACAAGCAGGACAGATCCTGTTTTGACATTTTTGCAGATGATGTGCATATGGCCTGAAAACTTTTCCAAAAAAAAATTACACAAAACTTTGAAATTTGAAAGTTCTTTGGCATAGAATATATATATTTTTATATAGTTTACATTTAAAACAGTTCTGATTAGATAACTAAAACTTTTCAGGATTATCCTGTCATCAGGGAAGAATATTTTGTTATTTTATTAATAATAGGATATTTTAGCAAAATTCTGAATATTTTATTTTCTTAAGTCAAAAGTAATGGAACTTAACCTGTGATTACTGTTGTAGATTATATATACTTCATATTAAGACCAGTATGTGTTTACAAGCTTTATGATACCTTTAGATATATTGATATCAACGATTTTATCAGCCTTTGGTCTATAGTAATACTAATAAAATATATAGTTCTTTGTTACCTATTTAATAAAGAATGTGCCAGCATATGGTGGACTTGTCTAATTTTAGTGCATGTGCAGCCAAGCAGAGGTTCTAAAATAAAAAGTAGCCAATTGTCTTTGTTTCTCAAGAGATACGAGAAGGCTAAGACCAAAATGAAGTTTGTGTAAGTAAAGATAAGTCAAAACATTTATATTAATGTAGTTTTTCTGAAGAGTTAAAAATATTCTCACATAAGAAAAATACAGGGTATAACTGTGCAAAGTAGTAGTTTTTACATGGAAAAAATGTTATGTGTACAGCTATTGGTTGCCTGAACTCAGCAAGACCTGATATAGTCAACCAACAAAGTGCTTGTGACTAAAAGAGTTGGCAGCATCTTGATTCATTAAGAGGCAATATTTACTGGCTGCTGCACAGCTTCCACTGGCAAATTCAGCCCTCTCTTTGGAAGTCTTATGCATCAACATTGAAAACATCAAAGTTTCTGTTGGTTTTCTTTTGAAGTGCTTTCTTTTCCAAATAAGAACTTGTGAGAGCCTCTTTTAAAATGTTATCTATTTGAATAATGACCTTGAGCAGCATTTTTGAAAAAGCCTTTAGCTACTATGAGGATCTGTCATTTTCTGTAAGTGATGCTATATGATTCATTTTGATTATTAACACTGAGATGTAATTTGAGTTTACCATGTGCAAAACTGTCATTGTGTTTAGGATTATGACCTCTAGTGAAGTAATCCTTGTGCTAGGGATTCTTCTCTATCTTCTGGGGTTTTTTTTAAGATACAAAAAAATGGTATTAAGCTAGTTCAACATTATCTTATAAATTTGGAAGTTCTAAAATATGGAGAACTGTTTAGAAAATGCTGAAAAGCTAGTGGTGGGTGGCAAACCATTGAGTTCTAGAATTTAGAGTATCAAAGGCTTTGCAAAACTCTAGAAAGATGATTTGTACTACTAGTAAAAGCTATTAGCTCAGGAATCAAAGACAGTTGCATGAAGGATGAAAAATACTGTGCATTTTCAGCCTGTGAGGGTGCTTCTGTCTTTGATATACATAAAATGGAAAAAGGGATCTCTAGAAAGGTCTTAGCACTAGAATTTTCCAAATATTGTGCTATGAAGGTCAACAAACCTTGGCATCGTATTGTTGCGTTTTCATTTAAACAGTAGTATTGCTGAATAATTGAACAGAGCCCTAATTGGTTTGCAGCTGAAGAATCTCATTGAAAAACATACTGAAGCTAATGGGAAAGAGGCTGTTGGCTTTTGGAGTAAGCCCTAAGGACTCAATACAGCACAAAATAGTGTTACATAGAGAAAACACAGCACAATGTTTAATTTTTTTTCAGATGTGGATATTCTGCAAGCTTCTGGAACTAAAAGCAATAAGAAAATGTTAACTTATCCCAGTGATTCATGGATTAAAAACAGTCATATAGGTTCACCAATATTACTTACATTTCTTTTAATGATCCCTTACACTCAGAAATCATTTGCTGGGCTCTTGATTCAATAGTCATAGTGTGGTAAAGTGCTTGTACTCCAACATAGCACTGAAAAGGTATGTTTTCTCATTTCATGGGCATGTAATTTCAAACCAGCTGTAATAGTTATTTTTAGGTACTCTCTTAGATTTTGTTGCTGTGAGGGAGCATATTCTGTGAAGAAACACAGAATCCCACAGAACATTAAGAGTTGGACAGGGACCTCCAAAGATCATCTAGTCCAACCCCACTGCCTGAACAGGATCACCTAGATTAAGCCACCACAGGAATGTGTCCAGATTGGTCTTGAATGTCTGCAGAGAAGGAGACTCCACAACATCTCTGGGCAGCCTGTTCCAGCGATCAGTCACCCTCATGGTGAAAAAGTACTTCCTTATATTCACGTGGTTCTTGTGTTCCAGCTTGGACCCGTTGCCACTTGTCCTATCAATGGCCACCACTGAGAAGAGCTTGGCTCCATCCTCCTGACACTCACCCTTAACATATTTATAAACATTAATTAGATCACCCCTCAGTCTCCTCCAAGCTAAAGGGACCCAGCTCTCTCAGCCTTTCCTCATAAGGAAGGTGTTCCACTCCCTTCATCATCTTGGTGTCCCTGCACTGGACTCTTTCAATGAGTTCTAGGTCCTTGAACTGTGGGGCAAACAACTGATTGTCGAAGCAATATATTTGAGGTGATGGTTGTAAGAGGCTTTGATCCTTTCAGAGTACTGCACAGGTCTACAATTTATTGGTTCAGAATCAAGTAGTAATTCTTCACTCATTTGACAATCACAGTCCTATTTATTGTTTTACTTAGACGGTCCATTTCTTTAATTTTCAGATTTCCACACTTGTGGGAAAAAATAAACATTAGATGAAAACAGAGATACTTAGAGACTAAAATGACTACAGAAATGCATGGAAGGTTACTAGTAAAACCCACAACTATTAATATACCTGTAAAAGGGAAAATAAAATGGTAATTAAGAGCATTGAGAATATAGCTAGAGAAAATTGGAAAATAAGTAAGATTTATAAGATGCTAGCTAGATGTAAATTCACATTCTACGTAGAAGTTTAATGCAGGTTTCATCAACAGAAGTGGTACTGGTAAATAGTTGAAAAAAAAAAACTTTTAAAGGGTGAATAATCTATATTAATATATTCATTCCAGCTATGAAGAGGACTCAGATTTTTGGTAGGACATGTGAATACGGGAAAATGATGCTGTTACAGGTAGACTTTGGAAACTTCTCACTGGCATTCTTTGTATAAGGGCTCATGATGTTGAGGAACAAAATAAAATATCTTTAAAGTTTTTGTATAACATATAAATAAATTTTTATGGTAATAAATGAGGTGAAACACATCACTTATAATTTAAAGCCAGAAAAGCTAATATTCTTTTTTTTATTTATTTCAGACTTGTAGTTTTCAATGCTGAGTATTGAGAGCCACCTTGTGGCCTTATGTTTTAATGCACATGTATCCTGCTGATTTTATGGCAGGTGAAGGCCGTTGTTCAGTGTATCACTTCAGAGCATTCTGAAGGCATAAAATGTATAAAAATAAATAACATAAATACGTCCTACTTCCAGCCATCTAATCTGAAGTTCAGGTCTCTGCTTCACCTAAAATATGGATTGTTTACATTCATTGAATATTCCTGAGATATTTCATCCTTATTTCCTTGATTCTTCCTTTCCTATTCTTTTCTTGCATACATTAATGAATAATAGTAGAAAACACAAGATAGAGAAGTTACATATTTAATAATTCTAATGTAGAGTATAGTTGTATAGTGTATAGGTATGTATAAAGTACATTTTTTGGTAATGTAATATGGACTACAACTGCCACTAAAAAAACAATACTTGAATGGTGTATGTTTTAGAAAGCTCCCAAAATTAGTCTGACAGTTTTAAGCATTCTATGTCTTAGTAATTTGTTTTTATTACTGAAATGACATTTGATAGCAAATAGAACAATTTTATATTTATATCTTTCATGTTTATATTTACTCTGAATATATTAATGAAATGGGTTTCAGGGATCAGTACTGGAATTAATTGGCAAAAACACATGAGGATGAATTGAACACTCTTGGACACAACTTCACAAGATAGTCTTTTGTATTTGTCTTTTCCTGAGAGAGACATAAGAAAAATTATTGTGACCGTAAAAGGGCTGATACCCCTTTTACACCTTGGTAGTCATCAGTTAAAGTGGCAATCTAGATTTTCCTGAATTCCGTTTTCTGTCATGTAATACATGTGCTGTGTGTAAAGGTGAAGGCTGAAGCAGAACCAGGAGTCTACCAAGCAATTTCTTTTGGATTTTTGAGGGGGGCTAGATGTGGGATTTCCCGATGAAGTTTATACTTTGTTCTGTTATTAGTAGAAACTATTCTTCTTCTAAGTCTGAGTTAGTACTGACTCTCAGACAACCTTGGGACTTCACAGGCAGCTAATTCTATCAAGCAAGAAACTCTCAAATTTTACTCTCAAACTAAAAATGAGAACAATAACTGTAGAAATTTGCACAGATAAGAAAAAAAAACACTTAACACTTGCTACCCTTTTATTGTAAGGGGAAAATTGAGATTAACTAAGCACTGAATGACATTCTTTGACAACAACAGTTTGGGAATGTTTTAGTTCTTACTGGCTTTGTCACATTGGAGAAAACTGTTTCTGTCATACTTTTAAGTGGCACTATGGCCTGCACCAAGTGCGGTGATGACAGGTTCTGTGAATGTATTGCATAATTTTGTCCATGGCAATAAAAGAGCTATAGCAATGTAGTATTTTATGGGAAGGTGTATAATTATATTTGGAGGTTATATTAAGTGCAAAATTAATTTATTATAAATAATGTCCCCCAACTAAGTTGCCATTCTTGACAATATAAAGGTTCTGAAGTCTCTATTCTTATTTTTATATGATCTTCTTTAGTCCTGTTATGCTTACATACGTAACACCATAGAATGATCTGGTTATTTTCATGTATAGGGCCATTAACTTTTCAAATATTTCTTTAGCTTCTCTGTGATAGGAGGCATTCAGTACCAGAATAAGCAGGTATAGTGTAAAGACAGATAATGCAAATTCCAATTTACTTGGAATAACGAGTGATAATTAAGAGCTATTATTGATATATGCCATCTGGGAGTGTTGAGACAATGCCACCTGAGTCAGCTAGTCAGCTACAATAGAAATTTGTCGCAATGAAAAGTTATTTGAGGGTCTGTTTTGTCTTTAATTCTTTCCAGGATAATTCTTGTTCATTAGTCTAAACCCAAAATATTCCAGTGGAGTTCTTTTCAGGCTAATAAGATTATAGCACACAGATTTTAGGAGGGTGCAGATTGTAACTACAAATGTGTGATGTGTCTGAGCTCCCCTTGTAGTTGGTGGAGTTCAGTGCAAGTCAAGTGATGGAGCCAAGAGTATGCCTGAGCTCAACCGTGAGCACACAGGGGTTGGTCAGGGAGCAGAAGTGCTGTACAAGCCCTGCTGCCTGTGCCCTCTGACTGTGAAGGATGCTCAGACTCCTACTTCAGCTGTACAGATCTCCATGTAGACACCCACAGTGATTTAATCTCAAACTGATTCCTGCCATATCCAGCTGCAGGCAGAGTGGTCTGTCTCAAATGGTCAAGCAGTGACTTTACTTTCTAGGGATGTTTCTCTGCATCAGACAGCATTAAGTGGCCCTCTTATCTTCAGTTTTAGCAGTGTGCAGATTAAACAAATATGGTGGAACTATCTAGTTATCTCAAGTGAAGTNAAAAAAAAAAAAAGAGTAAGAAATCTTTCCTAGGTTGATCTCAAGATGAAATGGTGTGCCAAGAATTGTAAGTCATCAGTCTGTTTCTATAGATCTGATCAGAAAAGCTGTCAGATATTATCACAGAAAACAGGCTCAGTAGGTTTTCCTCTAGTTGACTCTTCACTGGGGACAATAGAGATAACACCAGGTTATAGGTAAGCATAGTCTCTGATTTTCCATCCTGTGTAAAATTTCTGTGACAACTCTGTCTTTGGAGCTCAGAAAATCAATTTTAAAAATAGCTGAAATGTCCAAATACAAAATTAACAAAAGTAAATACTTTCATTTAATAACTTCAGGCATTTAGATTAGTATTTGCAAAGTAAAATATTCTTATTTATTAAACCAATTTCTAAAGGTTAATGATGGTATGACCACTGTTTGTTTTGCAATATATTTTATATTATTTATATGTTGTTATTTACATTCATTGTATATACTCTCTATCATATTGCATGTTAACTTTCAAAATGCATCATGAGAAAAAAAGGAAAACAGTAAGTAAAAGTTTTTAAAATAGCTGCTACACTGAACCCAATTAAAAGCTTGTACCAGATTGTGAGAGTCAAAAGATTCTCCACTTCTCTTATTCTGATTTTAATTCATAATTCAGTATTACCATCTTGAAACAACTGAAAACCGATATCCTGATGATAACCCTGTAGTGTGTGTGTGTGTTGGAAATGCCACAAACGTGATATTTGCCTTAGCACTGAACCAGAGTTAGATAAAGTTTCACTTTATATAGAAAAGCTATTAATATGTCTTGTCAGTGATTGCAGTGTTATAGAACTATTTTACATAGACAGTATTAGCTTTAAATCTTAAAAGTAGGGAAGAAGCTTTTACTGTTATATATGCTTTTGCTTCAACTTCAGTTATTTTTTGTCATTTAGAACATTATAAAGATGCTGAATTTTAAAATGTCATTACTTAAGCTGGTGAATTCTGTAGGCATATTAATTTGAAGTCATGTTTTGGGACTGTTCACTATTTGCTTTCCTCCTAGAGTCCTAACACCCCAAGAAATGCAGTGCTGCAAGTCCAGGTTCAAGCTCTAAGAAAAGTTGCAGTTAAAAGAAGTGAGAGTTGTGAAATTAGAAATATTTTTCAGGAGAAGAAATGCATAAAAGATGTGATGATTTGATTTGAATTGAATTGTACAGAAAAAGATTGTTAAAATAATTAAAAGGTTAAAGAAAGTGAAGCTTGCTATATGTGATCTAACACTTTTTAACAGTCATAGTATTAATGTATGCAAGATAAATAAGCAGAGTAGGAAAAATGGAAATTAAGGTTGGAGAGCAGCACATCATCTCGGCACTAGCCTGTTTTGTGCTGGTTTGTGTTGGGAAAGTGACAAACTCCTTACTTCTTCCCTTGCCCAGGTACTTTAGTCTCCATGGTATGTTTGGTATGTGAGGTATTTTCTTAAATTTCCTCTTGAGATGTATCTGTTATATGGGTAAGACATTTAAAGTTAGCTTGCTGAAAAAACTTCTTTTAAATAACGCTTGCTCTAAAATAATGAATTGCAGTATCTTAACAACAGCAAGCTCCTCACTTTTGACAAAGGATTTCTAATCTAGATTACAAACACTGGACAAACCAGATCCATGAAATAACATCGACATTTATTTTTTTCCCCTCAAACATATGTAAATATATTATAGAAAAATGCTTGCACAAGAGTCTAAGTCATCCTTTACTCAAAATACCAGCCTTGGAGAAAAGTTGTATGTGATAGGTACATGCTTAAAGAACTGCAGATGTGAAAAATCGGTCTTTCAAAGCCAAATTTAATCAAACTTAATTGTAATCATCTCTGTGATTTTTAAACTTTATAAAGCAATTATCTTGCAGGTTTCATGAGGTAAGAAACATGTTAGTAAATGACATAAAATATTTGGGCTATAAAGGCTGCATTTGGGTTTGTTGAGGTTTTGGGTGGTTTTTTTTAAAGACAAGGTGCTGACAAAACCATTTATTTATTTATTTTGGTAGATAGATTCCTTGTAGTTTTAAGCTCTCATAATTTAGCAGAGGTCTTTGGGAAAATGCCCTACATTTGAACAGGGTCTGGCTATAAAATTGAACTCTATGGAGGTGACAACTGCAGTGCTCCTTTCTTGCATTAGCTGGTTTCCCCAGGCAGCAAGCCTAATAGTTGCTTCAGTTTAACTGACAATCTGTCTCTAAATTCCTAAGTCTGCTGGCCTAAAGAGCATAGTAATGTAAACTTTCCTGTTTCATCTCTTTGTAGGTGCTATTTCTGTGCGCTTTTGGGTGTGTAAAGACACATTACCTTTGAAACTGACTGTGAAGGATGTTTAATAGTCTGCAGTTCTGCACTGAGGATGCAGAACTTCAGAGAGCAGCCTGATAATAATTTGGAATAAAACTAGTAAAAAAGACAACACAGTTGTCAAAGGTTTTGGCAATAATGAGATGACAGCATTGTTAATCAGTGTAATCTGTTTTTCCTCATTACAGTTCAAGTTACATAGTTCAAGTTACTTAGAGTGGTGTTTACAATTTTGACCTTTTTTAGTTTGGGAATTTGTAACATTTCTATTGACTTGCAATTTTCTGTCATGTCTGCTTATTGTTACTAGCTTTATTTCTTCCATGCTGTAGGGCAGAAGTTGGAAAAGTGCAGACACTGAACCACAATACCAGATCAAAAATATTTAATGCCTAGGATTCATGTCTCCAAAAGTTATTTTCCCATTTTACAATAAATTTCTAGTTTTCATGGTCCTACATACTGATGCCATTCAAATACTGTTTGAAATCCCTATAAATTATTAATTCAGACTACATATTTCCAATTACATATAAAAATTGTAAGAGAAATTCCATTCTCCTGAGGAATCCTTAGTCTGTCACTAGGTAGCTGTGAGGTTGAAGTATGGTTTTATGGTTTATTTATAAAATGAGGAATAAGCTCCACATTTGCAAATGGTTTTTGGTTTTGTTTTTTGGGGTTTTTTTGTATGGTTAACGATGGTTCCTCCATATAGGCTTTGAGGAGGAGTTGCACTAAAATTATGATATGTAATAAGTCAGCTGCAGCTCTATTAGAAAGCTTTAAAACACGTTCTGCTTTCATTTTCTCAAAGTAAAAAAGGATCAAATATTTTCATGGCTCAGCAGAGTGGTAGTTTTGAGTATTACAGAGCAAAGGAGATACTCTTAAATGTAACAAATATTTTTATAGAAACCATGCAATATCAGTTCCCTGTTGAAGCAGAAATATTGAAATCTCTGCACAGTTAAGCACAGCAACAGAAGGTTTAACTAGGTCTCCAGAGATGTCAGTATTCAAACTGAAACTGGTACAAATTCATCCTCGCTGTTGCAGTGATACCTTTGCATGTCATCAAACTGTCTCTGTTTAGCAATTTCTTTCCATGCTTTATATCTTCCCTACCAGATAGTTTTCTAACAGCATATTGAAAACTTCTGCTGTCAGCAGAACAGACCAAGATTGATGACTTTTTCATCTGTGTTCTCCAAGTGGTTAACAAACATGATGACACAACTTCCAGTCTCAAGGGCTGGAAAAGAATAAATACCTGTCCATATTTTAAATATTTTCTGTATCTATTCCAAGAGAGAAAAGTTTAGTTCTAAACTGATGCGAAAGAAAATCAGAGCTTTACGTGATTTTGCATGAATTTTAAAATCACGGTGTTATACAGTTAATTCAATCTTCATTGATACGGGATTTATTTTTTTTTTACTTTATTGCTAAACTGAATTGTTTTGACACTTCCTTTAATATGCAATTAGTTAGACAGATTTCTGTTAACTGATTTTCATCAAACTGAAGCAGAACAAAAATGTCTCTGAATAATTTTATTGCACTTGCTATAAACTTGTAACTTGAAGCTATGTCTACATCCTCAGCGACTTGTTGCAAATCCATCATTTGTGTGTGGTCGAAATTGCATTCATGACTCTTTCATTCTTGGCTGGCTAGCTCAAAAATTTCAGATTTTTACCCATATTACATTTTCTTCTTTTCTATCATCAGTGAGATCTGTAAACACATATCTTTTACATTATTGATTATAGAACTGAGGAATCAAAGATGAAATTAGATGTTCGCTTCTTGTTCAGGGTTTTTAATCTGCTTGCTATTCCTCGTCCTCCTATAGAACCTTTTTTGCTCTCTATGCACTACGTATTTTTTTCAGTGAAAAGAAGATGGGAATGCTGTCATGTAACTTACTTTAAAAAGAAGCACTGAATAAGGCAAGACATTATAGGACAGCATACTAATCCATTCTTTAACTGGTAGTCATCGTTCCCTAATGTGCAAACTGTGTGAAACACAACCTTGTCCAATAAATAGGTTATGATCTGTTCTAAAGTCCAGGGAAATAGAAAAATATGCTAGAAGTTAGGCCTTATACCTCCTTTCCTTGTGAATCCAAAAGAGAAGTAAAGGATAATTCATAGGGATTTTTGGAAACTATTCTCTGATTGGAACTCAAAGACTAAAGATTGATGTTCATAGTTACACTACTGCAAAGTACATTTCAAGCCTTCATTATTTTGAAAAATATAATCTGTCATATGCAAAATGCATCAGGGAATTAATGAATTGCCAGATTTCAAATTCCCAACAGTTACAGCCACTGTGTAGGTAGTGTTCTGGCAATCACAGAACATTAGGAGTTGGAAAGGACCTTGAAAGATCATCCAGTAAACCCCACTGCCTGAGCAGGATTAAACCTAGATTAAACCACACAGGAACGTGTCCAGATTGGTCTTCAATGTCTCCAGAGAAGCAGACTCTACAACCTCTCCTGGCAGCTTGTTCCAGTAATCCATCATCCTCACAGTGAAAAAGTTCCTGCTTATAATAAGATGGAACTTTCTATGTTCCAGTTTGGAACCATTGTCCCTTGTCCTATCACTGAGAAGAGCCTGGCTCCATCCTCCTGACACTCACCCATTACACATTCATAAATATTTATGAGATCACCCCTCTGTCCCAGGTCCCTCACCCTTTCCTCAGAAGGAAGATGTTCCGCTCCCTTAATCATCTTGGTGGCCCTGCACTGGACTCTTTCAAGGAGTTCTGTGTCCTTCCTGAACTGAGGGGCCCAGAACTGGACACAATATTCCAGGTGTGGTCTCAACAGAGCAGAATAGAGGGAGAGAAGAACCTCTCTTATTCTACTAACCACCCCCCTTCAAATACACCCCAGGATGCCATTGGCCTACCTGGCCATGAGGGCACATTGCTGGCTCATGGTCATCCTGCTGTCCACCAGGACCCCCAGGTCCCTCTCACCTACACTGCTCTCCAACAGGCCAGTCCGCAACCTATACTGGTCCCTGGGGTTGTTCCTCCCCAGATGCAAGACCCTACACTTGCCCTTGTTAAATCTCATTCAATTTCTCCCTGCCCATCTCTCCAACACGTCTAAATCTTGTTGAGTGGCAGCACAACCTTCTGGTGTGTCAGCCACCCCTCCCAGCTTTGTGTCATCACTAAACTTGCTGACTGTGCACTTTATTCCCTCATCCAGGTCATCAGTGAACATATTGAACAGTACTGGTCCCAGTACCAACCCCTGAGGGACTCCACTAGTTGCAGGCCTCCAGACAGATTCTGCCCCATTAATCACGACTCTCTGACTTCTTCCCTTCAACCAGTTATCAGTCCACCTCACTACTCTACCCTCCAGGCCACACTTCCTCAGTTTGCCCACCAGGATGCTGTGGGAGACAGTGTCAAATGTCTTACTGAGATCCAGAAAAACCACATCCCTACCATCATCCATCCACCTGGTTATATCCTCATAAAAGGCTATTAGGTCAGTCAAACATGACTTGTTTGACTTTACATCTTGGTAAAACCGTAATGACTACTCCTAACAACATTCTTGTCTTTGATGTGCCTAGAGACAACACCAAAGATAAGTTGTTCCATCACCTTTCCTGGGATAGAGGTGAGGGTGGCAATAATTCATATTTTCTTCCATAGCAGAAAAATTGTAAGTTTTCACTCTTCACCTTTGAAAGCAGACATGTCTTTTTGGTCTGTATTTAAAGCATTCATTTAAAAGGAACAACAGCCTCCCAAGCTTTTTCTTCAAAGACCCAGTATGAACACCCACCCTGGTAAGAAGGCTTAGCTAGCTGGGCTGAAAAGTAAACAACTAATTCTAAAAATAGTGCTTTTCTAAAATGATAAGGAAAAGGTTGTAGTAAAATATAAGTATCATCTAACTGTGTCTCAAGACTGGTAGTCATACGCAGTGAAAATTATATGGTTTGAAGAAACGATTCCATTATTTCGCTTGAATAAAAAACATAACTATGTTAGAACAAGACAGTCATAACTTGGATAAGCTCCTTGGCAATTGTTCCCAATTGTCTAAACTTCTCCTCCCTTCTTTTTTTTTTATGCAGTTTTTCTAATTATGGTTTAAATCCATTACAACTGACTGCTTTTACTCTGCAGTGGCACTGTGTTCTACAAGCTACAGGAACCCAGTATGTTACACAGACCCGAAATATTTTTAAAACTCACTGAAGGTAGCTCTGCCCTGTAGAAAATTATGTGTGCATGTAGACAGACTCGGTATTAGTGCAACAACTGAAAAATAATCTGTGACCTCTTGAGTGGTAAGGACAGATTCATATTCTGAACAAGTATTTCTAAATTACAAATTGACAGGGAACAGCCCTAAATTGATAGAAACCTGTATTCACACAAAGAGGACAGGGTTCAGAAGAAAAAGAGTTATAATACTATAATACAGAAAATTAATCCTGAATTATGCGCCCCTGATGATTGCACCGAGAGAATTGTTATCTTTACACTGACAGAGGAAGATGTTTAAGCAAAACAGTCACTCTATCCTTCCTTTCTCCTTCAGAGCTATTTTAAAGCATTTTACAGAACTTACTGAGGTGATTTCAGTAAATTGATCAGAGCAGTAGCTCATAGCTTTGAAGAATTCTAACTTTTATAAAGTGAACTTAAATCTCCAGAGGGAGACAATTAGATTATTGACTCTTCCAGGGAAATTCTAACTGATTCACATTTATTTGCTGGAATTACCTTCTTCAAATACTGTCTTGCCAGGTACCCACTAGTTATAACCCACTAAAAGAGTAAGTGTTGGACAGAGATATTACTTCAGGATAACTATACAAAGGTAATACCTGGATACATTTTAAAAAGTGAAGATGTAGAGAATGAGCATGCATACGCATTAAGTAGAATAGCATATTGTCTAGCCTATATCCATCTAGAAGTGATCTGCTAGGTCATGCAAAACATCACAATTGAGTAGCCATTGGGTCTTCACAGGAACCAGCTGCAGGGTGAACAGTCAGTGAAGTTAATGCTGCTGTTCCCAGGAAAGAGCAAGGGAAGTCACATGAGAGCACATGAACACAGAAGCACTATTTGAATCCAGTGTATTGAACTGTTGGGTGTCTTTTAAAAAAATGACTGGTTTATAACTTTATAGAAGAGCAGGTTCTTGGGCTTCGAGCAGCCTGGTCTAGTGGAGGATGTCCCTGCCCATGGCAGAAGGTCTGAAACCAGCTAATCTTTAAAGTCCCTTCCAGCCCAAACCAGTCTAGGATTCGTGACAAATTCATGATTTATTGTATTAGTATATGTTTAGTAAATACTAATAATTTTCTGGTTTATGCTGTTTCTAAAAAGGTATGGACAATGACAAAAGATAGAGACAAATTGTTTAATATATATTCATCACAGAAATGTAGTCAACTTTTAAATCCTATGGGGAAATTTATTTCAAAATTTAATTCTTCATTTCTGTAATAAAATAATAATTTAATCTTGCTCTTACCACATAACATGCCACTTCATCCTTGTCCTAGAAACAGATACTGATAGCTTAGTTATTATGCAGGCAGTACAAGATGAATAATACAAATAAAAGTTCTAATTCATACAAGAGTTCTCAGGTAAAACCATTGCAGCTCAAATGCATTCCTCTCTTCTCCCTTTGGACTCCAATCTGCATTTCTTCACATTCAATTTCTTCCATAAACTCTTGGATAGTGTTACTACTCATCTTCACAGGTTAGTATTTTCTCTTAGTTTCACATACTTGCTCTAAATGAGCACATTAAGAAATCTTTTGGTTTCTTCTGCAACAAGAAATTATTGTTTTCTGACTTGATGTTTAAAAACCCCTTCTCATGATTTTATTGGCACTATCAAGGTTTGGATCTCTCCGCTTTGAAACAGCAGTTGTGTATAAAATAATAAAACTAGTTTAAGATTTACCTTATACAGATTACTTAATATGCAATATGTGTGTAGTAAATCCTAAGAGCAAAAATGGTGAATGATATGCAGTTATTTGATTATTTCTTTCTTACTTCTTACATACTGACATACTTCTTACATCCTGAAGTTATGTTAGCTTTTTGTACTAAAGGAACAGGAATAAACCCACACACTCTTCCGCTTCCCTTTTCTCCTTCTGTTTTTCTCCACCACCCTTTACTTCCTGAATTTGCAGAAACTTTTCCTGTCTTACCCTAATCTCATAAATTTTGAAAGACAATCAGTATTCTTTAAATGAGTCAGCAGAGCAGATTCAGTAGTATGTTTAACATGAATGAGGCAGAGGAGTCTTTTGTCATGTGGGAACTTGACAAATTTAAGAAATTTAAGAAATTTAAGTCAACCTAAGAATTATGCTTTCAGATGTCTTCAGGAAAGTTGCAGAGTAGTTATTTGGGAAATAACTGAATTGTATTCATCACACAGTAGCAGTACTAATTAAAACTGCCTTTCATTGAAGGCTGCAGTAGAAGATACTTTACTTTGGTTATTTTAGATGTCTGTGATAACTGCTACGTGAGCACCACTCATCAAGTGAAGCTAATGAGGACTCAAAATTAAGAGCTAGTACTTTGCAGAGTGTCAGAACAGTGCAGAGAATGAAGGATGGGAACAAATTGCTCAGAATTGCTCAAACCAGTGAACAGATATGATGGTGAATTCTGAACAAACTGCAAGTGCTGCCCTATTGTGAGCTCCACAGAAAGGAAATTACAATGATTGAGTCTTACAGTCACAGGCATGCAGTTTTGCTATAGTAAGGTGATCATGAGAAAAATACTGGAAGAAAATGTGGGATTGGCAAAACTATGTTATTAGTGGGGGGGAAACCACAAAAATTAAAAGTTGCAAACAATACCTCCAAAAATAGGAAGCACAAAGGAAAACTAATTTATAGAGAGAGAAAAACAGTCTGATCTTACCAAGTAGTCGGGATCTAGTTAATCTGTCGTAGGCAAGTGTAGCAATTGGAGATGAAAGAAAAGACATAAATTGATGTTTGACTAATCAAGAAGTAATTCATTAGCAGGTGCTTATCATCAAGTTTTATTACCCTTTTTTACTTCTTTTTTTAAGATAAAATTAAAAAATAGCTATAAGCCTATTAAAATCTCATTCTTTGATTCATGTATCCTTGGTATTTCAGACAAAAAACATACAGTTTATATTCTTTGTGAATGATGATACCTGTGTGATACCAGATTCAAATGAAGAGTAAGGAAGGGTGTTAGCATTTTTAAGTCTTTAGCTTGATTTAAACTTTTTTTTATCTGCTAGGTATGCTTCACTTCTTATTCAAATTAAGGATAGTTTTCTGTGTCTAATTGTGACATTTTTAATGTCTCTTAATCAAGAACTGCATGAAATTCAAGACATTTAAAGAAGAATTATAGGTGGCAGCAAGCTAAACTAGGAATTTATTTAATACATACTGTTTTAGATGCACACACACATGTAAGCAAAGGTCATAAATCTACAGCCCTCTTGAGCAATAAAGGAGGGGAAAGAAAATCAATTCTAATCAGGACACCAGTGCAAGACCTCATAATAATAACTTCTCCATACACCTGAGGCACTTAGTAATGTTTTGTATAAATTTTAAGCAAAACCTTTTAGTCTATAATAGAATGATAGGAGTAGTGTAACTCTTTATAGGTTCACTTGCTTTATTTAGTAGTTGGTGGTTGAGTCTCTGCAACAATTAAAACTCAGATTTAATATGATAACCATGCAATTAATTGGCACAAGAGCTTAGGAGGTTTATTTGCAAATATGCTAAATTTTTTCTCAAGTAGATTTTTATAAAATTGTTACTTGATTGTTCTTGAACTGTGTTACCTTGTATCTTTGTAATTTTAAAAGCCCACAAATTTCTGGAAATAAAATTCATTCCACTTCTGTTCAGTTAATGGAATTAGCAAGGATAGTGATTTGATTTGCTTGGCGTTTGTTTTTCCATAGGGGGCTTTTAGTTTTTAATTTTTAAATTTGTCATCTTCCGTGTTGGAAAATTTTATTTAATGTCTCTAAACTGATTGCTGTAGTCACTCACCAAACTGGAAGTCTAGTACTTCATAGATTCAAAAAAGGAGCCAACAAAACCTGTGAATATTTCAAAGATGTTGTTTTAAAATGTGTGGTAAATTTTAGAAGCATCTGGATATTCTTTCTAAACACAACTGTGCCTATGCATTTTTAAACCGTTGAATAATCTTAGGCTTGTAAGTACTTGAATTATAGTCAGACTAGCATTGCCATGTCTTTATGTGTTTTCTCTCACAAACTTTTCCCCTTTCTCCTCCTTTTTCCTATATTCATAAGTTCCTTTTCAGTGATGAAATTTTAGTTCCTAAAACTGTAAGCTGTTTCCTTCCATTATATACTAGAAAAATTTTACCCTTGTTTCCTATTAGTAAATTGCCCATTGTAATAGTCATTCAATCACATGAGACAACATAGTTGGTTACAAACCAAGGTATGCAATTTTTAAATTGAGATTTCAGAACAAGTTTTGTTTTTTCAGCTGCAGTTTATAACATTTAAATGTCATTTTGGATATTGAATAGTTGGGTTTTTTGAAAAGTAGTTATTTTAGGAGTTTTAAAATAGTCCTGTGGCACCAATACAACAAGCTGTACTAAAAAAGCGGTGTTTCTGATGGTTGTGTTTTCACATGGGAAGATTTGCTTTATTTAAGATAAAAGCTAATTAATTGCATTGTTAAATACTTATACCACGTTCTGAATATAATCAAGGTCAACCAAATTTCTGTGTCCCAGTTATTCTGATTTGCAGCTGAAGTGAATTTTCCACATGCCTGCCTTCTGTGAGATTTGATGTTGGTATGCTATAAATGCAAACCTTGTGCATTTGTGTTCTTTGTGAAGTATTTGTTTCCATTCCCAGCTTATTCATAAAGAATAAGCTTTGTGAACTGCACTACTACTTTCTCAATTTCTTATTTATTCATTTTTAAGCACAGCAGTTAATTACATTTGCAAAAAAAAAAAATTGTGAGTAGTTAAAAGCTGAGTTTTATTTCCTTCAAAAGAATAGTAAATAATTACTGCTAAAGCATGAAAGATCAGATATTGAGAAGCTGGATAACTGTGAAGCTGCAAAATATGTTTTTCCTACAATATTTTTCTTTTCATGTCCTCCTTTATAATTGCATTCCCATCTCCTTATTTATTTCTGTATTTGCAGAGATTTATTGTTCATGTTTGGCAGTATGCCAGTACTGTGAACCATATTTTGCTTTGCTTTACCCACTCTGTATCCCCTAAGTCAGCTTTCAGTGGTTCTGTGTCAGGTACTAGTAAACATGAAGACTTAAAAAATAATGCAAATACTCATAAATCGATTTACAATTAATTCACTATAATATAGAGAGTTGAAAACAGGCGTAGTTACAAAAATACTTAACTCCTTTGTGATCTATGGAATGGTAGAGATTCTCTGCTGACAACTATAATAAAGAAATCTGGTTTAGGGAAAGATTGGAGTCATCATTACCACAGCCCTCCTGGTGTCATATTCAGTAGCGATCGATTTTCCAAGGCAGCGAGTACAGCAGTGAGGAATGTGGAAGAGATGGGAGGAAAATCAGAGGTGTCTGTGGTAAATCAGGAACACTGAAATGTGAAGATCTGAGGGGCACGGTTCACAACAGGGTTACTGTGCCTTTCCTCCTGTCATCTTAATTGTAATAAAAGAGCTGTACTTTTTGTGATACTTGAGCTTTAGCCCCCAAAACAAGCCTTGTTTCTGAAGAGAAAGAAAACTGTTCCTGTTAGACTAAAATGGCATGATAGCTGGTGGTTTGGTTTTCCTCTTTAAGTGGTTAAGTTTCTTTTTTCCTTCTCTGGTTGTTTTTTTTTTTCTGGAAAAGCTCCAAAGCAATTGGAGTTTCAGTGTAGTATTTGGAAGGGGAGTGAATTAGTTTATGTTAACTTTGAGACAATGTTCAGTTCAGGGGAAGCACGATAAAAAAGCTAGCACCAAGCTAGCACCCACAAAGGACCTCGTGCGCAGTGGAAGGAGGAACCTGAGATTTTTGCAGATCCCAGTCTTCTACACATAGAGAAGGTAGAAGTGAGGGGTAAATGAGCAATTTGGTTCCATACTATTAATTTATTGTTCCACACTGTGCTGAGCTGAGCAGTGGCTGGTGGTGGGGAAGGGTATCCCCTCCAACTGCCTTAAGCCTGTCCTAGCTACCTGTATAGTCTGAAAGAAGTGCTTTTATTGAAAGGCAATATGAGAGTTCTCAGTTTCACTGTTCATGCTGGTTATCAGTAAATTTGGATCTCTTTAAGTAAAGCTATATTTTTATAAAAGTATTCTTTTAAACAATTAAGTGTATTCTTTGGAAGGTAAGGACAGAAGGCAAATTTGTTTCTAGAAAATCATGATATGTTGGCATTAGTGAAGTTGGACAATAGAAATAGTTTCTTTCACTTGACTTGTAATACTAATGAGGATTTTTCTTTTTTTTTTTTCAATGCAGTGCTTCTTGTACCATAATTAGAAGTGAATTTAAGTTTTAGGCTTGTCTCTTCTAGGTACAGAGATCCAGAAATAAGCAGTTACGTGAGCTGTTTCCAGATGGATTTAGTATTCATCATGCAGGAATGCTGCGGCAAGACAGAAGTTTGGTTGAGAGCTTGTTTTCTAATGGACATATCAAAGTCCTAGTTTGTACAGCTACACTCGCCTGGGGTGTCAATCTTCCTGCACATGCTGTTGTTATTAAGGTAAGAGCTTCTATTACTCTGCTGGTGTGTATCTGTCTTAAAAGAAACCTGTAAAGAAGCGTAGATAGCAAGGTCTTTATTGTGGGTTTGAGGCCTGGAGGGGAAATGTCTGATTGACTTGAAATGTTATTTATATCTCATTAAACTGATTCTCTCCAGTGGGAGTCTAGTTTGTCTAGTAAAGATTTAAATATATCAAAGATTATGAAAGGATTAGTTAAAGTACACTTCAGAAATCATGCGATATTTGCCTAATTTCAGTATTCAGCTCATCAGGATTATATTCATGTGTATTTATGTTAATTTTTATTAACTTTTCCTCAACCAGGGAACACAAATATATGCTGCAAAAAGAGGCTCCTTTGTTGACCTTGGAATTTTAGATGTCATGCAGATATTTGGTCGAGCTGGACGGCCTCAGTTTGACAGATTTGGAGAAGGTGTCATCATTACAACTCATGATAAACTCAGTCATTACCTGACTCTCCTTACTCAGCAAAATCCAATTGAAAGCCAGTTTCTTGAAAGCCTTGCAGACAACCTAAACGCAGAGGTAAACTTTGATTCATTTAAAGAAACGAGCAAACTAGCAAATTTTAAAGGATTAATATTATTTGAAACAAAACCACAATATTGTCACATTTAAAATATCTGAAATGGAAATTTTATTATTACTGACAGCTTGTGGGTGTCTCTGTATTTTAAGGAGTTAACGGCTACACGTGAAAATTTTGGGGTCCTTTTACAACAGTTAGTAGGTATTAAAAGAAATAGGGATGGTCAAATTATCATTAAGATACCTACATTTAATTGTGCTTTATGAGAATTTAGAACATATTCCGCATAACTGCAAATTAAAATCCACCAACAAAAAAATTAAGCATGTCTGTCACTACATAAACAAAATTATTTCACATTGTTGACTGCAATATAGGAAAAATAATGTACATGGGTTGAATTCTCTTTGTTCTCTTTTATAGTGGTAATCAGAACTTGTTTAAGATAATATAGCAAGTTCACAGTTCGCTTCAGTTTAAGCCTTAAAATGCATTTTCTTTGAAAATGCTGTGGTTGTTTTGAAAGTATTGAACTCTGTCTTATTAAAATATAACAATTCAAAAGCTATCCATTGTAATAATCAACCAAAAATGTGTATAATATACACAGGGACACTTTTCACAAGGAAATGAAATTAAGAGAGTGCTGTTTTTCAACAGCAATGGACATTTTTTCAATAGAAGTAAAGAAGTTCAGCTGAACTGAAATGTCTAGTGACATCTTAAAACTGATTATCCATTTGAAAGATACGAAGTTTATTTGGTCTGTTAGGAATATTCTTGGGTTTTTAAAATGTATGTTCTGGTTTATCTGTATAATTCATGTATTTCTGTTTGTTTTTTACATTTTCATCACTTCAAAGTCCTTTCATTATTTAACCATAAATAATCACAAGTAATTATATTCAAAGGAAATTCCAGAAAGCAAATTCACATTCATTGAATGGAAGAGGGGAAAATTAAAATCTAAAAGTGTTCTTTTCAGTATTAAAGAACAGACTAGTAATTATAGCCATTATTTGGTTATAATTAGACTTTAGGATTCTTGTCCCTTCCCCCTTTTGCACTGCAAATTCTTAGTTTTAAGTCCTGGGTATTTCTCTCACAGAAGTATTTAGAATCACTTAACAAAATATTTATAATATTTCTGTATATTACTACAATAGTTAGTAAATTAAAGTACCAGACTGCTGCTAGCATTGACTTAGTTGCAGTTAGCACCAAAAACCCACAACTGAAAGTGGAGCAGAGCTGGTTGATTGACCTGATTGAATGCAACCACTTTCATAGAATCATAGAATCATAGAATCATAGAATCATATAATAGTTAGAGTTGGAAGGGACTCCCAGAGGTCATCTAGTCCAACCCCCCTGCAAGAAGCAGGGACACTCCCAACTAGATCAGGTTGCTCAGGGCCTCATCAAACCTGGCCTTGAGCATTTCCAGGGATGGGGCATCCGTATTCATTGTGATTTTAACAGTAATTTTTGAAGGCAGTCCTGCTTTTTATATATATATAAATATAAATGTATATATTATATTCCCTGCATTTAATAGCAATTACTCTACTAGCTTAAAAGCTATTAAAAAAAATTACTAAAGACTTGGAAAGGTAAATACTATTCTCTAGCCACCAGCTGTGTCCTTAATGAAGAGGGGAAGAAAAAGTATCACAAAACCAGAGATTTAAGGGAGAAAGGGCTCTGTGAGCTCTAGAATACTAATATCTGCAGCAATTATGAAACGCTAAAATTGTCCAAAAGAAAAGTAAGTTTTAATAAAACAATAAAAGCAATCTTAGTCACAAAACCTATGTGGATTTTTACCTAAAAAGAGTCTTTCTGGTAAGTGTTTTTTTTTCAAATGTGTACATATTACTGAAATTATTTCCAGAAGTGGAGGAAATCTGAATAGAAATAGTGACTTTTAGCAATAATTGAGTATCCAAGTAGTTATCTGAAAAATGCTATTAATAGTGCAATAATAATTTGGTTGCATTGAAGGATTAAGGTAAGAAGTTTATTTAGAATTAACCAAGGGTTGGGGGCTGGGGGTTGTGAAATGGAATAGAACAGCAATTCTATTCCATGGGAGGCCATCATCTAAGCAACTTATTTAGTCAAACATATATAGGAACTATGTGATATACATTATAATAAAAAACACTTCTATGTGTAGCACTTCTACTGCAGGATTTGGGGTTTGGGAAAAAAAGAGCTGAAAATAGAAAAAGTAGTTTAGGGAGAACTATTTCTTTTCAGATTTTATGTCATGATAGTGCAAGCTGATGACAACAGTGTACCCATGGCTTTAAATGCCTGTAGATTCTGTGGCTTCAGTAGTTAGAGCACCTGAAGATGCAGGCGAAATTTTTTTAATCACTGTGATAAATGGTTGTTAGTAGAAATAGCAGTGGAAAATGCTGAAAAGCAATAGAGTAACAAGGGTGTGAAACCACCATTTTGTTGTTGTCATCTGAGATGGATGATATTTCTTATCCTTCTCGTGACACGTAGGAAAAATTAGCACTTGCCAGATTACAGGAAATCAATACTCTGAGCAGCTACAAGGTGATACTGTGTTAGGTTTTTTTGAAACTTCATCATTTCTTCATATTTGGAATCAGTCTAAACTTCTATATCTGCCAATTTGGCCTAAGTTGGTGGAACCCTCTGAAAAGGAAGCAGTTTAGAGATTATGTTTATCTGGAGTCTATAGACTGGAACATTGGAAAAAAAAAAGTTTCAAAACATATGTCGTCATATTGATCAGTCTTGGGAAGCACATGCAGTTTTTATCATCTTTTATAAACCCTGTCCCTTTGGCAGTAGCAGTATGGAGACAAAATATATGGAGACAAAATATATGTCTGTTGACTGATTTGTTACCGAAATCTAGACAGTATGCTGATGAACACTTTCATCTTTGCCATAACAGAGCCTGTTGTTAGCACCAGCAAATCTGCACTGATATATAATCAAATGACATATTTTAGGAGCAGTGTCTGCTTTTATTACAAGTCATTCAGGAAATCCAAATGCTTATGCTGTAGTTGTAAAGAGAAACCAAATAAAAGTGCGGAAGCACTGCTAAGTTGTTTACATTCTTAATTTGTTATAGACAGTTCAGTAGCTGAAAAAAGAATTATTTTTTTTAGACCTCTTGACAGAGATAAATAGGTGTTAAGAAAGAGGCTGATTCAGATATTTGGGCTAAGACACAATGTATAATCTTAGCCGCACAATCACCAAGTGGAATTCAGACCCTTCAATTTTGTATTCAAAATAGGCTTATGTGACGTAGGAGAGGAAATTTGGGTAGTGATAAAAAATACAGGATATTTTAATTCCCATTTCAAAATTTATTCTCTAGAAGCAGAAAATTTTCAGAGAGGATGAGCAGAGGAGAATAGATCAGCTTCTATGAAAGTAAAACAATTTACCTGCACACTGTTAGGCAAGAACAAAGACAAACAGGAGATTCTGTAGGAAAGCTTTATGAAGTAATGGCTGACATGACAAAAAATAGCATCTTTTCTGGGAGAAGAACCAGGAAATTACTGGCTGACACGAGTCAGTGGCAGCTTCAGAATATGCAAACAGATGCCAGCTGGGTGGTTAGACTGTGGAATTCTTTGCTGCAGGGAGTGGTATCTAAAAGGTAGAGTAGTTCAAAAACTGTACAAAAAATATGAATAAAAATCCATGGAAAGATATCAAATGCTAAGGCATTGAGATGCAGTAATGTTATGGTTTAACCCTTGCAAGGAACTAAGCCCCATGCAGCTGCTCACTCACTCCCCTCTCAGTGGGATGGGGGAGAAAATCAGAAGGGTAAAAGGGAAAAAACTCAAGGGTTGAGATAAAGACAGTTTGATAGGGAAAGCAAAGGCCACAGACACAAGCAAAGCAAAGTGAAACAAGGAATTCATTCCCTGCTTCCCATGGGCAGGCAGGTGTTCAATCATACCCAGGAAAGCAGGGCTCCAGCACATGTAACAGTGACTTGGGAAAACAAACACGGCATACGTCCCTCCTTCATCCTTCTTCCCCAAGCTTTCTATGCTGAGCATGGCCCCATATGGTCTGGAACATCCCTTTGGGCAGCTGGGGTCAGCTGTCCCAGCTGTGTCCCCACTTCTGTGCACCCCCAGCCTCCTCGCTAGCAGGGCAGTAGAAGCTGAAAAGTCATTGACTTTGTGTAAGCACTGCTCAGCAACAGCTAAAACATTAGTTCATTACCAACGTTATTTTCATACTAAATCTAAAACATGGTACTATGCCAGCTGCTAGAAGAAACTTAACTCTATCCCAGCCTAAATCAGGACAAATAGTTTAAGTATTTGGAAGAAATGTATATGGTACTTGCTTCTTATTGCCATGTTCTGCTCTTCAGCATTTGCCATTATTTGATGTCAGAGACAGCACACAGGCCTTGATGTCCCAGTGTATTTGTTCTTAGGAAAGCTACAGAGTGGGAAAACCTGAAATACACCCGACTTCATTGAGTTTACACCAAAATTAAGACTCTGAACATGTACTTCACTGTGTCAATCCACTGAGAATTCTCTCCTCCAAATTTGAGTTTTGGGTTGGTTCAGGGTTTTATTTCTTATACAAATGATCAGAGGAGTAGTAAATGGTCAGTGATGATCAGCCTAGGCAAGGAGATGCCCTTTTCCATTTCTGCAGAAGTTGTGTCATAGGGCATAATGAAATGTAAAAGAGAATAAAATAAACACCTGATTAGGGTGCTTAGTCAATAGCAGTGGGTCCTTGTTGAGTTGACCAGCTGGCAAACAGAAAATACCTATGGCTGTATTTTCTGGAAATACAGGAAGAAAGATAAGATGCAGGGGATGTGGTTTGATAAGACCATAAACTTTAACTTATCTGGGAACTATCATCAATAGCTCATACAATGCAGGTCACCATTCCTTCCCTAATTGTTTCCATGTTACAGAGCCCTCCCTGACATCCACAGCTGGATCCCAGCTTGTTGCTGGGAAGGCTCCTTTCCCCAGAAAGCTTAGAATCTGAGAGGATTTGCAGTGTCAGACAATAGGTATACCTTCCCCGGGGGAAGGTATACCTATTGTCTGACACTGCAAATTTCTTTATGATTTTGTCATGAAGCCAAGAATGTGAAAGGTGGTTACTTGCTTAGTTTGAACAAACCTCTTATACTATTGTTTTGCCTTGAAAGAGTGGGCAACTATTGTGGTTCTCAGTAGAGAAACAGAATTCCTTCAAAGCCCTTCAGAAAAAATCATGCAGGAGCTGGATGACCGAAGAGCTGATCTGGGTATGAGACAGATCTGAGCCAGGGGGGAACTGAAGTTTTTCTCTCTGAGTGTCCAGAGCCCTGTAGCCTGACCTGACCAACAGCATCATCTCTTCTCCCCTCACCTACTTCTGCTGTGTCCAGGAGGTAGACAAGTTATTTGAAGTTGACAGTTAATAACAACTCTGGTGTAGTTTGTTTGTACTTACAGTGCTTTGGTTGTGTGTCACTAGAAGAGAAAAGATTCTGTCCCACTTGGGACAATTCCAGTAGCATTAAAAGCTGTACAGGAGTAAGCCCACAATCACTTCAGATACTGAAATGGTAATCCAAAATACACTAGTTTCCAAAGCAAGCAGAAAACTGCTTCCTATGTTAGATTCTTTGCTCTCATACCTTAGAAACAAATGAGTGAATCATATATATAATTTTCTCACCCATGTAATCTGGCACAATTATACAAATATCATAGCTACTAAATATTCTTATGTTAAAAATACAGTATATTTATAAATTACATAATACACGTTATATACCTTATAGGTAATTTGCCTTTTTTTAACCTGTATTGAAATATCAGAGGAAAAACTTTTTTTCCAAAAACTACACTCAGCTGTGATACTATCTGTTCATACTTTGTCAAGTCAGAGACACCTCCACTGAAATATTGTTCAACTATTTGCATAGCATTTGTAAAAAACAGAAGATGTAATGAAAATACAGATTACAAAGCACATCACTCAGTCCCATTCATCAGTCATTGAACAATTAGTTGGAAATCCGTGATGTTGATTTTTTTTTTTTTTGTTTAAAATGACAGAGTTGGATTAAGATAGTGCACAAGTTTTCATTTTGTGAGTGCAACACATTTGTATTTTGACAGTTAAAAAAAAAAAAGCATTTTGTGACAACTGGTGCAATCAAACAATACAGTGTCAACATAATTATTATTTCTACTCGTTGATTATTCCATCTGTGACTAAATACCTAATACATGCTGAAGAAACTGAATACTACATATTGTAGGTCTTAACATATTGTAGGTTTGTAAATAATCTCTTTCATAATTGTTTGCATTAATAGGATAACTGTCATTCATACTGTTTTAACAAAGGTATAAATTTTCAATCTATAAGAACTTTACTTGAACGCTAGATGGCAGCAAATGTTTAGAAGTTGCCTCTTTTTTGTCTCTACTATTATTCGGTGAATATTCATTGAAGGTGGGAGAGGAAGGAAAGGGTAGTGGTAGATTTCAGTACCATATGTGAAACCCAACTGTATTATCACAATCACTCTTTTTTCCCCTCAGTTTTACTTTTAACTTACGAAAATAATGAATTTGTAGTACAATCAGGTATTTGAACAAATGAGGCCAAAAATAGCTGTGGTATTTTTTTCCTTGTTAGTTGACAGTTTTCACTGTCTTTGATAATGAGAATTTTATGTTTTCATGTTTGTGAAAGTTTTTGTTTGGAGGAAAATATTGTTATTTAACTATGTTCTTATGCTATTTCAAGTTGTTTGTTTAGAGATACTTGAATCATGGAAAGAAACCAAATGCTGAAATTAACCTGGGGATCAAAATGAGTTTTAATAGCCTGTGGGCTGTTTTCACTGTAGTAATATGTGAAGAACTGAATGCTTTTGTAGTTACTTCAGTGCATTATGTAGTTATATACTTTGAAAACCAACACAGTGGGGCTTCCCCAAACCTCCTTATGCTATTGACCAAAATATTGCTTGAAAAAAGTGTAAGACAAAGCTTTGACATAATCTAGGCTAGTAATCATTGATATCAACAAGGTTTTGCCAAATATAAGTTATTTGGTCTCAGGGTAGATTTCACTTGCATTATTATTATTTTGTATGAGATATGTTATTTAAAAATAGTATATTTTATTATTCAGGTCTAGATGCTTAGAACTGAACATGCATATGAATTCACTTATAGTTGTATAGGGTTTTGGTTTTTTATTTTTGCCAAGTCATGTGGAAAATTTATATGAAATCCAAGCACCAATAAAACAAAATAACTTTAAACCTAGTAATAGATCACACAAATTCAGTAAGAGAGATTTTTGCTTGCTTTAAACAACCAGCAACAATAAAAAATATTTGTTCATGGAACATGCAGGAAATAGTAAATTATCGTAGTAAAATCAATTTGACTGGAATAATCAGTAAAATACTTCAAATAAATGCAAGTAATTCAAAATAGAGCTGAAGTTATCAAGTAAGAATGTGCATGTGGCAAATAATTTGGTGATAAAACTATTTAATTAGCCAAAATAGTCACGTAGTGAAAAAAAAACTGTTTCATTGTACTGGATTTGGCCTTGAAAAATAAATGTATGTGTATATATCTGCATATTGCCTATTTAATTTTGTTATGTTTTGATATTATAAAAATGTAGTAGGGGCTGGTATGTTTGACTTGCTAGATATAAAAGGGCAAAATTCATCATATGAGGGCATTATGAATAAAACCTTAAGGGTTGTGAACATGGTTTGGTTTAGGACATCAACCAGAAAGTGCTTCTACATTGGCACAAAAAGTGAATTTTTTGTATGTAGGTTTTTTTTTTAAAGGTACTCTTCTTTAAATTATGCTGGTCATATTCACTGAAGAATTCTGTTGGTTTGTTAATCTTTCTGCATAATCATTTGCTTAGTAACATGTCTATATTGTAAAATTCATAAGTGGTGTAGGAAAAACTATGTGGCTGACTATAATAGTATTTCACAGAATATACCATGTTAATAGATGTTCATACGGTGATATGTAAAGTTATTGTCGTATGATTATTTTAAAATAATTCAAGTTGGAAACATACTGATGCTTTCTTTAATCTAGTGCTGACAGTCTGAATTTTGTATGTTTTCAGCTGAATGCCTATGTTCAGCTGTAATATATACATTTAATTTTGTCTCTTTTCCTATTTCTAGATTGCTCTTGGAACAGTAACTAATGTGGAAGAAGCAGTAAAGTGGATAAGTTACACTTACCTTTATGTACGGATGAGAGCAAATCCATTAGTATATGGCATCAGTCACAAAGCTTATCAGGTATAAAATGCATTTTAAAAAAATCTGTAACCTGTTCTGGGTCTCTAATCCATCCCTGATGTGAGGATAAATATTTGCTATTTCTACTTACCTGACATCAGCAATTCTTTTAAAGTGCTTAAAAAAAGGAAGATATTTTCTATAGCTGAGTATATTTAACACTAAATTAAGAGGCCCCTTCTGTTCACATAAAAATACGTTTTACTGGCCAAGTTATGCTCCAAAGGACAGCATTAATCCATAGCAGACAGTTACTGTAACTTTGCCTGTTGTCAATATTTCAGCATTGTAGGGTAGATATAAATGATGAAGCATTGAAGTTGCTTGCCTTCGCCCCCCACCCCANTTTTACTTTTTTTACTTTTTTATTATTTAGAAGTGATTTTTGCAGTGATGTAAAACAGTTACAGTTAGATAAGGGATTGTTTTTAGAGTTTTTTCTTTATTTTTAATTTAGGAAGTTTAATAGTTTACAGATTTTCTGAATATTTGCCCTTTTTTCAGTAGAATTGCTTATAAGCATTTATTGTTAACGTAATTTGGACATTGGTAATTGAACCTAACGCTGGTGAAACTCTCATGAGTGTATGGCAACTGCAGTTTATTTCATGTCCTGAGTCTTGTTCACGACTTCATCATTTGTCATGATTTTATGAGCAGCACTTTTTTTGGTCATTGTAACATGTAAAGATAAATATCAGGAGATTTATCTTTTTTTAATAGCTTTTGTATCTAATTGTGGGATCTGCAATGTAAGTAAGTAGGCTGTCACATAAGCAAAACTTCTGCAGATATCTTTAGACCTCTGGTCATCTCAAATGTGTTTTCTATAAAAAGCTGTACATACTGTAAAGTACATTACCATGTGTTAATATAACACTATATAACAGAATTCATAGATAAATTAAGAGCAAAAATTGCTTTGCTACTGAGAACAAAGGCGCTCTCCCATTCCTATAAGTTTTTTTTTTAATCATGTATTTTTTACCAATGTTGTTAATTATAGATTAAAAAAAATGCAACCATGGTGGTAAAAGAAGAAATTAAACACTAACAGAAATAGTTATTTATTAATTTGAAAAATAATGAGCAAGAGTTGTTCTCCCTTTCCTTGCTTTTGTGTTTTGATTCAGCTACTGAGAAAGTGGAGATTGCCAGCACTTGTCTTTTCCTGCCACTAACCTCCTCTCTACTCCTGATTCTATGTGCTAATAATAGACATTCCTATTTTCCTGTTAAGGCAGTAACAAATTATATCAATTTGAAGTGTTATCCATTCACATAGAAGCAAGCCCAATGCCAATCCCCTTATTTTCTAAATAAAACCAGTCTTAAACTTCAAAGCTAATGTGTTGTAGACAGTATATAGATAGTGTAGTGCCAGATGTGGGCATAAACACAAATTTGCTCATTTAGACCGTTCTGTTCCTTCTGGTTAGAAGTATCCAATTTTTATAATTGGTATCTGACTATTTCTTAGTAATATTGCAGCATGCCAATTTCTTTCTTTTGGCTGACAGCCAGCATTACCCATTTAGAATCCATATACCCGCATAACCATTGTGGGTCACACTCCTCCCAGCTGTTCAGTGCGGTTGAGAAGATACAAAATCATTCTCCTTTCCCTTTCCATAGGCACACACCACATCCAGTAATCACTTTAGGGCACAAAAGGTCCAGACTGCCTGCACAAAAGGGGTGTATTGTACTGCACAGGGAGACAGGGCAGGCATGCACCTGCCATGCACGGACACAATCTGCACCCCACTTGTTGCCTCCAGGATACTACTGTTCCCCACCTAGCCTATTTCTGGGCTGCATCTAGGAGTAGGCTACTCCAGGCCCACTGCTGTGATCTTTGACTTCTCAAGTTGTTTGCCAGTGGTGTCAATGTCTTTCACTGACTTGGGGAAATGGCCAGAATTTGTGATGAGTAGCAAGAATACAGAGTAGAAGGAAAAAGCGCAGCAAATGTGAGAGTCATATAAGTGAAGCTCATATGAATGTGAATTATATGCATTGTGCTATGAATTATAGGTGGTTTGTCATCCATTTAGGGTTCCAAAAGAAAGGTAACTGTTTTTTTTAAGGTAACCCCTTTGTCTGTTTTCTCTGCTTTTTGGTTCCAGTCTTCAGTGTTCCCAAAGTTAAGCGGAGCTTTTTATCCCATAAACCCTGTTTATGTTTAGAACATCTGTAAAAGTTAGAGGAGCTTGTCCCCAACACTTCTCTGTTAGCTAGAGAAACCAATGTGAATAGTAATGTACTTTATCATGCGTTCTTATCTTCCCATATGTATGCTTCATACCCACTCAGTTTCTTGCTGTGGACATGCCAAGGTTCATTTTTAAGAGTATGGCTGAAAGCTGTTCTAGGCTGGATCTTTTACTTGGTGGGATTTCTAATTATGCAAGTTCCACAAGAAGGGTGCTAAGATTCTCTAGACTAGAATATTGTTTCACAGCCTTTTCAAGTTAGCGACCTTACCTTTAAAGTTAAAACCTTTGTATTTTTAAAAAATATTAGTCTGCTGTTACAGCTTTAGCATTTCTGTTTGCAAAGCAGAAGATTGGCAGGTAATTAAGGCTGTCAAAGGAATAGGGAAATGTTTTGATTTTTATCATTAGAGTTATTATTATTTTTCCCTTCTCTTTAGTTTTCAGAAATGTTAAACATCTGGCATACTGAACGCTTTTTTTGACCACCTCTGCTCTGAAATCTGACCTCAGTGTATGACTTACTATTCAGAAAAGCACTCTAGACCTTTGTCATTTTAGCTTTTGACTTGAAACTGAGGCAAGCCATAACTAAGGAGAAACAGCTTCAGAGTAACTGGCAAGGCAGAGAATATTAGGAACTAGCCCTGCAGCTGCTTTGTGGAGATGGCTGTGTTCGTCTGCAGCTTCACTGAACATGAGATGAAGCACTTCAGCACAAAGATGAAACTGAATCCTGGCCCAGGGAAAACCAGAGCAAATCAACACATAGCAGCTCTCCTGTTCTGTTTTGCAGCCCTGGTCCTATATCTCTGGTGTGGATTTACCAAGAGGGCTGGTGTGTAAAAATACTGGAGTGTACAAGCCCTGAAATAAGAAAGCTGCCTGTGGGCTAGAACAGAGGTTTAGTGACTATTCATTGCTTGTATTATTAGAGCCGTATCTCAGGTGCACATATACTACAGGGTAACGTGACTATGACACCTGTCTCTCTCAGTATCCCAGGTGAACAATGTGAAGCACGTTACACACCAGTGCCAGTGGGGTGGGAGTTTTCCCCAGACTTGTATGTACTAGTGAAATAATGTACTTTATTACTTAGAATTTCCAAGTTCCCAAGCTTTGATATGAATAGAAGTGATGTTGGGCACAACATGCTTCTTGTATGCTTTTAATGTGAGTGTTTATATGGTACATCTATAACTCAGTAATTAGAATATCCCAGCTGACATATCAAAAGCTCTTGGGGACATTAGAGGGTTTTTTTGCTCATAAAGATTTCAGGCATACAATTTGAAGTTTATTCTGTTTGGGATGCAGTTAAAGCCATCCTCATGTTAGATACCTAGGCAAGGTACATCTTCAGCACTTTTCATAAATAGGAAATACCATGAGATGACATTTTTTGTGAAGTGATACAGTAATGATGATATGAATATATTAGTTATACCAGTATTGTCAGTATTAGTGATGTTATCATTGAAACTTTCAAAAACTTCTATGCAAATTTATTTCAGAATTATGCAGCTGTTTCATGAATAATGTCAGTCTGCACTGTATCAGTAGTCTCAAAGCATTGTAAAAGAAATGTTATTCTGATTATTTTGTCCTGTACAGACAGGTCGGGTCAATAATGTCAATGCAACTGTTATTATTGAGATCTCAGGGAAAGCCTGACTTAACTGTACCTTCCTTTTATTTGATTTCTAGCTTTATGTTAGTGGGTTATGTGAATAAAATTATTTAACACCTTCTCCTTTTTTTTTTTTAATACAAAAAAATGTGTGCACTTCATGTGTAGATGGATCCAGGTCTAGAAAAGCACAGAGAACAACTGGTAATTGAAGTCGGCAGAAAACTGGACAAAGCCCGCATGATTCGCTTTGAAGAACGAACTGGCTTTTTTTCTTCAACAGATTTAGGCAGAACTGCCAGCCACTACTATATTAAATACAATACTATAGAGGTAAAATACGATGTTCTATTTCTTGGGGTTTTTTCCTTCTTTTTGAACCTATTCCGAAAATAGTGGTAAGATATTATAGAATATGTAGCTGATTTGTTGGATACGTTTTCAAATCATATTTATAAAAATGGAGAGAGGGGAAATAGAGAGGAAAAAGAAAGAAAAAGTGTAAAGAATACTGAAAAATCAGACTTGGTATGAAGTGAGATTTGAAATTTCTATAGTCTCTTCTTTTGGGTGGATTAGAAGAAACATATTGATATTTTGGTACAATATCAATTACAGAGTCTGATAACGGACAAATTTTTCTTCATGAAAATCCTATCAGGTATCCAACCTTAAATAAATTTTAGTGGATTGTCTTGTAAACATGTAAGGAGGATATATTTATACAAAACTTCATAGTTTTGGCAGCCTGATACGATTTACACATTCATCTTAAAGCCTTCCTTTTTGTGATGATTCCTAACTGTTTGCAGTCACAGTGTAAAATTAGTCTCTCAGATTTACTCACTCATAATGTCATAGACCTGTTTTGAAATGGCCATGGCTTGCAAGTCTCTCAGTTTTGGGGTGCCCAAGTTTCAAGGGACTGTTTTTCTGAAAGTGCTGAGAAGTCATTCTGGAAAGTGTTCCTATTGAAATTGCATCACTCTTGTCTTCCAGTAAGTTACTTGTATTTTAACCTTTTATCTAGCCTTTTAAAATCTTGGTTGATGTTTCTTTCTTTTGTGTTATATGTATATTTTTATTTTCAATGCTAACTCAATTTTATTTTTAATAGACTTTCAATGAATTGTTTGATGCTCATAAAACAGAAGGCGATATTCTTGCTATAGTGTCAAAAGCTGAAGAATTTGAGCAGATAAAGGTAAAGTTGTTTCTTTTCAATGAAAGAATATGTCTTGGAACTAGACACTTCTCTAGTACTCACTCCATAAATAGTATCTACAGACCTAGGTTTTGGTAAATATTAAGCAGCATTATAAATTTCTTTTTAAGTAGGCATAATTGCCAAGAATTATATATGCTCTCACTCAAATTTATATATAGCTCAGCTTGAACTGTAGTGCACATTTAATAACTAGTTATGGATCTTTGGGAATTCCTTTTAAATGCTTTTAAGAACTGCTCAGCTCCTCAATTATTAACAGGTGAAGATAAGTGTCCATTGGAATGGTTTGAAGTTTAAACCGTTATTGGATGTCTCCCCAAACGATTTCCTTTATCAAAAATAAGGCAGGACACGCTGAAGTTAACTCTGTGCTATATTTCATGCAGGGAGCAGTATTAGATAAACGGAATGATAAATTCTGATAAATTATTTTCAAATTTGAAATCTAAAACTTTGTAACAGATTTTTGTTGTTCAGTCTAGAAGATTACTGTACTATCATGCTCAGTTCAATCCCAACCTCCCTTTTTCCCTCCTGTGTGAGTAGGACGAGACAATACACTGTCAGCTGGCATGACCTTGTTTGCCCATGCTGCCATCTCACAGAGGTACGAGCCAGACTCTACAGGGTATATTAGCTTGGGCTCATTGCCATTTTACCACAATTACACAACTTCCAGATCAGCATTGGCTCTAATTCACCTGACTCTGCGAACTGGCAGTGTGAATCCCTCACCATCTACATATTTACATATTTGCACACATTGTCTGAGTATTACCATCTCTTTATCTAATGGAGAAATACTATTTTACTGTAATCTCTTCTATTATGGAAGATAATCAGCAGTAAGGTTTCACAGTGATACATGCAGAATTTTCCAAGCTAGAAGAGTGTTTTTATGATAGTGATACTGCTTTGCAAGGTCTAAATTTAGTGTAATTGAATATTTAAAAGAAAAAGCATATGGAAAATATGTGATATGTTTCTATATTTGTAATAAAGTTAGCAGTGATATTTTTTCTAGTTTTATTTCTCAGATTTGTATGGTATGGCATCAGTGCAACATAATTTCCTTTTTTTTTGTAATTTTTTTTCTGTGTATCTTCAAATGTTAAAACTAGTAACTGATTTTCCCAAAAATAACTCTGGATTTATGCCTCTGTGTGATACAAATTGTGACTTTTGTTAATTTGAATCATGTCTCCATAATGCCTTTAAAAATTCTGTATTTTGAGATAGGTAAGTCACAGTAGCTAAAATAAAGATCTGTATTTGACCTGTACTGTGCTACGCAAGAGCAGAAAATATTATCAAAAACACTACTGTAAGCAGAGCACTCTCCTGTGACACCAGAGTCATCTGTGATGGTTGTGTCCTTCACGCTTTTCTATAGGACCAGTGGCTGGATAGTTGGGGATTTTAACCCAGTTGCCTTAGGGTCTTTTATATGTCAGGTATTCAGATCCAAAGGAAAATTACTTTCGGCTGGTTCCCTGCAGGGACCAAACATTTACCCTCTTTAAATAAGTTTTACACTAACAGACTATCAGTAAATCAAAGAATATGTAGATTTATGCTGGTTTTGGCATATAAGGGTCATCAGTTAGAATGTGAAATGTTATGCATTATTCAAACCATAGATATGAATATTTCTTTACTCATATTAAGACTTAATCTTATTAACAGTGAAAATTTTAATATCATGAATCATAGTACTTCACAGTTTTGAGTTAAAAATGTATTATGCCACATGCAAACTGTGTAACTATAATGAATACATTTAATGTTAATTCAAGATTGCCCTAATCCATATGGACAGAGGTTTCACTCTGGTCAAATAAAAAATGAAATCTCATCAGATGAAAGATGGTAGGGTCAGAAGATTCAATTTTTGTGGCATATCAAATTTTTGTATGTCAATGGCAACCTTAATAGATGGTGATGAATAATAAAATGTAATTGTGTCACTATTAAGATAGTTTCAATTATGGTCAATTAGCTACATTGTGGAAGATGATGGTTTGCTGCTTTTTTTCTTCTTTTTTTTTTATTCCCTAAAACTAGAAACTCCACTTTAAAATAATGTAACTATGTTAAAGGAAAATTTGATTTCAGTGTAAAAATTTTTATCAAATTGCTCCAGCCTCTTCATGAGGTGTAATTTTGTTTTAGGTAAGAGAAGAAGAAATAGAAGAGCTGGATACCTTACTGAATGATTTCTGTGAACTTCCTGCTCCAGGAGGTGTGGAAAACAATTATGGAAAAATAAATATCCTCCTTCAAACGTATATTAGCAGAGGGGAGATGGACAGCTTCTCCCTTATTTCAGATTCTGCGTATGTTGCACAGGTAAAAATAGTATTTTTTACATATTGGTTGCTGTCTTGTGCTTTTTCATTCTCCCAAAGTTTGCAGTTATTTAGGTAGGCCTTCACCTACGAACTTTTTTGTACATTTTTATGCAAATTGGTAGAGCCTTGTGTGTGAGTGCATGCATGCATGGTGTAATATTTAGGTAGAAAAGATTTGCAAAAGCCTACTTTGGCAAACTATAGCAATTTTTAATTAATTTTTAATGTTCCTTTTGTTCATATTATTCCTATAGTCTTATTATATTTAGTACTTCTAATTGTGTTTGTACAGAAATGTTATTCTTAACTTACTGGATTTTTGTTCTAAATCTGAAAAAAATGTTGCAATCTATTTTTATGCTTGGTGTACTTGTATACTTTGTTCAGCAAAACATAATTTGTGTTTTGTTCACATTCTTTGGTTTACACAAGATAGATGTGCTATTACATGTTTATTGTTAGATGTAATTTTCCAAATTTAGATATCAGTCTTTATATTTGTTTGTCAACTTAATTTGACACGTACGTTGTTGATAGTTGTATGGCACTTTTAGTTATTACACAGAATAGTAAGAAAAATGTGAGTATGTGACACAGAACTGATTGCTTACACAACTAGAGCCCATCTTAGAAAGAAAGGGGTATTGCTTGAAAGTTTAGAGTTCAGATCAAGGATAACTCAAAGTGATACAGTTGTTTTAAGACAATCCCAGATGTGCAACAACAATGGATGTATAAAACAGATAAGAAAGTGTTACCTTTTATCTCATCCTTTGGGGTTTTTTTTGCCTTTTTTTTTTAACAGCCATCACTATGTTGCATTGAGTCATTATTGCCTCATCCCTTAGAAAACTATTTTAGAAAGAATTGATATACTGTAAAATTGCATTTAGTTGGTGCTTAAGGTGGGAGTTCAGTATTCGAAAGTACACATATTCTTCAACAAGATTTCATACTATCATTAACTTCTTCAGAAGTGTTTACATTTCATAGCACATGTGTATGAATAAGAAAATTCTGAAGTCATTGCAAACATCATTGAAACATTCATTCTGAAGTCATTGCAATCATTGCACAGATTGTTTTCAGTATGATTCTTTTAATCTTTGCTTTCAATTCAATTATTTTTCTTTGTTTCATGCAATTATAGCATTTTTAGTGAGGCGACGTGGTCATCTTCTCTGATCTTCATAAATCATATGTGTGGAACACATGCCACAAATTGTGAATTTTTTTAATTGGATAGTGACTATTAAAAAATTCATTCAGCCTTCCTAAAAGAAACGTGCTTCTTTATTAACATATGCTTCCTATCATGACCAAATAATTTTCTATTATCTATTCCTGTTGGCATTGCCGAGCCAGTAGAGAATGGTTGCATTCTATCCATTGAATCAAGAGCAGTATTGTTAATCCAGGAATAGTACCTGTAGGGGAAAGAAAAAAAAAGGACATACAAACAAACAAACAAAAAAAAAAAAAACCCAAAAAAAAAAAAAAACCCACCAAAAAAAAAAAAAAAAAAAAAAAACCCCCAAAAAAAACAAAACCCACCAAAAAAAAAAAAAAAAAGAATAAAAACCCCCACAAAAACCCACATATTTTCATAATACAACTTGATAAGTTTTTGAAAGGAATATCGTGAGTTACGTTTTCAGTGTAAGTCTAACCTAATTCAAGCTTAAGTTACTAATTCATTTTTCAAGTCCAAAGCAGATTTATCAGTTTGGTTATCCAACAGTCTCAGTAACATGTTTTAAAAAAAAAAAGTCACTAGTGTTAAACTTCTGTATAAATGTGAAATTCAGTGTGAAATGGGATGCTATTATGGAAGCATAACTTGAGTGAAAAAATTCAAACTTTAATTTCTATATAAACTGATTCTGTGGCTGTATTTTATATGGAGGGAGAAAAAGGAAGACCTTAAGTGTGGCAAGTGAATTTGTTACAGAAGTGATTGAAACACAAGAAATTTAGAATTTCCTAGTATTAGTGTAACTGTGATCAAAATTCTATGGCAGACCTGACACTACAGTTTTATTTAATCGCACATGCTTCTTTTTAGAATTTCTGAAGTCATTTGTGAGGTAGACCTGCCACTAGGCAGTGGTGGAAAAAATAAAGTTTTCAAGAATGTTTGAAATAATTTTTTGAAAGAAAAATCTATTGTCATGTTTTGTCAAAGATGAGTCTATGTGATCTTACAAAGAATACTTGTGAGAATTACAACATTTTTGCTTCTTTTTTTTTTTTTTTTCACTCTCCAGAATGCAGCTCGTATTGTTCGAGCTCTTTTTGAGATTGCCCTTAGGAAACGTTGGCCTGCAATGACATATCGACTACTGAATCTCAGCAAAGTCATTGACAAGCGGCTGTGGGGCTGGGTTAGCCCTTTGAGACAGTTCTCAGTGTTACCACCATCAGTCCTCTCAAAGCTGGAAGAGAAGAATCTCACTGTAGACAAGATGAAGGATATGAGAAAAGATGAAATAGGTGAGAAATCAGCAATGCTGCTCTGCTTAAACCGTTGGTAATCAATGAGCAAGTTAGAACTAAATCTGAGCCATTCACTAATAGCACCCACTCTGCTTTGGAAGCCATGTAAACACATTAATATAGTATCATGGTTTGTCCAATAAAGAAGGATTATCCAGACTCTGCAGTTTGTAACATGGCACAGCTTTGAAGGTAAAAGGCTAGCCCATGTCCTGCCAATCCCAGAACTCACGTGGAATGAAGATTTGTTATATGTTTACATATATGTGTATATACACATACAAACACATTTGTGTTAACTTGTGTTTCCCTTCTTGATCACATTACATAATACAGTACTGTGAAAGACAGCTGTTTATTTTTGCCAGTTGTCAAATTATGGCCTCTTTTTTATTGAAATGGAATTAACATGAAAAAGAATAAAAGCTGATTATTATGTCCTTGTATGCTATCAGTAAATGGCCTGTTTCTGAAACACTGCGTTAATTTTCATTGAACATGGAGAATTCATTGCAGCAAAACCTTAATGGATTTTTTTTAAGGATTTGACACTTCAATAATGAGAAAATCCATAGCCTACTGATATAAATAATGACAATTTCTAGTATGTGTGTATAAACTGTTGTGCATAAACTGTCCACCAGCTGGTTGAAACTGAAAAAAACAAATCTGTGTAATGTATTTCTTTTTCCTATCCTAGTGTATTTTTTCTTATTTGGGCTTTCTTTGCACCCATTATTGCCAGGTTATTGAGAAACAAACTCCTATTTTTAAAAAAATCATAATTTTGCAATAAATTATAGTTACAGCTTTTTAGACATTATGACCTCTGACTTGATATTTCTCTCAGTTGACAAGAGAGCTACATTCCTAACTTAGGAAGCTTGGTTGCATGCATGCCCAACTTAGGTTGGGAAAAGTTGAATAAATACATAATAATTTACAGAATTAGAAGCTATGGTTTATTTAATAATTAATCCAAAGTACTGTAATAATATTTTAAAAGCTTTAACTCTGCATTATAAAATAGTAATTGTAAATTACTTTAAAAATACATTTTAGTTGAAGAGCTAGCATTATTGTGCTTTTCTGTTTGGAAGCATTTTAGAAGTTTTTTATTCAGATTTGTTAATTTGTTGTATATCTTTAATACACAGTCTTTTTAATATTTAATTTTCTTTTCTATTAATTCCACTGTGGGGGGGTAGGGGTTGCTTCCCTGTCCCCATGCCTGCCCTTGGAGAAGCAAGAAATTAAGAAATTTTGCATTAAAATATAAAAAACACTTTTACTTCCTTTAACATAGTGGAACTAGTATTGACAAGATGGAATTGTATCAGTAGATACCTATAAAAAGTTGAATTTTGTTTCCTTTTGTTAACTTGGGAGAGACTTGGGATGTGACTGTGTAAGTAGGTCACTGCTCACCATACCTGATGTTGTTTCATGCTCTTCAGCCTTACAAGCATCAAAGTATCTCTGAATTGCATGAATTGCATGAATTCCTTGGCATAGTCTTCTTGTCAAGCCTCTCTAGCACCAAGGATGTGAAAGAAGCCACCTTATTTTTGTTTGAATTAAAAGCCATGTGAAAATGAGAAAAGGCATAACTTCCAGGTGCTGCCTTGTTCTCTGACTCCATAGGATTGTTTTCAGTCTTTGCACTTCTTCCCTTTTAAATGTTATTGTGACCTGGGAGATAGAAAAAAAAAGATAGGAGCTAGCTGACTAGCTCAGGCCATGGCCTAGGGAGAGATAAAAGCATCAGTTGGGTGTCAGCTTTCCCAGTGAAATGGAGAGCATGTTACATGATCAAATCCTGGATTCTGCTGAACCACAAATTGGTCAACACCAACACATGTGCTAGCGTGCCCCTAGCAGACAAGTGTACAAAACCTCAGTGCTGTGCTCCGCAAGCACAAAAAGAAGGAAGGCCACCTCACTCATCGTGGTACAGAAAGTCCCTTGTCTACATAAGCTTATTGAGACTATCTTTGCATATTTGGCACTTATCCTTATTTAAGACAGTTTCTGAAGTTTTACCTCTAATTGCGAAAGTTAGTCACTGTGCAAGTGTGCTGTAATACTGTGTATATCACCAAGTTGTACCAGTGTAATTGTTTTGGTTTTTAGTAGTCCACTTGCTGAAGGTACACTTACTTTTCCAACTGCAAATTAAACTGATTAAATATGTGTATAAAACTAGAGATTTGCTTCTTAGTCAAGATCACCATTATTACTTCAGAGTACAGATAAACACCTGTGAGAAGCAAAATCTGTCTGTTTGTTAAATAAGAAAAAACAAAGAGGGAAAGTTGGGATCCATATTAAAAAGAATAGCAATTGCAAAATGTTACACACCTAAATTTCATGCAAGAAAAAAATTTGTTACACTTTTTCATTTCACACATAATGCAAATAATCAGATTTTTTTTTTTTAATGGGAAGGTATGCACAGAGACCACATAACAATGTCAGAAAATTTGTAGCTGTTTGTAAGGTTGCTTTTAACAGTGAGTGCTTACAAACATTACAATTTAATTTTAAAATATGCTCCACATAATTACATAAGCAATTTCAGTGAAAATATGATAAATCAACCTTCTTTCCCTAAGTAAGAAAGAAGTCTCAATATTTCTCAGGAAAAAAGAAATCACTGCTACAGACTTCGGTTTATATTTAAAATGAAGAGCAAGAGAACAGAGATTTCAGCTGTAAAGTATTTTTTTAATCAATGTGACAACTTTATTGCTTCAGTTACCATAACAGTGATAGAAAATAAAAAACTTTGTAACATTTAGGTTTTCCTTTGTCTCAGTAAACACACTGGTGTATCCTGAAAGATCTAAGAGGTGTTTACTAGTTCCATGAATTTTTAAGCTGTTAACTACCTATATTCAATTTTATGAAGAGCTTTCTGTCTACTTTGAATTACTACACAGGAACTGTAGAAGTTCAAATGTGTGCCCTTCATTAAGTAGAAAGGTCAGTATTTGTGCTTTAAAAAAGAACTGTACGAATTGGTAAGAGCCTGGTCAAAAGGCAGTAAAAGAAAGGGAACTAGCTTGACATAATATGTTTTCAGTGTGAATTCTTAATAGTTATTTTAACCGCTTAGTTATGGCCAACAGGGGGGTTAATACTGATTTTTCTAGGCTCTAAATTGCTAATTCAAGTTAAGTATTACAAAATACTCAGACATGCCAGGTCAAGAGACTTGGACATTTATGCACCTAAGAGAAAAACAAGGAAGCAGTAATGCTCCCTGCTAAAAGCCTATTTGAAAGTCAGATCTGTATTTTTTTTTTCTGGAAATGCAAATTTGTTACACCTGATGTTTTCTTGGCAGGTCATATGCTGCATCATGTGAAGATTGGGTTAAAGGTAAAACAATGTGTCCATCAAATCCCCTCCATCATAATGGAAGCAACAATTCAGCCAATTACTCGCACAGTGCTCCGAGTTCGGCTGAACATCGCTCCTGACTTCACATGGAATGATCAGGTAAAAGAAAAAAAAAAAAAAAAAAAAAAGGGGGGGGAGGAGGAAATAGAGGAAGGACAGGATGCATTAATTAGCTTCAGTGAAGGAGGTGATCACAGGGAGTCCATAGCGTTTGGACAAGAAAACAATTACTTATTTTAACTAAAAATCAAATTTGATAATAGGAATGGAATAATATTTAAGACTTTTGTAGAAATAGGCATCCAAAGATCATCTTTTAATTTCCATTAATTATTACAGGATTGCATTGTTTATAGCATATTGAAGCAAGGGCTTTTACTGAATAATAATAGCAGTAACTCACAGATTTGAGTTATACACCCAAAAAGGAGAAGCAAGGAAGAGAGAGACACAGATGGCTCTCTTGGAATAGGACTGAATGTCAAATGCAGAAAGTAGAGCCTTGAAATACAGTTCATGTCTGCCAAGTTCTGCTGCGCTTTATGGCTTTACCAATGTACATTCACATCAGTGCCTTTTTTTTCTGTTGGGACTTGTGTAAACAGAAAAACCGGGATATATTTGGAATTATATTCATCTGTATTTTATGGTGCAATCTATATGAAAGGAGTTGTACTAGTTCCACATTTAGATATACTCACACACCCTTTGATTCAGAAATCTGTTAATTGGAAATAGATTCAGGATAAATCTATCTGAAATACGTTTGTCCACATGGGGGCATTGTATTGTTGCTGTTACTTTTGAAACTTTCTACGGAAACAAGGCAAAGATACATCAATGGCCAAGATTTAGGCTTAAGATAAATTATTCTGAAAGATGGATATCATGTATCTGTTCTTTTATCTTAAAATAATTTTAAAACCCATTAGATTATAAATTTACCTTAATCAGAAGTAAATTGGAGTTTTATTCCACAAAAATTTCAATTATTTTATAAATTGTTTTTCCAGCCTAAAGACTTTATTTTCTTTTGGAAGTTTCACCTTGTTAGCTTATGAATGGGAGATTAACAATCAAAATATATAAAGTTAGACTTTGTATGCTGTCTGGATTTCTTATAGAAATATTTGAGTGGATTTCTAAGATTAATTATAACATGAATTATATTTAGCAGCTTTATTTATATTCAGTACTTCAGAAGGAAAACAGGCATTACATTTTAGGGATTGAAATAAGTTTTTATTATTCAACCTTTAAACTGTCATACCTGTAATCCATTAAAGACCAAAAAACCCTACGACTATTCTTCATATTAAACTGCATCTTAATACAAAGTAATTTCTCAATCATTTTTATATTTTTCTGCAAAATCTATGGAGTGCTGTGTCTTTACAAACTGAAAAGGGATCCACTAATAATTGTACTCTCTTAATTCTGAAGTCTGAAGTTATAGCAAAACTTCATCAGAAACCTATTTTCTGCTGTGACCCTTGGACACAGTTTTCCTAATGGTTGCCTTGGAAACATGATCATTTTATCAGTTCAAGTTACAGAGCTCTTTTGGTGTGAATTTGTTTAGTGGTACAAATTTGGAAAACTTTGGTTTGATTTTTTGTTGTTAAGTAGCTGTTGATTTTCTTGTTTCTCCCATAAATGAAACTTCTATCACAGTAAATTAAAAAAAAGCCATTAAATTTTAGTAGTCTTTAAAAATTAATAACTGTCTTTGAAATTCAACCATTGACACTTCGAAACTGCTTCTCCATCATCACACAGTATCTTTTAGCAAGCTGTTCAGTAGAAGACTGTAGAAACTTTTGGACTGTGATTGGTACAAAAACTCACTGCCAAAAAATGCCATGCAAAGAATGGAAATAGTCAAATAATACCAGAATATTAAAAATTTAAATACGTTAACTGGAATACTTTGCTTTGTTAACAGTTCATGATTTAAAGACAGTTTTACCTGGATACTTAATTCTAGAGCAGTCACAAATTTTGCACTTGTCTTTACAAGAAAAAGAAGATATATTGTGAGATAGGACATCATCTTGATCTTTAACGGTTGCAGTTTTCAGTACTGGCAGCCTTTAGGTTCAGTAAAAGTGTGTGAGCCATATCCCAGTGGAAAATTCTTATATTGCTAGTAGTAGAGGACTATAAACATAGCCAGGCAGAGCAAGTAAATGATGCTGCAGGCAGGAGTTGTCCAGCAGAAATCTGGAACAGTGGAACTAGCATTAATTAGCCGGAAAACTTTGGTTTGAAAGTGTGTCAGTTCTTCAGAGCTTCCAAGAGTTTCTGAAAATCATTACCAGAGACCACATTGCGTTGCCTGTTCGTACCTTGTCCTTCGTTCCCCATGCAGCTTTGTCACAGGACTCTCCAAAAACTAAGATGGTGTTACAATTGATTATAAAAATTCTGAGCTTTGAACTTTACTTTTGTTGTCTTCCTTAATTCTTCTTACCTCTCTTAAATTCTCCTAAAGCCTGATGAAGTAATAGTCTCACAGGAATTTTTCAAATTGTCACCTGCAGTGAACTGTGTCCATTCAGTTTCACTGCTTCAGTTCCCAGTCAAGCCACTAGGAAAATTCAAACATTCTGAAAATGAACGATAGTGTCTTTACTGTCTGTCTACTTTTCCATTGTGCAACTGTGTTAAACAAGAAACCAAAGCACCTTAATTCGATTCTCGGTTCATATTTTTGTCTTCAAAAGCCAGTACAGACTGTTTTCCAGCACATACACAATACTGAATTATGCTGGAAATAATGTGCTGTGTAAATCAATACCAGATTCCCACAACATTGAAATTGCCATTAGAAGGAACTATGCGCTTTGTGACTTTTTCCTACTAACTGAGGTTTAGGAATAATTCCGACTTTTTTTCATTCCATAGTGGCTTTATCATAGTCTTCATCAGAAATTTATATATTCATTTGATAGCATGTCTTCCATTCTCCCTTACTATGCATTTTTCTTCTTTACCTGGAAGTTTAAGTAAAATGCTTGCACGTTGGTACAAGTCATTTATTCTGACAAAGAAAAAAAAATCTTAACTGAGCATCCCACCTAGCTGGGATTTGTGACTGGCAGTGCAAAATAAGGTACACCACAAAGCAATCCAAAATATGAGATGGAATACAGTGTTGCCAGATGATTGGAGAATCATCAGGAGCTGGCTCTATTTCTCTTCTCCTTTCTTCACCTGTAGCAGTGACTAGATCTATAGCCTTCAGAATCGCCTTGCTGTATCTTTCTAGAGGAGGGGGGAAGAGCGAGGAGTGTCACAATTCAGTGTCCATTTTTTTCTTAAGAGAATGCTTTTGACTGAAAAATGAGCAGTGAGTAGCAAAAGATAATCCTCTACACAGAATCTGAAGACAGAAGTACAAGGAGGAAAAAGGAGGAGGAGTCCTTTTTTAGGAGCCTAAAAGAAACACTGATGGTTCAGCCTATTTATAAGCAGTTGTGGCACTAGTTGTAGTGGTATCTACATCATGTTCATTTATATTGTACATACCTTGATCTAACTCTTATTAAAACATTATTATTGCTATATTGCTTTTACCTCTAATTCTATAACTCTATTCCTTTGTAAGCCTGCATCATTTAGAAATATATCTGGCGTACCCAGGAGATCTGAAGAACTGTAACAGAGCTGTCTTTTCTGCTCTTAAAGGTACATGGCACTGTAGGAGAGCCATGGTGGATTTGGGTAGAAGACCCTGCTAATGATCATATTTATCATTCAGAGTACTTCATCATTCAAAAAAAACAGGTAATGGATTTTATTCAGAATAACATAGCAAGACAAAAATTAAGTTAGTGATGTGTGAATTTGTAAGGCCAAAGAGTATTTTGACCTAAGCAGATTTTCCAGTCAGTAGCACTGTTTTCAGTTTCGGATGTATGTGATAAGCTTGGACTTCCACAAAGATGTTTTCTAATCTCAGTTGTCCCTTTTTTCTCCTCTATCTTTGGTGGGGCAGTTATTTCCAGGTGAAAAAAAAGGAAAAACTGTAATGGTTTTGTCTGTTAAAGGTGAAGAGTCAGCCTTATTCTCTGTCGTTCCATAGAAACAAAATCCGTTCCCAGTGGTGTAATATTTTACAACAATGTGAACATGGTTTTGCACGCATACATTATTGCTCTGTGCTGGTAATGCTTGCAGAAGTGAGGCAAACTATGATTTTTCATGTCACTGATTTGTCTGTGCAGTAATGATTCTCTACATGTTTGCATTAGGTCATTTCTAAAGAACCTCAACTGCTGGTGTTCACAATCCCAATTTTTGAACCTCTTCCTTCTCAATATTACATTCGAGCTGTGTCTGATAGATGGTTAGGAGCAGAGGCTGTGTGTATCATAAATTTTCAACATTTGATTCTTCCAGAGAGACATCCACCCCACACAGGTAACTGAAGATTGGATCACTTTGTTTTAATTCCTCTTGCTTATATTGATTTTCCTTATAATAATGCAATAAATATCTTTTGCTTTAACATAGAAAAGTATATGGACTTTCACTTTGTGATATATATGTATTACTGAGGCCATTTCTTCACTAACTCTAAAGCTCTGTAAAACTTTAAATTCCTGAACAAAAAGAAGCTCATTTCTTCAAAACATCATTCCACCCTTTTGGTTACTTCAGGTTTTATATACACCATAGGAAAATTGAAATTATTGTATGAAACTAAGGAAATATCTATGTTCCAGTAGAGTGGATGGTTGTTATAAATGGCATTCAGCAAAGAAAAATACAGTTAAAATTTTGAAAATATGAAACATTTTACTATTTTTACTGAAAGTATCATAGCAAGCACTGTTAAAGTACCGAAGATCACATTCCAACTCAGCACTGCTGATCAAGTTATGGCCTTCCCCTCCCCCTCCTTTTTAACACTTGGCACAGAAGCATATGTTTGTGTTTTGCTTCTTTTTTTCTGGATACATAAATTGCTTTATACATTCATTGTGCCTGATGTCATTGTAAAACCTTTCCACTATAATTACATTTGGCTCATCTAGCTGTCTGCAAAGTGAGTGCCTTCAGAAATGCTCAGTTCTCTTACGGTGTTGTCCTTTGGCATGCATAAATTCGCATGTGTTTGTGAAGTGTTTAGCTATTGTTACACTGTACCTACGCTGTCTGGAAAAGCATGTGTAACCTTTTTATCTAATTGACTGATCACTGACTACTATTCAGAAGAAACAGAAAGATATTTACACATCACCAGTTATGGAGCCTCTAGGATTTATGGTAATTGATTTCAATTCCCATCTGGTTCCCACTCAACAATGAAGTACGTAGAGGCCCTGCTAGGCAAAAAACCTTCTTTCTCCTCAGCAGTGCCCAAGAAATTAGTTTCAGTGAGAATGGTAAAACAGACGTTAAGGTATCAGTGAAAAGCATGTCAAGAATATTAGGAATCATTGCCTTGGTAGATTTTTATGACTCCAATATCATACCTTAACATGAAGCACCCTGAAAAGACAACGAGATCTCCAGTCACACACACACACACAAAACCCCCACTAAACTTCAAAGCAAGCATCTGCCTAGCAGAATGACTGCAGTCTCCTTAATTTGGTATGATTCCAAATCCAATCTGGTTATATATAGCGTCTTCCAAATTCCACAATCTCTAATTGTTTGGATAGCAGATGCCCTCAAGATATATTAAGAATCATATATTGAAAGGCTGTTTGTTTGTTTATGAAGTTTATGTCTTTAATTACATGTTTAAAGGATTAGATGTAAAATTCAGTTTTACTCATATGATTTGTATTGCTACATCAATTCAGAAACTCCAAATACTCGATTTGTATATACATCTTTTTCCTTGAATCTGAAATATATGCTGTGCTCCAGCTCCATGTTCTGTTACCATAAGAAGCTGCATATAAAGTAATACAGTGATTTTAGAATTTACTACAACTGGGTAAAACGGAAACAGCTTTAAGAAAAAGATTAATTTATGCAAGTGGCTGGTTCGCAGCTATCAGAATACTTAAATCATACTTCCAGAAATACTTTAGAGCTATAAAATCACTTTTCATTATTCCTCATCAAAGTTAACTATGACCCAAATGTGGACTCTGTGTCAAATCAGATATTAAGTAAAGCCATTTCCAGTGTAAGTTGTTTTCCACTGAAGTATTGGTTAATATTTTTGTCTTCATTATAAACCGTGTCATGGCATCTCTTGTCACACACTTATGATTATTTTGTCATTTTAGAGCTTCTAGATCTTCAGCCTTTGCCTATCACAGCCTTAGGACATCGGGAATATGAAGTCCTGTACAAATTCACACACTTCAACCCTATCCAGACCCAGATATTTCACACACTATATCACACAGATTGTAATGTTCTTCTTGGAGCACCTACAGGTTCTGGAAAAACTGTTGCAGCTGAATTAGCCATCTTTAGAGTTTTTAACAAGTATCCCACATCAAAGGTTTGTAAAATACATTTATTATTATCGGGTTTTGTGTAGGCATGTTTTCAGTGATACAAAAGCCTAGAAAAAGACTATGGCAAACTGACTTATGCTTCCTCCACTTTATACCTGTCTGGATACAAAATGGTATTTCATTACATATGTTATGCTTTCATTTCAACTTTATATATTAATCAGTGTACAACTAAAGTCAAATCTAAAAACATGACATACAGACATGCTGGATTTCCTTTTCTGTACTTTCCTGCATTTCCTGCTTTAATCTTCTACTAGCAGTAGTACTGCTTTGTAGCTATTAGCTCCCCTCCATGTGAATACAACTAGCACGGTCACTCTTTTACTTAAACAAATAAATGAGAATTAATTACTACAAGACAAATTTCTGTTTCAACTTGCCCTATGTTTTATTTCTTAAGTTGTCAAAAGCTGAACATGTCAGCTTCTGGGGTTTTCTTTCCAAAAACTTAGCCATCTTGTCACACATTTTAGTCTTAAAGTCTTAAAGGAAAACATACTTGTATCTCCACTGTGAGATTTAACCGAAGAAGAACCTTTGAAATTAAGAGAAACCACGTATATAAATCCCTTATTCATCTTTGAAATTTCAATGTCTTTGTGTAATTTATTAGTTAAAGTGAGGTACACAAGACACTCATATGTTTTTCAGCTTATCTGTTAGGCTTACAAAATAGCCAGTTCTCAAAAGAATGTATCTTCTAAGTTTTAATAAAGCTGAAAACCTGCCTCTACATTTTTTAAAATGTATATAAATTCTTCATGTAGCAGTTTCTTCATGTTCAAAAGCTTCAGAATAGTTAACCATAAATCTCTAAATAAGTACTATTTTTACATGTCAGTGTATTGTCATCTACGCAGTGGGCTTCTTTGAAGAAAATACTGCGACCTCTTGCTTAAAATAATCAGCTTTTTTATCTAATTAGTAACGTTTTAATAATTTAATGACCTAAGTAGAAATCACCTAAGATACTACTTGCTGGAAATTCTGATTATTTCTGTTCTAGATGTTAGCTTGCAGATTTTATAGTTCTGAAAAAAATGAAATTTATTTATATAAATATGTTTTGATATTAAACGGTGTGGTAAATACTTCGATTTCAATACATTATCATTCCTCTCTCCTACTTTATTTGCTTGTTAATGGCTCAGGAGACAAAGCAGTGTTAACATCATCCTCTTGTAGGTCATTTAAGGAGCTCATTCCATAATCATTTATAGATAATAAATATGTTCAAATGACACAAGTATTACACAGGAGTTTTTTCCCTGTAAATATATTTTAATAAATTTTTCTTGTTTAACTTCTGGTTTTCCAACTTCTTTTGCAGGCAGTGTATATTGCGCCCTTAAAAGCACTCGTTCGTGAAAGAATTGAGGACTGGAAAGTTAGGATTGAAGAAAAACTTGGTAAAAAGTATGTTTCTCCTTATCTAATCAGAGAAATGAGAAGCAAAAGAACAGCCCATCAAGTATGAGTAAAATCTACAAAATACTTTTTGAGTATTACAGAATAGGTTATTATTGTATGCTTTCCTTTAAATTTCTCATACTTTAAAAATAAAATATATGCTGTCGATAGTCACTGTAATGATAGCAAAATTAAAAACTAAAAAGGCATACTCATTGATAACCAGCTATTTTTATTCCCATTACTTGCCAGTATAACAAATATGAAGCTCAGATTTTTCTCTGCAGTATCCTTGGAAATTAAAATTGCAGTCCAAAGTAAGCTTTCTTTAGAAACATCAGCTATAGTGAACTCAGGGGAGTTGCATGAACTGTATACCATATAGTCCTTCATATATAAATAAGATACAATTTTATTCCCTGGTGACATTAATTTCTTCTCACATGTTCAACCATTACTTTATGACATACAAGATATTTCTGTCATGTTGATGCTTTCCAGAATTATGTTTTCTTGAGTTAAAAATCTTATACATTATTTAGGGCTTTTTTCTTTATATAACTTTATTTGTAAATTAAAGCTTAAAGCACACCACAGATTTCAACAGTAAGATGTTCTACTTAGTGTAGGTGAAATTACCAGTGACTTATTAATTGGCTTCCCCCTTACCTCCCTGATTTTAATGGCCTGTTAGCATAAATAATTTGCCCCATAATTTTAAAGGATTTTCAGGTAATATTTCCTTTTTGAAATTATTATAATATATTACTTAGGACTGAAATTTTTAACAGAAGGTACACATTACTTTGAGGATTTTTATTATATGTTCAACTGGATGTTGAATGTGTTATAGAAATGTAAAAAAAATCCATTATATTCAGTCTAAAATGAAGGATCATCTCAAATGCTTTTTGTAGAACTTGAAAGGATAATAAGACAAACAATTGGAAAAACTCGTCTAATCTTGCAAAGAAATGACCTCATAATTTCTGCTCCAGTCTTAATGGATCTTCACCAACAAATGCAGATATGCAGATATGCTGCAGGCTAGCTTATTTTCTTTGAATAGTTTTTAAAAACCTGTATTTGAGCAGAAACAACATGACTGTGTCCAATTTTCTTCTCTCTCTTAAAAGTTAATGTTTAGGAGTTAATATCTGAACACTAAATGTTCTAAAGCTTTGTAACGCCAAGCCACCATCTTCCTTGATTACAGGGTTGTAGAGTTGACGGGAGACGTGACTCCTGATATGAGAGCTATTGCCCAAGCTGACCTGATTGTTACTACACCAGAGAAGTGGGATGGTGTCAGCAGAAGCTGGCAGAACAGAAGCTACGTTCAGAAAGTTTCCATTCTTATCATAGATGAGATCCATCTGCTAGGTGAGCATGGTTTGTTGATTTGAATCTGCATCATTTCCTTGGTGATTTGAAGTGTGTTGGTATTCATGATGTGAATACACTTTCTGACATCTGAGCCTTTTTCTGTTTTTATTTTCAATGGACTTTTCCTAGGGGATGAGAGAGGCCCAGTATTGGAAGTCATTGTGTCTCGAACGAACTTCATCTCATCTCATACAGAGAAGCCCGTAAGAGTAGTTGGTTTATCCACTGCTTTAGCAAATGCCAGAGACCTTGCTGACTGGCTAAATATTAATCAGGTATGAAAATTATTTCAGAAGATTTATATGTATTTGCACTGCAGAAAAACCAAAATAGCAATTTATTTAAAAAGAAATGTTTTCTCGTAGATGGGTCTGTTCAACTTCCGACCATCAGTACGCCCAGTTCCTCTGGAGGTGCACATTCAGGGCTTCCCTGGCCAACATTACTGTCCTCGCATGGCCAGCATGAACAAACCTGCATTTCAGGGTAAGCAGCAAGTTCCCAGATCTTTTCCTTCGTTCTACAAAAGAAAGACTTTGAGCACTTTACACGGTTCATTTGCAACACATTTACAACATATGTTACTGTATGTACTCTTGGCATGTATAGGGAGGATCTGCGCTGCTAATAGCCCAAAGCTATTTGTCTAAAACATAAAGTGTGCTGCAAACGCAACGTATAACAGCAGAATGTAATGTGCTTAGAACAGAAGAGTAAAATCAGGCTAATGAAGGAGAAATAAAATGTGTTTTCTCTTAGTCTTTGACACCATAAAGAAACATTTGTGTAAAAATATCTGAAATTTAGAAAGTAATAAAATCATTCACATTGTTAATCTGCTGAGGTATTTTCATATGGACCACTGTATGTAAACATTTAAAAAATTGTGAACAGAAGTTGCAAGTCAGGCTAACCTCCTATAATTCTAGTTTCAAAGCAATAACCATAAAATTCAGAATTTGTAGTGCATCCAGATATGCTTCTGTTTTCAATTTTTTATTTTTAACGAAGCTGGCAGGCAGGGTAGATTTAAGAAAAATGCTCATATTTTATTTGAACATGTTTTGTTTTGCTTACATAAGGAATATTTATTATATCAATTAAAAATAACCTCCAAAATAAATTTTGTAATGTGAACTGCTGTTGATTGTGAGGTGACATTTGTGAGGTGACTTTTTAGCTGCTTTAATTAGCCTTATGACAGAAGCAAAGTATTGATTGTGGACTAGAGACCAATCTTGACAGCTCAGATTATTTACACCTCCACAAGAGCATTGTACAAAAACACTAATGAACAATAAATCTGTCTTGAGCTGTTCTGCCACACCTGTTCCTGGAGCAACAAAACTCCATTAGATGCTGGGCTTTTAAAATATATAGATGTATTGGCATATAGAATTGTAAGGTATAAATACACATGAATTATCCTATTTCAATAATTTCACAACTGTATAGTGTGTGTATATGCAGGAGCACATGCTGGATCGTATTCATGAACTGGGGAACAATATGTGGTGGTGGAATGTATGAAATAGTTTTCAGAAATTAACAATGCATAAATTTAATTGCCAGCATGAGAACACACAAATGGATTTATAAGAGATTTAGAGAGAGTATTTGAAATTCTGCGTACACCTGTTTATACTTCTAGTACTTGTTGATGTTCAAAAATCTATAAACATCTGATTTATTGAGGGCCTTTTTCCCGCTTGTTTGACATGATATAGTCAAGGTTATTTTAGCATTTCCATGGCAATACTTATTCCTGAGACCGTAAAAATTTTGCTGCAACCTGAAACTTTTCAAACATGGGTTGAGCAAGAAAAAACATTTTTAAAAGTTCCCATGACATAGTTGGTTTAAAGATGTCAGACTAACTAGTAAACAACAGTTCTTTTCTACCTGCCTTTCCCAGCAGCTATTGAAAAGTCACTTTCTACCTTTTTTACCATTTTGACAGATTGAAGTGACCCCTGGCAGGCAAAAATGAGTTCATGCAGTCTCAGCTCTGGGTCAGGCAGAAAGCAAGTGTTGGACTTTGATGGCACTTGGCATGAGACAACTTATCCCATTAGGGTAGAGAAAACATAGCATACTTATTAGTCTAAGACAGAGAAATTCACAGGCTTTGAAGTCCAGAATGCTTATCCAGGATTTGTGGTGTTTCTCCTAAATCTGTAGCTTGCAGTTATCACTGCAGTAGCAGGGCAAATTAACTCAGTCTCAACTAAGCAGATATATGATCTTTGAGAGACGGGCCCCTCAGTTGTATCTATGTGGCAGAATAGAGACCATGCTCATCGCCTGCAGAGAGGTATATTGGCTGTCTGGGTATTGTCATTAATGGGCCTAATTCTCAAGTTCTGTTTTCCTCAACAGCAATTCGGAGTCATTCTCCAGCCAAGCCTGTTCTTATTTTCGTGTCCTCCAGACGCCAGACAAGGCTTACTGCCTTGGATCTGATAGCTTTCCTAGCTACTGAGGATGATCCCAAACAGTGGCTGAAGATGGATGAAAGAGAGGTAGAATCCTTTTACCTGCATTTTTTGTGTTTTGCTTCTAGTTTATTGATGTTTGTTTCAAAAGAAAACTTAAAGTCATTTGAGGGTAGATCTTGAAACAGCTATGCATATGGTAAATTTCAATATATATTAAAACTAGTGCCAGCTTTAGACTATATAAGTATCTTTGCAAGATCTGCAACTTAGAACACATATTCTTCTACTTTTTTTCCCCTGCATATCCGTTATTGATGTTGATTCCATTGTCCCAGACAACATATATCATGTGGAACAAGTCTTTAATACAAGATAAGAATAAAGAGGACAACTGTTCTCCAGTTTGCAGCTGGAAATCTGTGGCATATAGGTGTTGAGCTAGAATTTAAACCAAATCTCTTTCAGTGTTTTCGAAGCAAAAATCTTCCTTCTCATAACTCTATGTATGGAGAGTTATATATGTCTGTTTGAATATATATACAAACATGTACACATACATGGATCTATTCATCTGTATTCACATTTATATACACAGATACATATAGATATGCTGCAGAACCAACTGTTTAGGAATGGATCAGTTTTACATATCAGTGAAATCAGTGTTATAAAAAAATTTGTTTCTGCCAATATTTTTATAGATACATAAAGATTACAGTCAAATACTCAGATGTTAAGCAGTGCTGGAGTAAAGGCTTCTTTTTTTACCCTTTTTCAAGCAATATATTCTTTAATCACATTTTATTTTATTGTTTCTCAAAAAATCATTTATTGCAGAACATGAATGATGGTCAAATAATAAACAACCTTTCAATATTATCTCTTATCTGCATTCTTCAAAATGTATACTAGATTTTATTTACTTCACTCAGTTCTGAACCTGCTCTGAATACAGAATTATTTATTTCCTTCTGGACTAACGGTCTTGATTATAGTATATCAATGCTTCAATGCAATCTTTTTGGTTAATACTCAGGTTTCCTAGATTTGGGAAGTTAGCTTTCTCCAATATTTGTAGACCTTCTGCATAGAATTTCTGTCGTCATACAGAGCCAAAACACATCAAAATCCATAACTCATAAAAACAAGGTCCAAATTGAATATTGTAGAAATATTTATGTATGAATAGTTATGCAGTTGTATACCAAAAAGCATGTACCAAAAAGTATAGGTTCCTAGATGAGATTATTGGATTTTGTTTGCCTGTTTAAAAAAAAAAAAAATTCTCATAGCGAGCATAACATCTGTGTCCTTCCTCTTTGCGGTTGATTTTAAAAAAGAAAATTGCTGTATTAGCTGGTAAACTATTAGTAGTAAAATATGATGCTGCTTTTCTAACTGTATAACCTCTACTTAATGTTTCCTTGAGTGACCATAACAGAAACATTTAATGTCAAAGTCATAATTGCATAGCAGAGTTCTCTAGTACTTTGTGCTGGTTTACTGTAGTAATGGAACACACAGTTAGTACTTGCATTGATATTAACAACTTCCTTGTGTCCTGTGAGCCACTACTGTCCAGAGAAGAACTTTAACTGATGCATCTTCCCTCCTGGAAGAGCAAACAATCCTCAAATTTCATGTTTCAGAATATACCTCTGAAGGTTTTGAAAGAAGGGCCAACAAGGACAACTAGACTTTGCATTTATTAGTTTAATAACTTTTGCGTATTTATATTTGAATCAATAAGCTGAATGTTTGGAGCATAAGACACCTACCAAATTATTCAGTTCTGTTTACGTAAATATAAAAGACTGAGGATTAAGTCCTAAGTTGTTATATCTTACTGCTATTATGCAGGACACAGTTGTGTTTGAAGTACCCACAATTTCAAGTGGACATTTCTTTAGGTAATTATGGGACCAGCTTATAGTTTTGTGTTTTAAATGAGGATTGTTAGCCTGAGTTTTGTTTGACATTGAAGCAAAAGACAAAGCTATTTAGTGCTACGTGGGTAGTGTAGGTACTGCTTAATTCTTCATCCACAATTATTTATTTTTCTTATTTAAAAACTTTAACTTGGAACTTATATTAAAGTCAAGCTTGGACTAGGCAAATTAGACAAAATTTTCATCATATTGGTGTAGTGTTTTTAAGTATTAAAAGTAGAACTAGTGGGTACTTACTTTATAGTAGATATAGCCTACTTTATAGTAGGTATTCCCTATCTTAAACACTTGCCCAAATATTTCAGTTGCTTTTCAGTTCCATATGGAATAAAAATGGACTGGTTAGAAGAAATAAATTGCTGTTGCCTTTGAACACAAATTTTTATTGGCTGTCAGTTTTTCACATTTGATCTTTGCCAAACAGTGTTCCTTTAGGGGAACTTGCAAATTACTTTCTTTTCAAATTATTTGTAATTGTTAATTGTGAAGTATGTTAAGATGTGAGAGATTTTTCATAAATTGGTTTATACAAAGTTTACAAGCTTTACAATGGACCTTGGCATTTTTCTTCATTCAGCCTGTTTGTATGATGTTAATTTTGGCTGACATGAGATTCCATGAGTTGAGAACTCATTGTTTAGTATTGTTTAATGGTGTAATTAGTTTAGCTGCATTATGACTAAATGTTAGTCTATGTTAGCTCCCCAGTGGGTAGACTTTATAAGGCTTCTTAAAATGCTATAGACAATGCCATCCATAATAACATCCTGAAGACTGATACTGAGGTAGACACAGGTCCTTAGTCATTAAAAGTGATTTTTCTGTGGTGTACCCTGAATGAAAGCTTTCCTGTGACAGTAACATAAATATTCAACCCTTTTCAGAGAGGATTGGAGTGGGGGATAGGGACCAGCCTTGGATCTTTGGTACCTCTTTATTAGTTATGCCATCATCTTGCCTTCCCTTATCTTCTCAGTAAAGATTCTTCCAGAAATGGTGGTGCCAAACCAAGCTGTCATTTGCAGTATATGAAGTTATGTTCACAAAACTATAGACTACTGTTCTTCATAATACTCTCATATAACAGGCAAATCCAAACCCATCTCTGACACCCATCTCCAAGTGTAAAATTCAGACTGTTTTGATCAGTTATGTTTCAAAGGACATGAACACATATGAAGGTTCTAGTATATGTATCTAAGTGATGTAGAGAAACAACCCTTCAACTGTTACCAAAGTAAACATCATGCCAGGATCGTGGAAGAATCATACAAGATATTCTTTCCCTCAGAAGAGTCAACATTCTAACAGGTGCAACTGAATTATAGTTGAGAAGAAATTTTGTTCTACATCCATCAACTGGAAATATATACTACAGGCAGTTCCATTCAGTTTTGTAGCTCATTTTTCTTGGATGCTTTCCTTGAATTTCATTGCCATTGTACAGTATCCTGCTCGTACCCATGATCCTACAGTATTCAGAAAGTTGAAAGTTATTCAGAATGTTGGGACAGCAGGCAGTCTTCATAAGATTGCTGCTTCTAGTACAGTTCTACTTGACCTGTTGTTGCAAAACAATAGTTAGATCTGTTTGATAGATTCTGTCCAAATAAGTTTCAGGCTATGTGCATGCTTTCTATGAAGAAATGCCCACTCAAATACCTCCTGTCTAGTTTAGTCTGAGCAAGAAATCCTCCAACGATGTTGAAATACCCTGCTTACTGAGATTTGTAGCTGATACTTGAAAGCTCATCCCTACATTTGCCAATCTCCATGCAAGGCACATTTGCCAATTACCATGCAAGGCACATGCAGAAGTTATTTAGGATTTAAGCAGTACTGCTGCAGTTTGCCCGAAATAGAGAATGAGCAGGCAGTCTCCTGAAGAAGAAAGAATAGTTACCAATTTTAGAGCCTTAGAGATGTATTTTATTTCTCTTTTTCTGGAAGTTGCATTGTCCATACATGTTCCAAAATGAGCTCTCTATACCATTTAGAATTTTCTGCCTCAACACAGAGTTTATTTTTCACCGAAGAGTGAAGAAGCAGCTGAAGCTGCCTTCCTTGCGATTTGCAGTGGTTGCAAGGACTCTTCTGGGGACATCACTCAGTAAAGATGGTCCTAGATGTACATACAAGGCACAGGTGCATCACAACAGAAATGTGGATAGGCAGTGCCTGCCTCTCAAAGAGAAGGCTGACTCTGTAAGTTTAGTAAATCTTCATTTCTTTTTATTTTTCATTGATGCCAAACAAAAGAAGAAAAAAAAAAAAAAACCAAGACACAGAAAACCCTTATTCTTACCCTGCTTTTTTGATTAATCATGAGTTGATTTTTAAATACACACTTTCTAGCTAAAATTCTAATTTGGAGCTATCAGCCAGGACTGCAGTGTTCAAGCGTGTAACCCATTACTTCTCCTATTGAAAGGAAGAACAGCTCAGATTATCCTTTTGGAAATATAGAGTGCCACCAGTTTGTGATGGTAAGCTTGGGTATGATCAGTTATACTATTCTACATTAGGAGCTGACTAATGAGGAACAAGTCCTTCTCTTTCAGAAACTGGAAGAACATCTGTGGTGGCAGCAGATGTTGCAATCTTTCTACAACACAATTTATTAGAATCAAGTTTTCAGTTTATTTATTTTTCTCTAATGTTTTTACTGCTTTTTGTTTTTAACCTAAAACAAAACTACAAAGTAGTATTTACTGTTTATTGTTTGAAGTTAGAGTACAGTTCTCATCAGCAAACAAGCAGGGTGTTTTCTTATTTGGGTTTTAGTTGCTTTTGTGCAATTTATTCCCTGGGAAGATACTTGGATTTTTTTATTACTGTTTATTTTTTTATATATTTACAGTTCAAAGACTGAGAACAAATGAACCTGTGTACAGTTTTAACTTTAACCACAATGATATTTTCATTCGGCTTTGTGCATCATTTTACCATCTGCATCTTGTTAAGACTGTTCTTTATGAAACCTCTAGAAATAACTAAAATCCTTTAACACAAACATACCTACTGAAGTATTCAATAGCATCCAATAGCAATAGCTTCCACTGAATTCACAAAATGCACTTGAATGAAGTGCATACATTGACTCCAAAAATGAATCAGGCCCATACTGATTCTGCAGTTTTTAGAGATGCAAGTTTATGAACGTGTATGAGCTAATTATGGATCTGTATATGTGTTCATAGACTAGGTAGAAATATATATAGCCATATGCATATAGTTCTGGTTTGCACTGCTAAACAAACAAAAAGGAAAAGAAATATAAAGAAATATAAAAAAGAACTGTGGGAAAGACAAAAGATGACTTTTCCTGTTCTAACCTTTAAATCAAATAACCTGTTATCTCCATGTTATTGTTCTGAGGTAATGCTCTGCTATAAAACAGGAATAGGAGAATCTGGTCTGTATCATGAACAGGTATATTGCTGTAGTTTAGATGAGATTTTTAGCGTTAAATGTATATGTTTTAATAATATATCTCAACTGCTCAAAACATATTGTAAAATGTTTCTTGAGTAAGCTTAAGCTTATCTGAGGTGTTTTAGGCATCTTGTTTGTGTGAGAGAGTTCTGGAGCATGAGGATGTCAACTCTTCATTAAAAATAATTTTATAAGATGACTTTTTTTTCTGCCTTTGAACATCAGGAGGGTACCCAAGAATGATTTCTAAGTGTTTCGCTCATTGCAGAAGTTCAACTTCCTTCTACAAGATGTTGGTTTTATGACACAAAAGCGTGTCATAAAAAATTAGCATTTACTTATAACAAGGAGATGTTTTTATTTCACTTAACATCTGTAGCAGATGTGAAATATGTAATTATTTTTGTAAAAGACTTCATAACTTTCACGATTCTTTTGTTTGGCACATCTTTCTTCTATTGGGCATTTTAGACAATTGATAAGCATTATTCAGTGGCATATGGTCTGAGTCTGACGTGCTTTGAAAAGAGTACAGAGTACTAATAATGAGGATTCTGTGAAAATGGGAAAACCAGCACAACAGATATGCTTTGAGAAAGTATGGGTTTTTAGCATCTTGAAACAATATATCACACTCAAAGGGACAGAATTGGGCTGCACAATCTGTTAGCTCATTCTTGTCCAATCTGGTCTCCTCCTTTCTTTTGGAGCCAGCATTGTCATCAACTTGCTGAATTATACTCTGACTGGAATGTATTTCAGGCACAGGGTAATGTATCTACTTAAATGGAATCCTATCTTTCTACAAAAGCTTTTTAAGTATAATAAATTTAAAATATAAAAAAAGTTCTATTAGCTTAAAGTAAATGGTTCAACAGTTTACATATGTGCAGGAACAAAGAAAATGACTACTTGCTAGCTTGAGAAAAATCTAGCTTGGTCAGAGATTAGAATATAAAACATAGAAATAAACTTTATTTTCTTTAATAAATATTTTTCAACGCTTGGAGTCCCAAATTGGTTTTCAAGGGGTTTTCGCTAAAAGGTGGATTCCTAATCAACCTAATGCTAGGAAAGCACAGGAGGTATTTTTGTTTGTAAAAAAAATCTGTGAAGGATAGAAAAATCTTTTCTGCCTGTCGTTGAGTCCACAGAAAAATGCCCCCCTCCATTAAGTTCCCTGCATCCATGTTGTATGTTTTTTATGTTGGTACAATGTATATTTCCTTATATTATTTTAATACACTTTTTCTGTTCTCAAGATAAAATATATTTTCTTTAGCCTTTTATGTGTTAACAGTACCGTTGCTTTCAGAAAAATACGTAGTAATGAAGTTATAACAATGCAGAAACATTAGATTTGGTTTATAGTCACAATGCCGTGTCTTTTTCTGGTTAATGAACCTATTAATTGTGCCATTATTTCTTAATAGAAAGTGATAATATTCTTACACCACACTGATACAAGGGAGTTATACTTTTAAATAAATAATCATGAGAATTTTAAGCCTTGGATTGTGCCTAGGGGTAAAATAGTTGTGTTTATTACATTGATTTATGTGAAAGTAAGAGGTCAGCTAAAAATGACTAGGATTCCCTGCTGCTAAAATGACAGGATAGTAGTACATGCGCCAGCTCTCCTGCTAAGGGTTCTTCAGTTTTCCTGTGGTAAATTACACTGCTTTGCAGGTATGACTAACAGCACCACAGGCCACCGCTGTAATACAAGTCAGAGGGAAAAAAAAAAATAACCACCGCTGATTGTAAAAGCAAGAAGAACATCTTTGAATAAATTCCCAGCAGTGTGAATTTAGGATGTTTTATGCTGGAGACTACACGGCAAAAGGGTTTAGCTCAGGTTCTCAAAAAGAGACTGAAAATAACACTAAAAAAACTGTGTGTGCTGAAGGAGCAGTCTAATCACTACAGACTAATCCAAATCAGCTAATTTGATCCCTCTGCTCTTCTAGAGGAAAAGAGAGTTTTGATTCATTATTTTTTCCAATACCAAATTCTGCTCATATGAATAATGAAAGAAATGTCATTGGAACTGGCTTGATCCTTTACATTAAAGACGTAACTATCATATAAGGTAATGATTCTTGTGGAGTGGGGGAGAAAAATTAATTCAGAAATATCTTTTGTTATTTTTTAATGCAGATATTGAGAAAATTTGAATGCATTAATTTTTTTCATTTATTTTTCTCACAGCTACAAATACCATTTTCTACTATTTCATCTTAATTGCCTGACAAGTGTATAGATAAAACTATTATTTCACAAAGTGTCCATCTAAGCATAAGGAACCTTTGCAGGGCTAGCACCACTTCATAAATTCATATCATAGAAAGCATTAATAGAGTAAAAAACATATTTAGTAATTTGTATTGATGGTCATAATTATAGCAAAACCAGTATACAGGTTCTCATTTTATCGAGCTTTTTTTTTGTCTTTAAAACGGGTCATAATTCATGTTGTCCACACTGTGGTATATGTCTACATGTTGACTAGAGAAATCAAAGGTTTGCTGATTGTATCTAGATAGATAAACTTTATCCTTTAACATATCCTCCTTTCATTCAGTTCTTTAGTTCCTTCTATTTATCTACCCCTCTTCTTGTTTCTCTTTCCTAAGTAGACTTATCCCCTCTTCACTTCTCAAATCATTGGGTTTTTCCTTTCTGCTTCATTTCCTTTCACTGTTTTATAGTACCTTTCACTCTTTTCTTCTGTAAGCATCCTTTTTTTAATATGTGCTCGCTCAGTTTATTCAACAAGCCTTCTATGTCTCATAATATAGAAAACTCTCAGAAACATCTAGGGAAAATAAATTCTAAGAGTTTCCATTTACAGAGTAAATTGGGTGGACCAAGCCAAATTTTAACTTTTAAAATTGTGTTCCCTGTTACTTCCATCAGTTCTGTAGACTTTTTTTAATGCTTTGTAATTTGTACTTCATGATATTGGGAGTGGGGGTATTATATCATGAATACGTAATATTATATTCTGTGGCTTTTTGGTACCTTTTTAGGATTTTTTTTTTTTAATAGTGACATGTGTTACTTGGGTTTAAATAGGTGAATAGTTATGTTACCATTAAGGTCTGAGAATTGTAAAACCAAGGAATCATTTGAAGAAGGATACAGTTCTGAACATCAGAAGCACACCAACTGCCTCGGAGTCCTAAGTGGAAATGAAGATATCACTGCAGTATTGTATCTCAGTACTTTGAGATACTCAGTACAAATTCTTCACATACCATGACTAATTTGTTCTGCACTACTGTTTTTCTTTAACCTTGGATATACATCCTAGGTTAACTGTGAATGACGCTGCCCATAGTATGCAATATCGTCACGCCACTGCTGGTGGCACCAGGAAACCATTAATGAGAGATGAGGTTTAAAAGTTCCTGGCTATAATTACATTAAAATCAAATAAAATAATAAATAGCCATAAAAATAAAACAACGGAATATTGAAGGGTAAAGTCACTAAACAGGACAGAAGTTATAAAGCTCTAGTTCATTATTAGTGAGGGGCTTTTCACAGGTAGGTCATCTACAGAAAGATTATAGAATGTGCTACTTAGAAACAGAGGTAGGAACTACAGTTAAAATGACAGTAGTTAAAATTATTCCAACTAATCATTGACATGAGATTTGAAAAAATAGAATAATAATAAAAAACAACTTTTTGTCAAAAAAAAACTCTTTAAAGTTTTAAATGAAGACACCTATTGTACGTTGGGTTTCACTACATGGTTTGAGTCTATAAATTACAAATTCACAATTATTTTTTTTCAAATTAATTTGCATTTAAACATGAATAGAAAACTTTTTTGATTAATGATAATTTTAGAATTATCAAACTGAAGAATTGTGTCTGTCTTTTCATAGGCATTAGTAACAGCCACATTTATTTTTCATGACTGCTGTGTTACTGATTGCAGGGATTTGCCATGTTTTTATACCAGTTCTAACCCCTTTGATACTAGGGATTGCATTAAACAAACACAGAGCAGAATTCACAGCGTTTGCCAAACCTGTCAAGATATTTTCAGCATTTTCATTTCCTTATCTGTGCTGCTTAGTGTGTCGATAAGTCATGTGCATTTTATATTCACCCCCATCATTAATAAAGCATTTGATTAATTTTTTTTTAAGCTAAAACCAGACGGTTCAGAGACTTAAGACTGTTTTCCCATTTATATAAACCATGTTGAGCAAATTATCCTTCCTATGAGAAAAGATAGTAGCAACCCAGAAGTTTAAAATTTCTGAGTAATCTGTTTTAAAACATGCAACTGTTCTTTCTGTTACAGATGAATGATATTATAGCGACAGTTAGAGATTCAAACCTGAAGCTGACACTTGCTTTTGGAATAGGTATGCACCATGCAGGTCTCCATGAGAGAGACAGGAAAACTGTGGAAGAATTGTTTGTGAACTGCAAAATCCAGGTACATTTGTACTTCGCATCCTGCCATAATGAGTTTTACATGGAGTTTTAAAAGTTGGCTTTTTGTTACATATACCTCATTAATCTTTTCTTCTGTTATAGGTTCTCATTGCCACAAGCACATTAGCTTGGGGTGTAAATTTTCCAGCTCATTTAGTAATTGTTAAAGGAACAGAATACTACGATGGAAAAACAAGGCGTTATGTGGATTATCCCATTACAGGTACCCGCCTAAATTATGGAAATACTCTTAAACTGCAGTGTATTTCAACCCATACAGATGAACTGAATTATTTAATAACTGATCAGTGAAAAAACCTAATTTGGTTAGAGACCAGGAGTGCTGAGGAGAGGGGTTTTTTGTTTAATACAAGTTGTAGGCAAACTCCCAAGATTTTATGTAAAATACTTGTTTAAATTTTTTTCCATGCTAAATTCCTTTAATGTTTTTCACCCAGAATAGATATTAAACAGTTATAGGGACATATTTAGATGCCTAGTAAATTTTATAAAAGGAGGCTTTCATGCAGCAATTTTTTTTCCATTTTTGAAACTTTTTTTAAATAGAAATAGAAATTTAGCAGTAAACTTAGCCGTGGTTTGAAATGCTACAGTTGAAGCACACATGTATAAGAATGCAAAACTTATGCATAGTCACTTGGAAAGGAAACAAAAATTCTTAACTAGTTTAATATCTTCAGTGATGTAAGCGATACTTCAAGTAATACTTAAAAAATAAATAGCTAAATTATTTGAATTTCTAGTTTGATACAGATTTTATTGCTTTCTGGGTCCAGTAAACTCTACTTTTCATAAAATGTTCTGCAGTTTTTTCAAGAAGCTTAAGAAAGTGAACCATGGAAGAACTTCTTTCAGAGTTCAGACAGGGAGAATATTTGTCTGGATGGTAGTAAGCTTGAAGAATGAGGACAAGCTAAATTTATTCCAGGTTTCCTGTTCTGTTTTCCCTTTCTCTTCTCACAAGAGAAAGTTTATTATTAAATAATCCTGTGCTATGCCAGAGATGCATACACCTCAGGTCAATCTAAATGTTATTTGTAATGGAAATAGAGAGCTTGCATCTTTTTAACCACGCACTCTTTTTACGGCAAAAGAAGCTTACTAATGAAAAAAAGCTCAAACAGAAAATACTACATGGGCTACTTCTCCAAGTAACCCATCATAGAGCTTAATTTAGTGGTTAGTGCTCTGCAGGAAACTTGGGATCAATTTCCAGACCAGCTCTCTTGTTCAGAGATCTGGTATGACCTGGGAGCTTAGCCATGCATACTTGGGTTTTGTGACAGACTTTGGCTGCTGTAAACTTGGTACAGTCTCTGCAGAGAAGTAGTATCTCGCTTGTCCCGACTGGAAGAACAATGACAGCTGACCAAATTACTAAATGGGGAATAGCGATGGGAAAAGAAATCAGCCAAAGTTTACAATTTTATAGTGAATCTGGGGGACTGGCAGAGGCAAGTAATAGCGAAAATATATTTATAAGAAATCAGAAACACAGTATACACCAAGAACTGACTATGCTGTTTTAGAAATCTGTTATACAAGTACTCACAGGCTTTAGGGAATGCTTATACTTTCACTCATTATTGCCCTTGTGAATTCAGGTGACTTGGACATTAGGGGTTGTTCATCTCTTGAATTTTTAATAAGTCTTTAGGGAGGGAGTGGATGGAATACCACCATCTGTGATGGAAGAATTCGGATTTTGTTGTCTGCATTGCAACATAAAATGCAGATTCCTTACTTTATGAAGAAACATGTGGTGTGGTTTGCTTAAAGCATTTTTATTTTTAACTTTCTAGAGAATATTTATGCATCTGGAAGTTCTGTGGATAGGTAGTACAGTTTTGCAGCACCAATAAAATGAAAATGCAATGAGTTTCTTTCTGAAATGCTTCCAGAATTTCGCAGTGCTGTCTTTAATGCTGCCCTCAAGTAATGCCTTCACTATTCTGTCATGGTATAACTTGGTTTCCTCCTGCTGAAGTTACCTTACTGTATATGAGGGATGCATTTGGCTCCAAGAAAACATCTGAGGGCAGAATGAATCATTCTGGAGAGTTCAGTATTTTCAAAATAAGTAAAACCACTTCTTTGAGTAAAGTCAGAGTTTTGGGGAGGGCCTTTTCTCAGTTACCAGACATTTAGTCAGCCAGTCGGATCATATTTAACAATTCAGGAATTTAGTCCAGTGATAAAAGCAGCCAAGCAACATATAGTCAGTAAAAAAAAAATATTGGTTTTGGATAATCACATAGGGATATTGACAAAAACCATTTTCCTGACGCTTTTTGGTAAATCCATCTCCTATATGGTAATATGCACAATTGAGTTCAGTACATGAGAGTAGCAAGAAGCTGTTTCATTACCCTCCTGTGCACACCTATTCAGAAACATCATTTTCAAACTAGTTTCATTTTACTTTTACATGTCATTCTTAAATTAACAAAAGGAATGAAATTATTAAAAGCACTGCTGTCTATATAACCGGTGGGTGCACAAGTGAAAGTGTGTTACTAAAAACTGTTTATTGTCATCGGGCTGTCTCTCCTGTCACTGTCTGTTGCTGTATCCCACTCTATGTCCCCTGGCTTTTCTTTCCCGTACTCACCACTGAGCCAAATGCTTATTGTTTCTGAAGACAAAGAAAGCACATTTCAAAATGCCAGGTACTGCAAGCCACATGTTGTGCAAGTATGATAGAGTTCATAGAGAACACACAAAAAAAAACCCCAAGTTTTAAAATAGAGATGTAAAACTAGAGAATTGCTCTCCATTGTTTCTTCAAAGCTAAGTAGCAGTTGGAGGCACCAAAACAGAATCAGCTCTGTTGAGCGAGACATAAATCGACCTATGCAGATGCACTTCTCAGATTATGAGAAGACACAGATGAGCAGGTGATAAGCATAGTAATCTTGGTGGCTGGGTAGCAGGTTGAATGTGTTTTGTTTAAACTAGCATTTTCAGTCTTTATAGAAATCGTTAACTAGCATTTGCAAGTAAAGTTGTGTAGGCAGAAGTAAGCTTTAACTGTACTTGGTTTTGTCTGATGCAGGGACAACACATGATGCAAAAACATCTCTACTAGAGTACTAATAACTAATATAACTTGTTCCAAAGTTTGAGTGGTAAATATCCTGGCTGTCAGTAATTAGAATCTGCCTTTACCTTTTTTTCCTTTAAAGTGATCAAAACCTAGGAAATCACATAGATGAGAAAAATTTATACAAAGAACTTATTATGGTGAATCAAATGCTGGGAAAGTGGGAATTTAATAGACAGTTGCTATTGTAGATTTCCTGAGTTCTCTTACTCATGATCTTTAATTGTATACGATCAAACAAGGGATGGATGTGGTCTGGAAGGAGAGAAGAAGAAATATATATTACATGTAAGTTTGGATTCTATTGCAGTGGGTAGTTTTCAAGAATGCAGGAAGATAGTCTCTGCCAGAAAGAAGTTCATAGTAAATTTGTCTGAGATGGAAAAAAAATGTGGATATGTCAAAACCTATAGGGTATATGGGACAAAGAAATTCCCAAATCCTGTATTTCATATTTATAAATACATTTATTAATACATTTAAATGGATACATTTTTTATATGTTATTGGCAGATGTACTTCAGATGATGGGACGTGCTGGCAGACCCCAATTTGATGACCAAGGAAAAGCTGTAATTCTAGTTCATGATATTAAGAAAGACTTCTACAAAAAATTTCTTTATGAACCTTTCCCCGTGGAATCAAGGTAAAGATAAAGCAATCAGAAAAGCTGATAAAACTATCAAAAATACTACAAATAAAGGGGTGAGAAAAGTGAAACAAAATTTCTGTGCCAAATATCTTCTAAATATTGGAGTCGTAGAGGAAAATAATTTCAAAAGAAAAAAAAAAGATCCTTTCTTACATGAGTTTCAAAGCACCATAGAACTCTTTGGTCCATTCATAGATCATTACTGCAAATGCTTCTTTGTTTCTGAGCAGTGTCTCGCACATTTCAATGAGAGCACAAACTATTCTTCAAGACCAGTGTGTGGAACAATACATATGTGATCCTCAAAACACTCTCTGAAATTCTGTGGCAAATTCTAATTAGGAAAGAAAATAAGTGAGTTCCTAGCACTTTTTACTTTGAATACTTGTATCATTATAGATATCACATTCTTCAAGATCTCACGAATTCAAAAATAAATTGTGGTCTGAACTACTGCTAATACCCTTTTAGCAAATCTGTCACTTCAACATTTCAATATTTTGATCACAAATCACAGAATCACAGAATCACAGAATCAAAAAACATTAGGGATTGGAAAGGACCTTGAAAGATCATCTAGTTCAACCCTCTGCCTGAGCAGGATCACCTAGATTAAAACACACAGGAACGTGTCCAGATTGGTCTTGAATGTCTCCAGAGAAAGAAAATCCACAACCTCTCTGGGCAGCCTGTTCCAGTCACTCTCACAATGAAAAAGTTTTTCTTTATGTTAAGATGGAACTTTCTGTGTTCCAGCTTGGAACCATTTCATAAAAACACTACCTTTTTCACCCTCTCTGAACTTAGATGATAGAAAGTTTGCTGTCCAGCATAATGTAGGTCATGCCTTGGTAAGTATATTTACAATATACTTAGTTGTTCAACAAGAGACAGAACTAGTTACATCAGTCTCCTATAGATTCATGTTTCACGGAGAAGTTCTCAAACATATAGTAGAGCACAAGCATTACCTAAAGTTGTTCTCAGTGATGAAGAATTCAGTTTTGTTCTCCTGTGGAAATTTCATCCCTCAACATAAGCACTGATGGGACCTCTGTCTGGTCACAAAATCTGTAGGAGCTTGAGGGTGCTACCCACCTGTGAAACGAAGTTAAAATGGTGGTTCTGAAAATTAATTTCTATGGTGCACAGACAAAGTTTTTAAAAACAAAGAATGTGGAGACATGCACTTCACTTCCTTAGGAAACCACACGTTTCATTTTTTTTAACATATATTTGCACTTAGCACAAAAGGCTAGGAGTTGAACTTCTTCAAAATGAGAGCTAATAAGTCAAAAGAGCAGTGTGATTAAAATGTTGATGATATATCCAGACTGTATGGCACTAGCATAAACTAGGAAATCTCTCTGTTCGTTAGTAAGTGATGTTTCTAAATAAAAAAAATCTTATCTTTGGTATAACAGTATCCAATATGACACTTCAATCCTGTTTGGGATACTATCAATATTTATGTTTCTAGTAGCTCAATTTGTGTATATTTATTTATATTTTAATTTGATGTATCCCATACTTTGCTAAGAACAAAGAATATTCAATACATTTTCAGATGAAGACTCACTTATTAATAGTAATCTTCTTAAGTGCTATCTAGGTTGTGATCTGATTGACTTAGTTGTTCTGTTCAAGTATTTGAAGTAAGAGGCATCATAGACTGAAAGAAACTCTGAGGAATTTTGGAGGTTTTTTAGTTTTTGAATGATTTTCTATCCATTTTACCAAAGAGTAGGTTTATCAGCTTTGTGTAATATTTCCAAATTGTAAAATTAAACTTTATAATTTTTTAATTAAAGGTTTTTTTCTAAAAGCCATTGTCTGTATATAGTTGTAAGACTTGAATACACAACTTGTATGACAGGCCTTGTGATCTCACAGGGCTTGGGTCTGAAATACAGCACATCAGAAGCAAAAGAGACAGCACTCTTTATTATGGAATAACTATTAAATCATCTGTCCAGTTTGTCAGACAATCTAGGTAGAACATCAGTCCTTACCTTCAGAAGCATGAGATCAGTGGTACAGAGCAGTAAACCAACTACTTGTACCAAATTATTCTTTACTTCTAGAAATAAGGACAGAAAGTAGGGAAAGAAAATCTATTATAATACAAGAAAAATTACGTTCATCCTTAAGGATATTTGCCGCTCCCTGATAGAACACTAACCTAGCATGATCTCATTAGATATCCTAATGGAGATCTTTGTTCCATTTAATGACACTAAAGAGTATTTTATTTTACAAGACTTAATTTTAAACTGCTTTGGTTCTATGTTTCTGAGTTTAGATCCTTCTGGGTAGAAGAAGTAAAAGTAACTACTTTTTCTTTTCTGGGCTTTTTTTTTTTTAATGTGGCATGAAGATAAGGCAAAATCTGGGGCAGACAATTTTGATGTAATTTTAATAGCCCTCAAGTATTTGTTAAGTATTAGCTAAGCTATTGCCACTGTTTCATTTCCTGTTTGTCTTTCCATATGATTCTCTATTGGATTAAACCAACATGATCATATGGTCAACACACAGTATTCAAAAGTTACCACTGTGTAGCTCCATCTGAATACATTCCATGAGTGACTTAAACTTGTGCATTCTTGATCCAATCAAAAAATAATTTGAGCTTCATTCCACTACTATGTAAAGAAAATTACTAACCATGCAATGACATTCCCCCTTCTTCCCCTCTTCTCTTTTAGCAGAAGATAAATATATAATTTTTTCAGGTTAAAAGTAATAACCTTTTAATGCACAACTTTACAAAATGTATTACCCATCTTTGTGATTGTAAAATCATCTATATCCTCTTGTTTTCTCCTCCTCAGCTTGTTAGAAGTGCTGGCTGATCACTTAAATGCTGAAATTGCTGCTGGAACTATTACTTCTAAGCAGGATGCAATGGATTATATCACTTGGACTTACTTCTTCCGTCGACTTATAATGAACCCAACGTGAGTATAAAATACAAATGCAATTTAATCTAAAGGTAACTTGAGGGTAGAGTTGATCCAAAGGTGATCCCACTGATGTTGGAGCCTATAATACTTAGCAGTCTCCCATGTAGGAACATTACTGGCCCACACATGGAATAAAGCTTGTGTGCACATTTTTTAAATATTATTTTTATCTAAATATAAATACATTTCTTGGCAGATAACTTTACAATTTAGTGACAACTATAAAATAGCCTTATTGAGAGGGCTATACCACAGCATCCCTAAAATAAAACTCCAGATTATCACATTCCTTTAGGTATTGTATTTATAATATGTTACTTTTTTTTAAGCTACCACATTGATATGTTCTGCCTAGTTTTCTATAGAAAATCTATTAAAACCTGGGTTTCCTAATAAATCAGAAAATAGCTATCAGCTGTTTCTCTGTGATAAAGTTTATTTTCATTAGGGTATCCTGGTGAAACCATGTGTGCAATATTTTCAATGATTGTTATCATCCTGCCTAGCTCCAGCTGGTATACAGATTGTCCTGTGCTGTTCCAGCAATGTAGCCTGCCTTTGCCACAACACTGGTTTGGGTAAATGGTATGCTGCTTGTCACATGATCATTCACCCACCAAAATAATCTGGCAAAGAAAGAATTAGGCATCTGTAGCACTACATATTTCTTGAGGTACTCCAGAGCAACATATTTCTGAAATCATGTTAATGTCCATAAGATCTGGATGAACTTTCAGCTGGGTTCTTTATGGGCAACTGTAGGTGATAGAATAGTTTCCTTTTAATTCATTTTTATTCTTCATTGCTTTTGATTCTGCATCTAGTCCTGTGATGAGGATCTACCATAAAAGGGAATTTCCATATAATCCTCTTGGGGAATAAAAAAAAATCAGGGTGTTAGAATTGTAAAATAAAACATATTCAATACTCACACTTCATAACTAACAAAATGAATACATTTATGTCAAAACTATTTCTTCCCTGAGAGTGACAAACAGCTAAATTCTGGTTTTGTCTAGTTTGGGTGAGGGTACATCAGTGCTAGGTTGTATGACTTTGGAATTTAGATGTGATCTGTACTACAGCTAATGCTAAAAACTGTGCCATTGCAGACATTCTTCTTTTTTTAGCTTAAAGCATAAGTAATGTTATTTTAAAATGTCTTGCTCTTGAAGTGCTTTGTTAAAGTTATTTCGTATACTTTTTTTTGACAAGCTTTGATCATATTGTATCTGTGGTAGGTAAATTCTTAAGACCCAACATACAGCCCAAAGTGTAGAATATAGAAAAGTAGTTTTTTTAATTTAATAGGCAAGCTCTTCCCAAAGAAAAAGAAGGTTCCCACTGGAGTACAAGGTTGGTATGTGTAGCAATAGAACTGGATTTTTTATCAGCAGTTTTTGTAATGTGCAGTGTCATGGAAAGCTAAATCTGAAGTTAACTACATATCAACTTTTAAGCAAAAGTTCTGTTCTGAGAGGACTGTGGGAAAAGGTTAGTAAAAAGAAAACACCTCCACTGTATTTCATAGTGAGATGCAGAGCCTTTAGTGAGAAACAAGATGAACACATCTTGACTAGTCCTGTCCATAATGGCAGGGTAGGAATGCATATTGAAGTTTCTAATGAAATTGTATTCTCCATCGGAATGCAACACATGCAGGTTGGAAGAGTTCATGAGTTGTGCTGCTTTACCCCCATCTCATCCTCAGAGAGATACTCAGTATTCTTTCTGTACTCCGTCATGCAGGGAGAAAAATGAGGGACATTACTGACTGTCTCAGAGGTCACTTCCAGATACCAAGTGCAAATGTAACAGACATGCACACTTTCAATTCTTTGACAAGATAATAAATTCTATTACATTTCACCCAAATTTACTAAACAAGCCAGTTAGTAGAGTTCCTAGACCTACTAGTGCCTGTCATATTTTCAGACTTCCTGCAAGCAGTTTCAGTGTGGTCAGTGTTTGAACAAGATACGGCAAAGAAAAAATGAAGAGTTTTATGTAGAGAAGTCAGTGACAGTCGAGATGACTTTGAGTAAACTACAACACAGTAATGGAGTCTGTTGTGTCATAGATGGGTGTATGGAATGATTGGTATTACCAGCTATTTGTGGCCCTTACTAATCCAAAGGTTTTAGGTTTTACATGTTTTTTATGGGAGTAGGAGCACAATAGCTGAATTTTGGATTGGGTAGTGACACACTACCTAGTCAAGTGTCACTCATTACAGTGTTCTTTATCACGTCCTGCCATGAAGCAGTTTTGTTGACTCTCTCCCCACTGTGAAACAAGAACTATTTTCCAGCCAGCAGGTGATTTCACCTGAGTGGTGAATAAGTAATTCTCATCTGCACGATCAGTAAATTGCCTTGGGATTCATTGGCATAAAATTCATTGCATGTGATGCTGAAAATCCCCCAAAATAATAGGCTTTGATAATATGCAGAAGATTATATTCTCATTTATTGTCAGTTTTAGCTATTTATATATTAAAGCTGCATCAACAAATCTAGGATCATTCTATTCCAGTCTAGTAGCCAAATGCATTACTTAATGCTTACAAATTGTACTATTTAAGTAATGATAATCTACCTTTGTTGTGACATAGAGATCAAAGTATCCTTTTGCTCTAAGTATTCAGGTTTCTTCTAGACATGCTGTCATTCCAAAAGTTTTTCTGGCATACTTGAGATAATTGTTAGACTTGTAATAAATTTTAAAGGTGGTGTTGAAAATCTCTGCATGTTAGAATACTTTTTTTCTTCAAACCATTTTATTTTTCTTGTTTGATGAACCCATTACCTCTTGAAATCTATGAAGTGGGGTTTAACTGTCTGGTTAAGAGGGGTAGTTGAGCTGTTGATTTGGGGAAGTGGAATGGCTGAGTGCTGGTTTTATTCAGTCACGTGCATGTAGTTTGAGAGATGATGTGCAGTCTATCAGTCTCAATATCCAGTGTTTCTTCACAGTTCTTTCCCTTTCCCAAAGCAATTATTCCTAAATATTAAGGGGTTGGACTTTGCACATTACTGTGCTACTACTTCAGTCAAGTACTACAATGTTTTCTCCTTTCCACATACAACTTTAGTTGGTATGTCCTTTGCTTAGTCAGGATCATACAAAACAAATCTGCAAAGTTCCCTGTTCTTTGAAGGGGGCTATTTTGAGAGGCTCGTCTATCTCCTTTCCTTGCTGAAATTCCTTGACTATTTCATTTTTTTACCCTTATAAAAGATTATAATCTGCAACTTTCTACAGAAGAGAAATAGCTATGGGAAACATTTTCTGTAAATCAGGTTATGATACTTTCCAGATACATGGGCAGTAAAAGAGAAATAGAAATTTACAACACATGTAAAGTTAAGCAGAATCAGCTTTCATATGGAAAGTTAATTTTTTAGATATTCTGAGACTACAGATCACATCTCTGTTAAAATGTGTGCGTTTGGGGTTTTTATATATATTTATAAATACATTTGAGAAAGTGCATGTGTATATACAGGCACAATCTTAAAATCAGTTTTCTGTGAAAATTCTTTGTGGAGACCTGAAAAAAATTGTTTTCATAATTAATTTTGAGACTTATTAATGAGTGTTTGGGTGCTTTTTTTCACTTTATGTTGGTCTTCCAAAGTCTTCTGTAGTGAAACAATAATGTAGCATAGATTGTAATTAAAAAATCTCAGACTGATGCTCGTATCATTATACACTTAAATTTTATTTTAAATTTCCTTTTCTCAGTATGGTTAGCTGAGCATGTCTGATAATATGTGAATAAAACATATGAATAAAAGTTACAATTATATACTGTTCCAATAAAGTTTCTGGTATTGAGGTGACAGCTAGTATCAGACAATCAGGATCTAATGTGTATTTGAGTGACAAAATCGTAATTATTCAGAATTCTGGGGCTAATTTAGAATTATGTTAGAAGGGGCATTACTGAAGAAAGTTAAATTGGCTAAGATTAAGAGGTAAAATGGAAAAGCTTGACAGAAGCTACTGAGAACCGCAATTCTTCAAGTGCAGGTATATTACACTGTAGTAATTACCAGGTGGGAAAACAGATATTTCTCAGGGTAGATCCTTTATTTTTTACACTCACATTTAGATCTGTGTGCAAGTATGTATACTTCACAAAGAACAGATCTAGGCATTATTAGAAATTTCATAGCATGAGCTTGTTCTTTTAAATTGCTGGGGTCACGGCGATGTGAAAAGTACAGGAATGTAGTTTGTGGTATTCTTTTACCAAACTGTTCACACAAATAAAGTTTTCCTGATTCTGCTGCTGAGTATTTGAGCTGCCTCCAGTTCCCCAGTGTGCCGCAGTCTTAGGTGGGGAGGCAAAGCTGAAGACTCTGCATCTCCCCACTCAGAAAGCAAATTCACATAATTGTCTTTCTGCTCTTTGATACGATTTGCCTGTACAAATGGAATATATCATAGGAAAAAGAAATACCTAACAGAGATGCAAGCAAATTTACATGTGCCTATTACCTCTAATTTGCCATCTAATGAATGCGTCTTAGGAGGTAAACTTTCTTGTCAGTATTTTAATTAGAAGCATTGATGTGGAGCCGAATACCTGGCTGATGTCAGAGACTGGACTCTTTTTTTTTTTTCTGATCTTCTTAAATAACTGCAATGTACAACATACTAAAGCCTGAGTAAGGATAGCAATGTACCTCTTTCTCATGCCTGACAAAAGCAAATACACGAATGCAAGAAAATAGGATGCAAGTAAAATACAAATAGAGATTACTGCCTGAAGCATCTATGCATGCTGTAATGTCTTTTAGCAAGCCATTCACAGACTTCAGAGTCAGTCAGCAATTCCTTAACAACAGGAGTGAGTTGGTACATTGGTTCACAACTCTGGCTGTGGAGGTCCTTCAACTGAGCCATATACTGAGTACTATTTCCATGGTACCATTTGAAGATTGCAGCTGCTGAAGGCCAAAAGCTTATGGGAGTAAACACAATTGATAACTGCAGTAAAGTGATTTACAAAAATGACTCTCTGTGCTCCCTCCATACTTGTTAAAAATAACAAAATTCCACTTTGAGGAGTGTAAAATAGCAGGAAGCATGCTTTCTCGCTATCAGATGAACGCGGTGGATTTGTCTTTTTTGTGCATTCATTTCAAAAGTCTGGCAAGTTTTTTTTCTAATATTTTTGGCTGATCCTGCCACCGATTTTCATTACATGTGTCACTATTACTACCGTATAATCTGAACATAAAAAACATGGTGCTGTAACAAATGACTTCACAGCACTGACAGTTATAGCAGGACCATTTCAAGGCTGATGAAAAATTTCCCAGAGAGATCTCAGGTCAGGTTTACATAAGCTAAACAGGAAATGATTGCCAACATTCACATTAAATTCTAAATGTTTTGTGTAACTTCATCTACATTTTATGTTCCTGCACGTCTCTCTGTCTTTCTCAGCTGATGAAATTCCACACTTCCTTAGATTAGAGAAATTAAGTTCATGTTTCATGGCTTGTTGTTCTTGGTAAGCTCTACAAGGTTTGGGATTTTAAATATATTATTTAAAAGACAATAAAAAGTTCCTTCAGTTTTTGATTCATTAAATTTTACATACTTTGTAAATTTTTATAATACCTAGGGGTTTGTTGCTGCTTCTTCCCAGTGGACTACTAATGGAAGTTAGCCTGTCTAGCCCATGTGCTAGATGCTGTTAGGATAAAACTGCCTTTGACTTTCACACCTCTCAGGGGACGAGTAATTGTTGTGTTCAAACAGCCTGTAATTGTGATCCCGCTGGCTTTCTCAGTACGCTTCTGGCTATTAGAATCATTAAACAACTCAGCACCTGTTAACAGCATTGTAAATATTCAACCCTGCTTGTGTGCAGGTTGAGTCCAATATAGGAGAAGGCTTACAGAGCCCAGCCTCATAAATTAGAGCTTCTGACAAGTCAATTATTGTGAAACTGGGCTTCACTGTGAAATAAATGAAATGGTGTGCTGATAAAAAGGTAGGCTGTCTGTTTATAGCAAAGGGGAAATAATGACTAGATGATTCAATGCAGTGAGCATGAAACTGCATTGTTTTTATTCTTTATCTGTAATTAAATAGTTAGGTAATACAGCTTCATAGAGGTACTCACATGTGATGCAGTTTTTATACATGGAGCATACCAACATGCAAAATTCAGCTTGCATTTATGCCTGTGTGTTCAAAATACTGTCTAATGTTATGATGCCTCTGTAAATTTCACTAATGAATTTAATGTAGTCTTTCTAGATAAATGGCTTTGCTTTTTATTAGGGGAAAATGTGCTGAGTGACCAAGAAGCCCCTGTGGGTGTGCTCAAAATTACATTTACCCCATTATAGAAAGTAGTTAAAACACTGCTACCACTTCACTCAAAAAGATTTTTCTTTACATTGTTTTATTTGCACTACGAATCTATATATTTACCCCTCTGACCAAAAAAAAAAAAAAGAAAAAAAATGAACAAACAAAACCCCAAAAATCAGCAAATTCAAAATTCACATAGTTTTTAAAAGGTACTATAGTGCCTTTTATGTTAAATACTGCAAATTAGGCAGTGCACAAGATAAAATCTGTTTGAATTACAGTCTCAAAAAAGAATTTCAGTGTGTTGCCCGTATCTCTCCCTTTTGTTTTACCAGTATTCATCATCGGTGTTGTGGTACTGCAAGTAAAAGTGCTGCTGATAACGTGAAAGTCTGAATACCATGACAACAAAATGCCTTAATTAGAATCATTTCAGTAGTGTTATATTCAATTTAGAGAAAAACACTAATGAATCATTAGTGGTTTAGATGTATAAAATAGACAATCCTTTCATATCCTTAAACAACTGATGTAGTTAATTTGCTCGATTATTTTCAGAAGGTAAACAAAATGTTACAAAGTAATTTTTGCTAATAAACAGAATCTACATGTGTTCAGTGATAAGATGTCAGGCAGAAAAAAGGTGCAGATGGAAATATTGACTGTTTTTTATCATTACTTTAGTACTTCAGTAAATTTTAAAGGGGGCTCATATAGATTAAGTTTCATTGAAAATAATGTTAGAGTACCTCTGCTACAAATAAGTTTTCTTTTTCTAAGGCTGATAATGTATGGCTGTCTACCAGATAAAACTTTTTAGTCAATACGTTTCATCTGGTTTGGTTTAATTTTGGACAACATCTATGTTTAAAATATTTGAGATCATCTCATCATAAACCTGGATAAAATATCACAGAGTTGAAAACTCCAGTGCCATATATGTACACTTGTCTGATGTAGCTGACTGTTTTCCTGCTATCAGAACAGATATTTTTAGATCTTTAGTAGTGTTTTGCTCCAACTTTACTCGTTTAAAAATTAGCAGAAATCTGTGAATGACTGTACCTCTGTTTAGCATTCAGGCTTTTTTTCAACTATGCTATTGCTATTCAAAGTGATAAATTTTAAAAGCTGTGTTTAAGAAAATGATAGTGCAGATCAGATTCTGTTATCAAACCAGTTATGGAAGGATCTTTGTAGTGTATAAAAAAGCAATTCCATTTCTTTGGAAAAATAATGGAATGACAGCAGCACTATAGTAAACAAAATAGAGCTTAAATGAGAGAATGGTATTTATCTGCCCAAATATAGCATCAACAATTGAACTGAAAGTCCAAAGTTCTTTTTTATTCTTTTTCATTTTACCTCATACTAAAGCAGATATATGAAATACTTCAGATGAACAGCATTCTGCAAGTGCACGTTTCTCTCAATCGGCAGTAAAGGGAGTTAAAAAGACTAACTCGGGAGTAGCTGTAACTATGTAACATCACCTAAAATGAATCTCAGCACACTGTTTTGCAGCCTGTTGTTCACCTGCACAAAATCACACTGAAAGAAACTAATCTTCATTACAGAATGTGGCATTGTTTCCAGAGAGGATGCTGAGTACAGCGGAACAGTAGGAAATTTTAGTAAAGCAGCTAGCATGAACAAAGGAGCATCCTTCATCGTTGCCGCAATCTCAGTAGTCTATTTATGCGATAGTATTTTTCAGAATTAAACGAGCAGGGACAACCTTTTTTACTGTGCTTTTTAGCATTTCAGTAGGTCATTGATTTGTTTGTTTGAAATAGCATGATTTGGTTGTGAATTTTTAAACTCCGAGCATGCACAGTTTTTCTTTACTGCTCATTGAACTTGTTACTTTCTGACTTGGTGCCTCCGTTGAATCCAAAACACAAATTCATACTACATTTTCATATGGAGTTTTCTAGGTAAAAGCTCTCCCTGAAATTATGTTTCTCTAAGAATCTTATAAGTTCTACAGTTAAGGAGTTCAAACTTCAGCCACTGGTCTTTTTTAAATGCCAGCATAACAATATGTTCTGGCACATTTTACAAACATTTTTCTTTCGTATAGATAACTGAGAATCATTGTTACTATAGTTTACCTGAACAATTTTACCTGAATAATGAACGTATGAAGTAACCACATTAAGAAATCCCTTATTCCATTTTTTTTTTTTAGCAATTTTAACTTTGAAAATAAAATTACACAGAAATATTATAGCCACCAACATATGGATTGCTGTTAGGTGACTTATTCAAGACATGTGGGTTTTCTTCCTTTCTCTTGAAGCTAAAATGCTGCTACTTGTGTTGGTATTGCTTATTCACTGTCACACTAATGTAATGAATAGACAATCAGAAAATTTTCTTACTAACATGATATACCAGTCCAGTTCCATCTTTATCAACCTTTCTATTAATAGACAGATAAATTGCCATCTTTCCATAAGTGCATGCTTGTTTTATGTTGGTTACTCCCACAAACCATTTAAGAATCATGAATTACTTGTTAGACTATATAAGGGAATAGTTATGTCTTTAATCGTTTAAGGTGGATATTCACATTCCAAGTATGCATGCGTATTATAGCAGCTTTGTAAGTTTTCCTACAGGACATTATTGTTAAAAATCTTAAGAGTGTCAAAAGTAATGCATCTGTTTTCAATTTATCTAGTTACTATAACTTGGATGATGTGAGCCATGACACAATGAATAAGTACCTCTCCAGCCTTGTTGAGAAATCCCTCTTTGATTTGGAATGTTCCTATTGTATTGAAATTGGGGAGGTAAGACTAATCTGTGCCTTACAAGGTTCGGTAAGATACTTGCTACTAAAAGTTGGTAACAGCAAGAGACATGCTCCTGGGCTAAGATGTTAAGACTTTGTCTACGGAGTTTTTTGTAATCCTTATGTTGAACACTGAGCTTACACTGAGTTGCAGCAAAATGATGATGTTAAATCTTTTTTTTTTTTGTGTGTGTGTTCTCGCTCATAGTCTTAAAATATTTTAAAGGTTTTTAGGAGCCATGTACATAGAACCATGTAGGAACCGTGTATATTTAATTGCTCTTCTGACAGGATAATCGCAGTATTGAACCTCTGACATACGGCCGCATTGCTTCCTATTACTACCTGAAGCATCCAACTATTGGGATGTTCAAAGATCAGTTGAAGCCTGAAAGCAACATTGAAGAATTGCTCTTAATGCTGACAGTAAGTGCTGATGTTTTCTTAACTTAAACGTGTAACTCATGACTCTTAGACACAAGCACATGAAAAAAACACCCTGACATTAAGAAAAGTCCTTCTTCCCTCTTCTGTAATTTCTGGTTTTGTTGTTTTGAGTAATATCCCTGAATCATTTTTCATGTTTTAAGTGTTTAGTCCAATTAGTACATCAAAATTACTGTATGCTGTTTCTCTTCTTATGCCCAAACAGTAAGATCATATCAAGATCCTAAATTTGCACCAGGGCTACCACTTTGCACTGCTCAGTCAGGGGGGTTGGACTAGATGATCTTTCGAGGTCCCTTCCAACTCCTAACGTTCTGTGATTCTGTGATAATCTGGAAGATACAGCAGCCTTAAGAAGTGGGGGAGACATATAGGGAAGGCCTGTTTCCTGAAATGCCTTATTTTTCCTTCTCACAGCTACCTCATGATGCCCCACATGCCATAAGGCCAGCTCATACAGTTGGCCTAGAGGCTGTTTAGTTCAGAAGTGCAATGCAAGGCAACAAATTTTAGCATACAAATCTGGAGACACAGTGTACAGTGCAGCATGGTGGCATCACATTCTCATCATGAGAATCAGGGTTTACTCCATTTTCCTTTATAAGTACTTATGTAATTATATCTACCAGATCTTTTCAAAATGGTATAGCTCTACTTGTACACACATCTTAGAAAACAAGAAGTGCCTGAATATTATCTGGGAAAACTTTATTTCTGCCCACTTAGGATTGCAGTCTCTATTATATTATATACAAGTGCCCCAAATTCTTTAGTATTCTTATTTCCAAGTGTTAACATCAAAATCTATAGTCCCATCTTACAGTATTTATGTATGCTACTTCTATATTGGCTGTTGTTTAAGCATGCTGCTAAAATGTCTCTGAGGAGCAATACAAGAAGAAAAATTAAATCAATGCTGTTCACACAGTTTGTATCTCAACAAAACCAGATCAGCATTTTAGGACACTAGGAAAGCCACTTTTCTAGTACAGAGACTCTCTTTCTGATAAATTCAAATCACCTGCTGCAAACATTCGGAGTGTTACAGCTCAGACATGAAGGCCACAGTAATCTTTTATAATGGAAAGTGTTAGATCACCTAAATAGGGGAATTCCTATCATGGACCCTACAATATCTTTTGTTCTTTTGTTAGAAAACATTACAAATTATATTAAAATAAATTCACTGTATTTGGCTGAATTCAAAAAGGTAATCAACCACAATTTCTATATATGCTGTATGCAGAAAACCTGAAATTTTAGAAAGAAATATTCACTAGTGAACAGAAGTTAAATAAACAATGTTAAGTATTCAAGGGAGACCTTTGCTCCAACTGCTGTTTCTTTAAAAACTTTCTAGAGAAAATTTTCTCTATCTAGAAACTTCAGAAAAAAATTTCAGACAAATTTGGACAGGAGAAGTGTGAGAATAGCATTAGTAGAGATGGGGAACATTTCATGACACTGCCTATGTTAGTTAGCAGCATACAGAAGATGAATGATGGAAACAGAACCTAGTGCTGTCCGTCTCATGTCTGGGCTTCTCATCTATTTAAACAGCTTTCATCCATGAAGCGCAAAGGTAAATGATGAATATTCCCATTGCAGACAAAACCTAGGACCCTACTGTTGGGCAGAGACTGTAAAATTTAAAATTCATTAATCTTGCTTTAATTCTTTCTGGTTTCTTCTTTTTTTTATTTTATTTTACTCTTGGAAATGTAGCCTTAGAACTTGTCCGTTTATAGTATTAAGAGGAGTGAAACTAAAAACAAAATTGCTTAGGACTCAAAATGTGCTACATGTCATTTGAAAGATGAAAAATCTGTATGAATGCTGGATGCCACTATAGCTGACAGTTTTTCCTTAATTTTTATACAGATGTTGATTTTCATAATTGCTAGTGGAATTACTATTCTCTCTTATCGAAGGTGTAAATTGAAAGGGTTTTTTTTTCAATCTGATGTAGCCTTGAAAAGAATTGCAGTTTGAACAGCGTTACTGCCAAGTATTTTTTTCCCCTAAACACTGTGAATTAATGAGTTTTATAATTACTGTGGTTGCTTCACACCTCTATTGTTAACCAATGACATTACATCTGCCTTGCTCCACTGGTGCCCTCCTCCTTCTTATTGAAGCATTTAGCAGTTTTGGCAATGGGGAATTACATGGCATGGGGTAAGTAGTCTAATTAGGTATAAGTGAAAATCCTGAGGGAAAAGGATATTTTAAAAGTAATTTGAAGAATCTCTTAATGATGCTGGAACTGAAAGCTGTGCAAAAAGCCTGTTATCGTTGTAGAATGTAATTATGACAGTTGTACTGATCACTCGGGTTTAAAACTTTTAATTTAGGACTAAGTTACTTTAGAATAAATGTCCAAAACATTTCTCAAATGCAGTTGCAGGGTTTTGTAGATGTGGTGTGTAGGTCTTTTTGTTGTTGTTGTTGGCATTGTCTATAACCCTGCAGACCTTTAGACATTTAGAATTTGTCTGATGTATATAAGGAAGGCAAGTGTACAACTGAAATAAAGAAAATACTGATGTTGTGGCTTTTCAATGGAATCTATACACGTTTTTACCAAGTTGTTGCTGTGTAACTTGAAAAGGACCAGAAGTGGGGTTTTTTTAACAAAATCAGGGAAAAAAAAGCAAGATTGTGTTCAAGAATTCAGAAGTTAATGATCATAGTAAGGGCATTAAATCTGACTTTGATTAAGGGATTTTGGGTTTCAGATTGGTATTTTGCCATCCTGATGGGAGTGTTCTGAATTCCAGATCATTCACCAGTGAATTATCAATGAATCTTTGCAACTCACATAAAGGGCAGTTTTGAGTCATCCTGTTTCTAGAGCTGATAGGTCTCTCAAAAAAAGTCACTTGATAGCAAGATTTGTTTCCATTTAGTAGTCAAGAACATTCACAGTCTTCTCTGGTATGTTTATTTTTTTCTGGGTTTATTTTATCTTTTCATTTGATCATCTGCCAGCATTTTGCAAGATAGGATGAGTGGTTTTCAGTACAGTTGAGGAGCTGAATATCTGTAACGTGAACAAGAGTATGGCACGTGGGAACAGCCCCGCAGTCATGTTGGAAGTATACAGTAATAAATGATACATATAGGTGGGGTACAGTCCCCTCACACTGTCCTTTCTCCGCTCAGTAAACCTGTACTTGAGGTGTTTAATCTGGCTTTGCAGTTAGCCAGCAAAGTTCAGATGCAGTTACTGTTGTTGCTGATTACTGGACCTGTAATTTTTTCTGAGAGAAAATGTTTCATGCTTTTCCATAGAGCTTTCTTTAAAACTTTCCTAACCGTGCTTCAGACAGTAGTAATCCAAATGAGCTTAATCACTGTTGAGTTATGGTGCTTCTTGCATTAAGTATTATTGATGAGAAAGTGTTCATGAATTATTACTGACAGGCTGGATTTCCCTGAGGTACCTAGCGACTGCTTCCTTTTATTCTGGAAGTTAGGTGCAGAGATTAGAACAGAGGTCTGGGTTAAAAAAAAAAAAAAAAAAGGCAGTGAGAGATATTTTGGGCTAATTTTTGTCAATTTCTGTACTGAACCAGCAGTCACTATTTTTTAAATCAAATGTAGGTTTGTTGTACTTTGAGGAAAGGAGGCCTGTCTTGATGACTGATCAAGAAGTGGTGGGATCTACTAGCCTTATGGTTTTGGTGATTTGTTACTACACTTACCTGATTAATATTCTTATTTACACATATATTTAACACTTTGTTATATGTCTTCATTCTGGACAGTGAAGGGAAGAACATTGCCATCTTTCAGCCCTTGATTTATCTTCATGTTCTCTGTTCTTTCTGCTTTTGAATTCTACCTACAAGAGGACAGATTGGGGTTTTTTGTGCCTACTGCTGTCGTTTATATAAACTGGTTATATGAGATGGGTTTCTTTCTAACCAGGGGGCGTAGGGACAGAACAGCCTGGTATTTGTATTATACTGGGGCATACACATCCAACTTTCTGTGATATAAACATGGAATTTAGAGTTTAGTATCCACATACCTCTTCCCTACATTTCAGCCTGACATTTGACATGGGTTTCTGACACTGGCTTGTATTAGACTAAGTATTTTGGAACTGAGCAGAAGGTCTGGCATTGCTGAAGTAGCTGATGAGGAAAGTAGAAGGAGGATGTTCATGAAACTGGTGCTCGCCATCCCAAATACATAGATAGCAAAAGAGTAAAATTATCTGTCAACTTACCTAATGGGCAATGAAAGACAGATATTTGTGCTATGAGATTCTGGGTAACTCAGTTAACCTATAGCTTTATTTTCTGTTCGTCATCATTGACACATCATAATCTAACCAGGCACATCGTAATCTAACAAGGTACATCCTAATTAACCAGGGAAATGTGAGAATCTTTGTGAATATTTATATTGTCAATCTAAAATAATTTTATTTCCTTAGCAGGATTCTCTCTTACAGCTGTTGATTCAGTCTCCTGTGAAGGGGCCACAAAGACTCTTGATTCAGTGATAAATCATCTTTTCCGGTGGTCCCCAGTTAGATGCGAGGGAAGGAGAAATTAATGTTACAAAATTATTGTCCAAGAACAATACTGCTGTGGCCACTCAATAAATAGGAGAAAACCAGGCATTACACATGTTTTTAGTAATCCTTTATAATAGGAGAAAACTGTCACCTCTTACCATTCAATCTTTTCTTCACAATAAATCCATACATAGGAGAATGCACTGCATAAATTTCATTGTAAGCACAGGCATTTCCAGAATCATTTATATATGTTCTTTGGATTTTCGTATTTCAAAACATTTGTGCTTCAGTTCCCACTTGGGACATCTAGATAGTATCATAGTTGAATAAAATAGTTTAAATTAAAACTTGTATTTGGTTTCATGAAATTAAACCAAGATGCTATAGTGAATTTTAATATCATCCAAATTTCATCATCTATATCCAGTATATTAAAAGTATCTTTTACTTAGCATAAAGAGTACTTACACACATGAATACTCACACATGAAATTTGTCTCGGTTTTTCTACAGTCCCAGTAGATGGAGCAGTTTTGAATGTTGCTTTAATACTTAAAATATAGTCTTCTCTTTTTTTCTATATCATGACACAATGATTGCTTTTGATGCAATGATTTTTCTTCTTCCAAATGACTGATTGATTTTTATTTTGAAAGCATCATATACTGCCAGCCTTTCTAGAAAACCACAATAATTTGGAATGCAGAAGACCAGTAGCTAACTGAACTATTAGGCTTCGTTTTTATGGCATTTATATGAAAGAATTACATTCAAAACCGGAAAATATAAAAGCTTCCCATCTCCAATACATGTTATTTTCTGGTCTTTGATTAAAAGATCTCCCTTTTTTTCCCCTCTAACCTTCTTACTCAACTTCTTCCTTTACTTACCAGTTTAAAAAATCTGAATCAATACTCAGGAAAGTTAAGATAAAACATGTTTTAAAGTTGAAGTTAAAGGTATCTGACATACATTTCCCACCAGGTGGACTGTAAGGCAGGAATTGTTATCTTGGAAATAATATGAGGGAGTTTTGTTGGGTTTGGGGGGGTATTTTAAGTTCTTTTGATTGCAGTGCAGCATCCAAGGTAAAAAAACCTTGTATATAGCTGTGGTAGCAGAAGCCAGTAGCCTCAGGGTATAGCCCCATTTCAATCAGCTGCTTTAGCAACCGTTTCTGTTGGAAAAATGAGGAAATTCCTTTAACAGGAGCTATAGTTGCAGTTAAACCAGCAGTACACAGTTTCTTACCAATGAAAACTATTTTGATGAGCCAGGAGGATATAACCCTTGTGTCTGCTAGGATAGTTCCAACTATTATCCTGGTCTTGTACTTACAAAGGTGAACATTGGCTGCCATCTGTGGCAAATCAGTGCTTGTCCTTGGTATATATGCTAGAGGCAAGTTCAATGACAGCAAGCATGGTTTAGCTGACTGCTTAAAGCTGCAGGTACTTAACCACACTTGCTCTTTCTTTCGCTCTTTGCTCTTCTGCTCTTTCTTTTTCCTGCTTTTTCTCTCTTTCTCTCCTAAAGTATTTTACTTACCCTTTGGCAGTTAGAATTCTAGACATCATCATCATTCACCCTACACATAGCTGTGTACTTGCAGCCAATGCTTTGCACAGTATTCATGTTGAAGATGAAATGGCTTTTTCTCACCAGCCATGCCATATGTCTGTTCTCAAATATACGGTATATTTGTTGAAACAATAGCTGTATTTGTTGAAACAAAACTGAAGATCTGGACACCTCTCTTATTATGGGAAAGGTGAACATTTTAAGATAGGCAAGCTGCTTTGATGAGTGGGTGTGAGTTCTCACACCCCACATACCCCAGACGACAGTCTTACAAGCTTGGAGTGCCTTTAGCAAATCAGTAGAAGTTCTACCTACTTTGTGCTTCCCAAGTTATTAATTAAAGCATGATAGGCAAATTTAATCCTTCTGCAGACATAGTTCTTTTGTCTTTACTGGTTTCTAGTTATTGCCTTTACTTCTGGTAGAATTACACCACTGTGCTATAAATGTTAACAGTTACAATTATATTGACGATGAATTTGTTTTCGTATAACTGTTCAGTTAGTGACACCAACTCGGCCTTACTGACTGCTCTTTAAAGGCACAGAAATGTTTTTCTCTGTCAGGAAAGTAGTGCTCAAACGTGTAAAAACCTGTAAGAAAAAGAAAAATAAAAAAGAATATGGCATTTTGTATCTTTTTCTTTTATTGGAACTGAAATTTCAGGATAAAGATTGGTTTGGCTGAAACAATTACATCATACAAGATTGGTGTCCAGCCGATATTGTTCCTTTAGCATAGTAGTTTAGAAAAAGAGGACATAAGAGGATTACTGATCAGTCCTTAATGAAGTATCTGACACTTGCATTTTCCTATTTACATTTAGATTCTTTCTTTGTCTGATTCTTTTATCTTTTTTTTTTCCACTTGATGGAACCTGGCTAGCTGCAGAAGGTTTAATTGTATTTTAAATGTTGATATTATGCATTATCACAGATGAACTTTTAAGAAATTGACTTCTCGTATTATTTGCCTAGTGTTTGCAAGGTGCTTTGTTTCAATTACTTAGGCAGCTCATGTTAGAAGAAATTGCAGGACTTTTGCTACCAAAAGACCAAAAGTTTTCTTAGCATTTGAAAAAGTGAATGTGTATCTTTATGATATATATTATTGGAGGCTTTCTTTTAGAGAACAAACATTTGCAATTTTCTTCGCCTCTGCAGCTTAATGAATATGGCTCGAGCAAAGTATTAGAATTGCTGTATGTGGAAACTGTCAACTTAAGCACTTTTCTAAGTAATTTTATCTGGGATGATGCTTGAGTAAAGTTTTCCTTAATTTATAGTAGATTGTTGTCCTGCTTCCCATGAAGATGTCACTCATTCAGTTGTGTTGCACACATGCCACTTTCCCACTGCCTTTCCTTACTGTCTTCCAGTGAGGAAGATTATTCAAGACAGCAGAGATTATTCAAACTACTAGTTTTCAGAAAGAGAAAATACCTCAAGTCTATTTCTCTTACCTTAGAGGCTGAGAAAATGGCTATAATCCACCTCACAACAGGTCTCTCAAATTTTTGGCCAATATGAAGGCATGCTACTATGTTTGCATATATTTAATTCAGTGTGTGGATGCATGTCTGCTTAAAAAATACTTACAGGTACAACTGATGCATACAATATTAAGAACTTTTCTCTTAAACATACTAAATCATTGAATGCACGATATTCAGTAGGATAATGAGATGAATTCCATCTGTTTTATCATTTGCTTAAGGCAGCAAGAAAATGTAAACAAGACAATATATAGATAATAGAATTTTTTTTATGTGATTGTCTTAATATTTACTATATGCAGTCATATAAGATGCTAATTTTGAATACTTCTTTAGCTATAAGAATGCATGTTTGCTTTCTCTTGATTCACACAGAACAGATGGATGCTTGACTGCCTGCTAATCCACAGCTGGAATGGTTTCAGCGGTTTCCACGTTGCTGGGTTAGAGTGGCTTTTCTAGTGGACTGAGAGGGCAGCAAGAGAGGGATATCATTATTCATCAGTATCCCAGTGGGATCGCTGCCAGCAGAGATTAATTTTTTCTGTTATGCTTGTAAAACAAGCTCAGGTGGAGTCTCTAATCCTCAGGGCACGGGTGGCAGATCAAGGAAGATGCTACAAAGCTAGTTAATTTTCAGATTCTAGGGGAAACAGAAGCTCTGTTAGATGTATAAATACATGATTGCAAATTTAAGTAGCTCAAATCCAAATGGGATCTTCCCAGACATCTGGTACTGAAAATCTCTGTTTTCTTTGTCTTTTAAAAGAAGTTCTTAAAACTTTATACCAGAGGCAAAATATGTGCAACTCTCTTAATCGTCAGTTATCTCCCAAATTATTTTTTTTTTCACTACAGTTCTTACAGTGTACTTTAGATGACTGCTTTTGTTTACAGGTAGAAAAGACACAGTATCTGTGACAGAAAACCATGTTCTACAGTATTCTCACAAATTTGTGCTCAGTGAACATTGCCAAGAAAAAGTATCATTTGCCATCCAAAAATGGTTAGATCTGCCCTAGAAATGCATGGCACGTCCCATTCAGGTAACAGGATGTTCTGTTAAGGTTGTGTGTGGTACAAGGGCATTTTTGCCATGTTACTGCATCAGAGCTCTGGTCATTCATGACAGAAGTGTTGATAGAACTTCCTCAGATCAAGCACACCACAATACTGACAGGTTGTCCGTTTGTTTAATAGCCTTCAAATAGTTTTCCTGTTACTAGGGTTGGGGGGGGAACATTTGTTGTGGTTACCCCTTTTCCCCACCATTGTAATTATCCATGTCTTCCATCTCTACTTTGTAGCTCTTGAGTTTTTCGAATAACAGGGTCAGATTTTCAAGCAATGTTAATCCACATAGTTACTCTGAAATGAGTGGAGATGTGCCAGTTTTTATCAGCGGGGAACTACCCTTATCGAAGTTTACTTGCAGCAGCTGTCACTTCCTCTTTCAGATGTTGGGGTTTTTTTATTGTTACATTAAACTATTTTCATTTAAAAGTGCTCAGAGTGAGACCAGTAGCACTGGCTTGCTGAAAAGACATCATGCGCGTAGGCACCGTCCAAGTTTCCCATATATTTTTGCCAGTTCATATTGTTCTTCTATTATTCTGAGCTTGAGCCTCTCTCAGACAGAGGCTGCTAGTCATTTCACCACATGATGACAGGTATCCACGCCAGCGAAGTTTTTATTCCCTTTTGTCTCTGGACACATAGTAGTCTCGATCCGGAGTTTAATGCAATGCAAGAATGCATCAGTGTGCATTTGTGGCTCCTCACTAGGGGAGCTGCCACAGGTCAGCACATCTGAAATCTGGTTTTCAACACACAGGGCTTTTACAGCTTGCCATTAACATATACAGTATGTATGGGGTCCATTTCACATAAAGAATTGGTAGCACTTACTCTTGTCTCCATGCAAAGTAGAATTAACTTAATGCAGAGATTGGTTAACTTCTTCCCGGGACTGGGCTCTGCTCTGTAAGATCCCAAAGGAGGATCGAAGCCAAAGATGGAAACTGACTGATCGCTTTCCCAGGGAAAGCTGTGTGCCAAGATTTGCTATTACAATTTTTATTGCTTATCATCATCTCAGTCAGTAGTTGAGCCAGCTGATTCAGCCAAGCTCAGCTCCAAAGCGCAGCCAAATGTCCAAATGAAGCTGAAGTAGATTTCTCATGACAATCAGACTTTTGAATGTATACTTGCAGAGGTTTTCCCAGTTTTGTGTTAGCACATCACTGAGTTAATGCACTGAGAAGCTTTTCTGTATTAATGCAATACAGTTAGTTTCAATACAGACAAAAATAATCGGTTTTGAATCTTTCCTATAACATGACTTAGGATTGCAGGGAAAGTTAGTTGTGGGTCGCTGCCCACATCTAGGTATTAAGATTTAAAGAAAATGGAGTGATGATTCAGCATGTGTGGGTTAAAAGCGTTCTCACAGACACTAATAGGAAAAGCCAGGAAACTTGGAGAGGCAAGAGTATCAAATATACCATTTCCCATGATAAAAAGTAATAATTCTCTCACCTCACTATAATTTACTTTATAAATGGAATTTATGCAGTTCCATTTATATTTATTTGTTATGGCCAGAGTAACTTATTCCAGGTGAATAATGTGTATGCCACAACGGTTTCAGATCTTTGCTCTTATACTTTTCCTACTTTAGTCTTCTTTTGCATTTATTTTTCCTTAAACTGTGCAAGTGTTACAGGCTTATTTATAATCAATAATTTAACTTAAAAACCTGAGACTTAGCTAAAGCCAGCTCTACAAAAGTTGTACAGGCTAAATACTGTAAAAATACCTACACATTTTTGGGGAAAATTAATGTATTGTAAGAATGGGGTTTTATTACGATTGGCCAAATAAATAGCACTGAATTACAACTGTGATTATAAACTTTATAAAATACAGATTGTGAGAGTTGAGTTAAAATCATTAATTTATTCCATGTTTAAATATGTTTTAGTAAACTGTGCAGTTTAAAAAGGAAATTACTCTGAAACAGAATGGTTCTGTATGTGTATTTTTACCGCCAAAACCTAGCTTGTCTGATATGCTTAGGAAACTTTAGAAAATAAACGAGAACTCAACTTTCAACTTAGTAGAGAAGTCCTAAGAATTTTTTCTCATGTCAAATTATTGTTAATTTTATATAATCCTCCCTCTCACGTGTGCTAGCATGCTTGCATTTTCTTTTAGCAATTCCATGCTGAACCAGAGGTCTGTAATTTAACTTTGTCCTTTAGAAGTTCCCAGATCTGCCAGGTCACTCCCTGCTACTGGTAGCTAATATTGCTGACCTCCTATTGCTCTGTGCGCAGTGGCAAAGGTCTTTCAGACTCCTGACCTCTGGTCATCGGGAATGTCATCAGTAGTTTGTAGTTTGGATGTTTTAAGTAAGAGGTGAACTTGTGAAATCTAAACCCTTCAGGGTGTTTTTAAGTGATCACTCAACTGTTTCATTGCTCTAGCTTGTACTTTTTATTATGTCTGTAATTGCAAAATTGGTGGTGTTTATCATACACAGCTATTTAAAAGCAAAAATCAAACACTTGTCAGTTTGAAGTGAGTGGTCTGGGAATAGAGTTATATATGACTTCTCTCATCTCCAACAGGAGAACTTTTTAAGAATTCTAAGATTTTTTACCTTGAATATTCTTATAAACTGTTTGTAGATCCTGTTAATGAAATGTGTTTAAATCCCCAGACAGTTATAAAATTATTTTTACAAAAATAATTAATAATTGCACGTTGATGAGTTTAACAACTTTATCTCTTCAGCTTCTCATGTTCAAATGGAAATTTCCTATGCCCAGTTTAGTAAGTCTTAAAACCATAGGCAGAGCCCAAGGCAACCCAGCCTCAGCATTTTGCTCCTACCTAGTTCATTTGGTTCACTTTACACTGAATTCTTTAGGTGTTTGTCTTTTCTTTTGATACATATCTTATCTGTAAAGTTGCATTAAGCCCAAAACAGATAATAAAATCAAAAGTTAGCATTTGTTTGAAAAAGATACTGAGCAGCCCTTATCTCTTGGATGTTGCTCTCCATCCCACACAAATCTGTTTTCCTTCTGTCATTTTTCCAGAAGTAGAGAGTGGAGGGTATTCCGACAGAGTACAAGAGAAACGACAAGATCACTTTCCTATTACCCAAGCTGGAGTGGAGATTTACGGCAGGCAGAGTCCCCAGTGAGAGACACCAGTGCCAGAGAGAGAAGCCCTTTTACGCAGCCAGTGACAGCTGCTGCCCAGGCGCTGCGGCTCTGACTCCTCTGTGCCCCACGGCACAGGGGCTGGCACAGGGCTTTGCTTTCTGCCTTTCCTCCTGGCCAGACATCGACCCTGGAAGGAAGGGATGGGAAAGTCCCAATAGGAAAGGAACTGCACTGAGGGATTGGCTCCAATACATGGGATGCCGTTTAAGTGTGCTGCCACGTACACGTGCAGTTGGCAGGGAGAGATGTTACACAGTATGTGAAGGCAAAAGGCTTATTTAGAAATGGTCTCTGTGATGAATTACAGTGTCATGTAGCTACTATACCCTTATCTTGCCTGACAGGTTTTGTTTTCTTCTGTTGCATCACGTAAACCACTCTTCAAGACTCCTACAAAGCTTCAGCCCGTTCTGTTGCTTAACAGAGCCTGACAGGCTTCCCTAAAAATATGCAACATCACTTCTGAAAAGTCTGTCTTAAAAGTATATTTCTACATGTGTAAAACAGAGCAAAGAAGCTCTTTGTTCAAGTGGCTGCTGTCTAAACACAGACTTGAAATCTAAATATCCCTATCTTAAATAGCACCTTCAATAAGCTGGTAGAAGTTACTTTTTTTTTTTGCTATAATATTAATCTTGAAAACATGCATGGTGTGTGTTCTTAAAACTTGTAACTAGTAATATATGTTTATAACTGTCTTTAACTGGGATATTGTCCTAGACCTTTTATATCTAAGAGTAAAAAAAACCACACAAACATTTTAAACTTTCAAAGTTTGAATTAAGTCTCATAAAACTGAGACCAAAGCATATACATTTATAGGCTACCGATAAACTCCTTGAAATAGGAGTTTATAATGCAATCACAAACGCAGATACAATTTTCAGAGCAGTAATTCTAGCAAGTACTTCTCCAGTTCTGCTTTTCAATCTACTTTACTTTTTGGTGTGTGCTGAAAAAAACAACTTTAAAATATGTTTGGGATTTTTATTTATTTTAAATTTTTTTTAAAGCACATCTTTACTCAAATGTATTTTTTTTCTGAATATAAGTCTACGCTTGATTGCATTCCAGGTGCCTGACAGGATACATCTGTGTGCATCTTTCCTTATAAATCAAACTCACTCTTGAAAATGTGAAGAGAAAATATACTATAAATATGTTTATTAATTTAAATATTTTTCATAATATATACTTGTGTCATTCCTGTGTCACATAAGATGCTCTTGGGAAGAGCATGGGCAAAGGAATATTAACTTAGGAACTTGAGCTGAGTGTTGTTGAGTGTTGTTTGATTTTTTCCTTATGATGCAGTTAATAGGGTCAAATTAGACTTTTTTCAACACGTGAATAGAGAGATAGAGATATATGGATTAGATATAGATATTCAGTGGAAATAAGTTCAGATGCTTTTAAGTGCAGAAGATCAAGTATTTTCAAATAAATTTTAGAGTTTGTGAATCTATTAGAAGACATCATAGCACTGGAACAGGCTGCCCAGGAGGGTTGTGGAGTCTCCTTCTCTGGAGATATTCAAGACCCATCTGGATGCCTACCTGTGTGACCTCTTCTAGGGAACCTGCTTTGACAGGGGGCTTGGACTCAATGATCTCTGAACGTCCCTTCCAACCCCTACAATTCTGTGATTCTTTGGTTCTGTAATCATCCAGTCAGCTATGTACTCAGAAGCTATCAGTGCTTGCTCTTTCTCTGTCTGGACCATGCTCTTTTTCTCTGTCCTACACAAAGGGTAACATGGGTATCACCCAATTCAGGAGAGTCCAGCCACTTCCTAGACACTGTAGCACTATGCGGAAGTGCCAGGTCAGGCTGCTGTACTAAAATACTCTGTAGCACTTTGTACAATGGGACTACAGACAAAAGCCAATTGTATAGTAATATTATTATTGACCTTATACTGTCCAGTTACTTAAAGATGAAAATATGCTGTTTTCACTTGGAAAAATAAATTGCTTGTTGACACATCTTTGAAATTCTGATGGCAGAGAATTAAAATTTACTTCACGGTATTACTACTGTTTGTTGCAGCTTTTTTTTTATTTGTCTATTCTATGCACAAAGGTATGACTTTTGCAGTCCTTCAGCATGTACTAATAATACCAGATGTTTATGTAATTTAAACCAGGGATCAGGCAAAGAGGATGCTAAAAATTATCCTCATTTTTTCTCCTTTCTTATTATTCTGGTAGTTACTTTTAGTACTAGTTAACCGCAAGATTTTTTTTTAATGCTTTCACTTTATAATTGTTAATATTTCTAAAAAGGCTTTTCCCCTTGTTTTTTTCTACATCAAAACTTGAGAGCAAAACACATGGCAGGTTTATCAAAGATGAAAATACAGTGCTTGGTTTCACCATACCTATGTAAAGAAAAGGTGCATACAGGCAGTCACTCAGTTCTCAGGTAGTTGCAATAACAGCATCTCTGAAGAAAAGACTACAGCTTCAGTTGTGAGAAACTATTTTTGGGTTGGTTTAGACCCTCATCGTTACAAATTAATCAACTGCTCTTTAAAGTCTACAACTCATTAACTTTATAAGTTTTACTGTTCCCATGACTGACTGAACTGAACTTAAAACATTCAAGTTTACTTTAGTTGCTCACCTTGATCCCATTTCTGTCTGTTTTCCTCAAGTATCCTCTCTTGGAGACAGACAGACAAATGTAATTACTTGAGATTTAAAATATTTCAGAAGGTTTACATGTTGTATAAGTTTATTGTTCATCTTTCACTGTAAATCAGTAATTTCAGCTAAACTTAGCTATTTTGTGGGTAGAAAGAAAGCCTGAATTTCTTTTTAACTCCATGGGCACTGGAGCACGGTACTAATTATGCTGGATACCTTATTTAAATTCTAGTTGTCTGACTCCTCCAGTGCCTTGTAATACCAAAAAACTGCAAAAGATAATATTTTTAAAGGGATGAGTTGTTTACTTATAGGGCAATTCAAACAGTTCAAGTAAAGGCTGATGATAAGCTGCAGTTGCTGAACACAGCGTTGCAGACAGGAGTCTAAAGTGATTCTGTGCCTGCTGTTATGCAGGAAACAGAATTCAATTATCAGAATAGCCCTTTGGCCTCGTAAAACGTAACTCTCAAGTTTATGCAGGTCTGCGTGTGATCTTTCTCACTGGCAAAGCAAGTTACTATCTCCTAATATGACCCTGCATCACATGCAGGTTGAAAAGTAGGTTTGAGAGGACTCCCACGCCCTCAAAACGATGCAGCAGTCTCTAGTGCCCAAAAGAAGACATTATTGGGAAAGTCCAGCACAGATCTATAGAAAAGAGAGATGTGACGTGACTACCAAACGCACGATTGCAGAACCCACAGCTAAAATTCCTAGTTATCTCCTGATGTACTCCAAGTTACGCCTGAACTGTGTAGTGCTTGTAAACACGTTATTCACACATGGACTGCAATGGTCCTGATTTAACAGAAGAAAAAGGGAAAGTGAAGAATGCACGGCAGTGCTTTGTGGTTAACTATAAAGTTTCTTGACTTGAGAATGAGGATTAATGATTGATACGTCATTTGATCTGTTTCCTCGCCCATGGAAGTAAGAACGGTGTTCAGATACAGCGTACTAAAATAATATGTTATATATTGTGCAGAAAAGTTGAAGCTATAGCCTTTGCAGAACAGATTGAGGTTCACAATGAAAAGGAAAAGTAAAATGAAAAAATATTGAGTGAACAGCAGGGCCCATTTGAGGTGATTACAAAGGATGTTTCTTTATTCTGTCTTTTTTTGTGCAACCTGAAAACAGTAGCGGGGGGTTACAAGCAGAGTTCATCACAGAGTTGTCAATCACTGTCATTTAACATTTTGCAATGGAAGATGTCTTTATTCAAGGACAGCTGGGCAAATCAGAGAAACAGATTTGCAGTTAGTAGCCTGTCCAGCCTACACTAAGCAAACAAGGACAGGGCAGACATACTGGCCTCTCACATAAAAATATAATGGACTCTGCTGACCTCGGTGCCCTCCATTCAGCTTCATTCTCAGTTGTATAAAAGCTTCACTACCCATTCTCAATTTCCTTTAATTACCTACATGATGCAGATAAGAAAATGAACCTCACTTACTTACAGTCAATGATCACAAACAGGAAATTAAGTAGGCAAGTTGTTTAAAATAAGAGGAGTGTTTTGGAGGTAAATAAAACATGTGCTGGAGAAGAATTAGGAAAATGCATTTTCAAGAGTACCAGTTGCTCTGGAGTGACTTGGCTGATCCTTCTTTCTGCTACTTTAAACTGCAAAGCAAAACTAAGTAAAAAATCTCCTCGGTAAATATTCTTTAAAATATCTTTGAAGGAGAAGCCAGTTAAATAAAAAGACTGAAGCAAACATGCAGCCTTCTATAGGGCTTAAGAAGATTGTGACCTTAGGTTCAGAGAATAAATGACCGCAGTTTTCACAAGAGATCTAGCAGAGACATCCAGGATTAAGCAGCAGTTGTCTTTAGTCAGTCTTCACTTCTAATCTGCAGTCGAGATATAAAATAAATTGATGACATTCTGATTTTCTTTCCAAATCAAAAATTGTCTAATGCTTACCTTTTCTGTTACATTTATATCACAGCTTACGTGTAGTTTCATTGTGCCACTAAAAAAAAACCAGAAAAAAAACTGCTCTTAGTTTTTGAGACAGTGAAAATCTGTTGTATAACTGTTTTAGGTATTGTCAAAAATGATTCTGTGTGTTAAGATATTGAGTGGATACAGCACTTTCCAAGTCAACTAGGTAGTTCTGTTAGGTGTTCTAAAATTCTGTTTTTCTTTAGCTCACTCTGCATTGGTTACTCATGTGAATATTTCATTAATATGGATTTACAGGAAGTCTGAATGAAGGTTGAAGACTGAAATGCAGAATATAAAATCTATAGTACAAGAGGAATATAAAGCCCTGAAACATATTAATGGTCTCTGTTAAGTCTCGAGTTCAGAAAACATTACACATCAGGCTACCCAAATGATTTTTTTTATGGCAAAAGAAATATGCTCTCTCAAATTACAGATGGTTGTCATGTATTATAAAACTCTTAATTTACTTGAAAGTTTTATATTTTAGAAAGATCTTTTTCAGTCTAAACAAGAACATGTAGGCATACATGCACAACAGGATTTTGTGGAGGGGGAAAAAAATTACAACAAACAAAACCAATTAAGTCACAGACCTGATTCTTCAGCCTAAATTTTGGTTCTTAGGATGCTACTGTTGAATTTTCTTTCTTTTGGAGACACTGGATTTCCCTTTCAGGAGAACAAACTCTGGCTACCAGAACAGTTATACTTGAGTTCCTTCCAGCTCCAGGGATGTCACTACTCAAATCTACATTTACACTGGTTGGTGTGCAGCTGCTTTTTGCAGCAGTGAAGAAGTTCTTGGCTTTCATTTTGGCACGAATGGTACTGGAGCACAGAGGATTGTTCTCAGCACCTACTTACAATTGCTGTGGTTGATGATCATCTCTTGCTTAGACACTGACTGCTCAAAATAGTGAAAATAGATTCTAAAAGAACCTTAGAGAGCTATTTCAAACCTGCTGTGTTTTGAATACAAAGAGACAAGTAGAAACCCTGAAAATGAAAATGTGAATTATTGACTTCTTTATAGCTAACCTTACAGTGGTTTTGTGAGCCAACCAGGGTAGCATGTCTGTAGGTCATCTCAGATACCGAGTCCATCCAATGAATGTATTTATTTCACTGCTTCTTTTTTTTTTTTTTCTAATGTTTATATCAGCTATGTGAAAAAAAAACTGTCCATAATTTTGTGAACAGTTGTGAATATTTTACTAGCTATTGTTTTTCTGTGCACATGATTTTGATAAATAGGTGTGCTTTCAGAATGTTAAAATGCTGCTATTTTAACAATGAAATCTAAATGTACTAAATCAAGTGAAAATACTTTCAATGTCTCAGTAAGAAATAATAGTTATTCTGACATTAATTGCAGTGGTTAATTGTTTTGTGGTTTGGTTTGCTTTGTTTTTTTTTAAAGAATGCTGAGGAGTACACAGATCTGCCTGTGAGACACAATGAAGATCAGATGAACAGTGAACTGGCAAAGCATCTTCCAATTGAAGTCAATCCCCATTCATTTGACAGTTCGCACACAAAAACACATCTCCTGCTGCAAGCCCACTTCAGTCATGCCATGCTGCCTTGTCCAGATTATGCAACTGATACAAAGACAGTGCTGGACCAAGCGATCAGAATATGTCAGGTATAGTAAAGCATTTCAATATTTAGCTCTTGTTCTACTGTTTATTGATATTCTGTTGTAATGTTTTGAATATAGAAAAATCTGAAGGTTTCTTGCAGTATTGTGGAGAACTGGTGCCACATAGTGTGATGCTGCTTTGTTTAGGGAGGAGCTAGATGGCCATAAAGTTATGCCCACTTTACATAACTGGGGGTAAATAAACTTACCATGGAAGACTGGTACTCTGGTAAGAGGCATGTCTTGCCATAGGGCTTGCCTCTTCCTTCATGTGCAGCAGCTTTCTGTCCCTGTATGGTGGAATGTTGTACGTAAGTAATTTCCTGCTGATGTATTCCCAGTGAATAATTACACTGACCACAAAGAACCAGTCTCCCATGGGTACTTTCATTTTTACAGCACCCAAAAGTGCTGTAGTTACTGCCAAGCACAAATAAAACTTGTTTTGAAATGTGTTTTGGGACAAGATACGGGGGTTTTCTCTTGCTTGTGAAAAGGTACATCTCCTATTTCCCAATGATTACAGCACGCTTTTAAATGTAGATTTTACATTCAGTCTGGTGGCCTGTGACTTTTAGTTGTACTGCATCCACCACCCACAGAAACTAAACTGCCCATGGAGAGAACTGGTAACAAGCAGTCACACGCGCAGCAGTGTCCCTCCAGAGAATTTTAAAGCCACAGTTTGAGTTTAGAGTAGAACGCTGCCATATCTGCAAAGCACAATTACAGTTACAACAGGAAGGGTGAGCTCTCATCGATGCCAAGAACAGTCTCCCCTCTGATTCTGCTAGAAAGGAGTCATATTCTCTTTAGGAGGAGAAGGATACATTCACAGGTTCTTGAAGATCAGGTAGCCTTCAACAAGCTATTCATTTTATCTTTCTCAGTTTCGCATCTGAAAGAAGGGACAGTAATTCTTCCTTAAGTTTCTGTTTGCTCAGATTTTAGTACCCCCCGAGATCTCCATGTCAACAGTCAGAATGAGCCTTTGATTTCGGGTGAAGATAGTTGACAATATGCTAACTGCAGACATCATTCTGTCAGGCCTATGGATTGTAAAACCACTCTATGAGAAATTATTAATCAGCCCTGTAGACGGAGAAAATACAGTCCACTGATTTGGGTGGGTCTCAACCTTTCACTCCCCAAAACTGCCAGCTTGTAATGCTGATATTGAATGGAGGAAAACCAAAATAAAGGGAAGTAAGAAGCAAGTAATACCACAGACGTTATTGCTACACAGTCTTAAACATGGCAGCCAGCAGTGCTTGGATGCAAGTCCATTCCAAATATTTCAAATCTATACAGTCATGGTGCTTAAAGCTTCAGTGTATGGGCAGAACATCGGTCACTCAGGTGAGAAAATTCACCTTAGTTTCAAAGATGTCACGAATTTAAAAATTCATTTAGACATTTGTGGAATTAGCATTTGGGGGATTAATTACATATTTGGCAAAAATGTAAATTAAAGATTCTTTTCAGTAATTAATTTGCTCAGTATTTTCCTGCTCTGCTAAGAAATGTATCTTTAATCCTGCTACTGAGTAAACAGTATTTCAGAAAAAATACTCAGAAGAAAAGATCCTAAAATGATTCATAGTTCCTTTAAACTAAGGTTGAGTTCAGAGGAATATTCCATACTGTGCCTTGGCACTCCAGCCATCAGTTAACTACCACATAATGTTAGATACAGTCATCTTAATTTATTTTTTTTAAGTTCCTCTTTAAAAAAAAAACAATAAAGAAAAGAAAAAGCATCCAGGCATTTTGTATTTTGAAGTTGGTGCATGGTTTACATCTCTTGGGGGAATATTTGTTCCATCTTATTAGTCACGCTTTCCAAACGGAGGTTAAAGTTCCCAGAATCTAAGCAATAGACAGGGTTACACTTTCAATGCTGCTTGTTACCTTTTTCCTTAGCACTGACCTGCTGATGAACTCTGGGTCAACAAAGGTGGAGAAAAAGATGTTAGTTGTGAGAAAAGGAACTGAACCATAGAATGATGCATTGATAAACATATTCGGTGGGTGAAGTTCTGTGGGGGTGGGGGCACGCGCGTGCGCACCACCAAACATAAAGTGCAGCAGTGAGGCAGCAGTGGGGTTGTGAGTTATGCTGAACTTCTGTTTATTTATGTACAAAGTACTTTAGGTGTCAGGGTTGTGGAGCTAACCTTCAAAATGCCACCCGAACATAAACTGTTGTTTTTGCGGGTGGGTATGTGGATGACAGACGGTCCATATTGGTGCTGCTTTCCAGTTACAAGAAAGCAAGAGCTTTCAAAGAGCTTTTCCAAGTGGTTGTACTATGGTATATATGCAGCCAACCTCCATCCCAGGTCCCCTGCAGGGCAGATTTGCCACCTCTAGCCACAGTGCTTGAGCAAGCCTCTCCGTCACAGCCTACTGAACTTCTCCACCCTTCTGTGCTTTCACCTGAATCAGCCTTCTCTCCCATGGTTCCTTTTGCGTCTCACCCATCTCATCCTCCAACCTGTTCTTCCAACATCTTCTGAGCCTTTTTCCTCCTTTCCCAGAGGTTTTATGGTGAGTAGTGTTAATGGTCAGTCAGGGAACTCTGTTAACATCATTAACAGCATTTGAGGAGTCGTGGTGCTTGCTCAATAGAGGAATTGTAATTCTTACTATAGAAAATGGAAGCTATATATTCTGTTACAGTTTTCCTATAGTAGGCGTTTGTTAGGTATTCATTATACTATACATATATATGTATATATACTATACACACATATGTACTCATTATAGCAAGGCAAAATTTAGTATCTGTTTACTGAGGATGAACTACAGAATTCTTTCCCTTTTGCTGCAGAAATATGGGGGGTAGCAAAACGCAAGCCTTCTGGCAGGTGAATGCCTATCTCCTCCCACACCCACCTCTGTCATGAGCAGCTTCTGAGGCATTGTCCTGACTGAAGGAAAGGCCCTGCTCTACACTGGAGAGCTCAAGTCAAACTCAAAGTTCATGGTATTACCAGTGACAGGCTCTCAGAGATAAAGCACAGAAGGTTCCCATGGCTCGGAAAATCTGCCATAATATCCTTTGTGATTTTGGGCAAGTTATTTAAATTTTATTTGCCTTTGTTGCCTTTAATACAGTTACAGAAGGCAGCATATTCCTGTCAAGGCTCGTGCTCTGCATTATTTGACTGGGAAAAGATAGAGGTGTCAGTAATATGGTGCTGAGCACCCCAGTAGCTGCTCAAATTCAAACACCTCTCCACTTTTTGCAGAAGAACATGAAAGAATAAAAATTCTAATGAAATTATTTGTCTGAATTTTCATAGAATGTAATTATTATTGTAAAGACAATACCCCATCTTTTTTCCTATCTCTCATTTAAGAATATGTGAAATAGACTAAATCTAATCTCTTTTTTACTTCTTTTGTCAAGCCTTATATTTTGTGACTGTGTATTCAGCGATCAGTTCTTACTCTGCTGTTCTAAGACTATCGCCTATATTTGCACTAATTGAGATGGATAATTGAGGCAGTAATACCGTCGGTCTCAGATTCACCAGGGCAGTCTGTTCTAGGAAAGTGGCTGCTGGCTTTGCACTGGGATTGGCCACAAGCCTCCACTTGTAGCATAATCGTTGATAAAATATTTTAATATTGCCAGGAGTAGAACTGCCACGGAGCTCAGCCTTAACCTTGGAGAAGTGTTTACCTATGGATGTGTTAAACACGTCTCAGTAGGGTACCTGTGCACTGAGAAAGGATGGACACAGAGGCAGATTCCAAAGCGCAGAATGAAGTGTAGTTTGCAGAGGAAACCTGCGCGTTCCTGAAACGAGGACCTTGTGGTGCTGGTGCTGATGGCCCGCCTTTCCCATCACGTTACTCTGCTAGAGAATTTCATGCTGGCAGGGAATAAAAACCTCTTTGGACTGAGTATTCACTTAGCTGGAGGTTGTTGTGTGTAGCACTGCTTTACCATTCTAAAATAGCTGAAAGTTAATAGGTTGTTTCCGGTCGTGTGACCTGCAGCTTTCGCTACAGTTCTGCTTAGGAGAGTCATCTTTGTGGTACACGTGTGAGAATGTCCCTCAGCTCTGGGCTTCCCATCCTCCACGAACCAGCTCACCGCAGCCACTGAAGTTACTGACCTGGGAAGCTATATATACCTCGGATCGTTTGTTTTCCTGCCTGTGAGGAAACGGAGAAGTTTTTAGGGATCCTAAGCGTGTTCTGCCCTCGGCTGTGGTCTGTCGCTAGTGCAGGTGTGCCGATGGCTTGCTGTGAGGTGGTGGGGGCTACAGGAATGGCCTGGCTTGAAGCCCTGTGGGCAAGATTTGCCCAGAAGTGCCAAGGGAAAGAGAGAGTCACTTTGTTGAGTGAGTGCGTTGGCAACTGTAAATAAATGGGCAGCTTTACTGAAAGAAGGGAAGAGGATGAAATTAGCTTAGGAAGGCAGAGGATTTTTCAGAAACAAGGGAAGAACAGAGCCTGTCTCTGTTTCGCTTCTACACGTATTCTTTGTGTATGATATTGCAGTGACAGCACCATGCTTGCAGTTTTACAGAAATACTGGTTGCTTTCATGGTTGGAAGGCCATTATCCCACCTTAGGAGGGTGGAAATAATTAAGGGTTGGGGAGGGGAAGAAATAGAAAAACTGGACACTGACACTCTTTTACACTAAGCAGCAGAGTAGGTGGCTTTGTAGTGAAAGTACCTGGGCATGAGGAACACTCATGGTGGAATCACTTGCTCCCTGGTTGTGTGTTGTAGGTGTGTATGGGGGGAGAAGGGAGGGCTACCTTTGTGGCAGTGGTGTTGGGGTTTTTACGTGCTGTGGATAATTGGTGAAATGGTGTATGGAAGCATCTTGGTGACAGTTTAATGGTGATTTGGTGCTGCTTGTATATAATCCCTCCCCCACCCGGGACAAACCTTTTCCCAGTTGGGGCTGGAGGAAATGAGTAATGCTTAACCCATTTGTGTGATCAATTCACTTAAGCAGCTACTGTGAAATGTTAATCACAACTTTAATTTGTACTGCATTAGCATTTTGATTAACTTGTAGGCTTGCTAGCACACTTGAAGCACTTTTACTCATAGTTACAGCTCGGAAATGACTTTTTGATTAATTAAGTTTGTTAGACAGCAGCTGAGCTTCCTGAATGCTAACCTTATGGGGCTAAAAGTTCAGGAGAAAGTTGCTGGGAATAACTGTTGCTGTTAAAAAGGATTTTTTTGAATGCACTCAAAAATTTTAATTATTGACAAAATATTACATTGCTACTTTGAAACTGACTTTAAACTCTATAGAGGGCAGATTTATTATGTGAAAGATGCTGTATATTTTTCATTAGTTTGGTGGATTTGTGTAAGATTGTGAACTAATGCATCTATATGACATTGTTTATGTTCGGAAACTGGGATTTCTCATGAAGAGATTTTTATCAAAAAACATTTTATTGTATTTATAGATCACTAGCATAGTAGAGAATATAGATTTACTAATCAATAATTTGAAAATAAATTGGATATTGGGATTCAGCAAGTTCTGAACATGTTGGATTATGCTCTACAAAGTTTACGTTGCTGACATCACATTCCATAACTACTTTTATCTCTGTAATACCACACACACACAAAAAAATCGGTAATAACCGATCCAGTAAATGCAGCTAGTAAGTGATACGTCCTTTCCCTGGTTCTGATCATACTAATAATGTTACTATAGAAGCTAGAGGATGAATACAAGGATGGGAATCTTACAAAGCTGCTAGGAAGGTCGTAATTAGCATATGTCAGTGAGACCTTTATGATGATGGGAGAATGAAGAATTAGCCTCTCATAGGGGGTGGCAGAGCATATGGAAGAAGGAGCTGAATATGCTTTTTAAAAAGGGAAGGGAAAGGGGCATGCAAAGGGCAGTATAAAAGGAGTGCCTCCTCAATAGGATTAATTGCATCTTGTCAACAATATCTCTGATAAAATACAGGGGACAAGGGAGTTTGGTCCATAGTCTCAAATGGTGTAAGTCTGATTTAACTGATCTGAAAGAACTCCCCTCCCTCCCCAAATTAATACATTTCTAAAAAGTCGTCTTGGACTAGATCTCTGAGTGCAAAGGTGCTTCTAGATACCTGTTTTACCAATATGCAACACACAGAAGGTACTGACCCTAAAACCCTCTGAAAGACTTCTTCAAATAAATTCCAACTTTTCAAGTCAGTTGTTTCTGGGGCATTTAATTGAAGCATCGTAATCATGATTTATATAAAAACATGAAACTTATAGTGCGTGGCATTCTTTAACATCTGGAAAAATGTTTTAGTTGTGTTAGTATGGTCTCAAGTCACATGTGGATCATAATATACTGTTACATATTGGAAGGCTTCCTACACTTGAAGCATGTGCAAAAAAGATTTATTATTATCCATGGTTTTAAGGAAAGTTGGTAAAATGCATATACACTTTTGCATATTACTATCTATACATGTTTGTCACATAAACCCTTGTAGTCCTAAACAGCTGTCTTTAGGCACCAAATGGTTTTAATAGATCTATAATTTCCTAGATCTATGGATTTAAACTTCTAATTGAAGTCTAGTCCTAGGCAACAACAATTATACTAGCATGCAGCAAAGACAAGAGGGGGCATATTCTGGTTATTTTATGTTGGAATACACAATAAATTCAGGTACAAAAATAGTTACAAGACCCAACCAGCCTTAACTTAGTTTTTTGATGTAACTGTGCGATAACAGTTTAAATTATTTTAGTACTACAGAGTTTATTTCTTTAAGATTATTTTTTTACTCCTCTGAGCATCACAGGAGAATAAGACTTTGGGATTTTTTTGTCAGAGAAAGTATTGGATTTATTTTAGGTAAACTTTCAAGTCCAAGGGAGGTGTCGTTGTGCATAGAAAGCTGCATACATTAGTGTGGCAACTTTCAATTTCCCAAATGCTCAAGAAGGCATCATAGTCTGTGAAACACAGATAGCAAAAATAGAATTTGCATTTTAAGAGTGGATGACTTTGAGCCCTTAGTACTCCTGAAGTTTCCGCCCCCCGTCCACCAAGTCATTGCCACCAATGATATCACTGTGTATTCAGAGTTGTATGCCAGGTGACTTGAAACTGAAGTTATTCCAAGCAGCATGCAGTCTCTGTTAATAAGATGCAAGCTATTTCATTTTAACACTTCAATAACATATCTTAAAGGAAAAAGATAGTTAAGTCATCTGAGCAGATCAGAGATTCTGCTGGTTGCACAGTCTCTGCTCCCCTGCCACCTACCCGGTCGTACAAGAGTGATCCAGAATATCTGGCTTTCAAATGAAGGATGTGAAAGTAATACCAAATGCAGTGTTAAAGCCTAGCAAAAAGTTGCTAAAACAAAAGATTTTACAATCAAGATATTTCTGCTGCTAGAAAAATCTCCTGAACAGTTGGGGAGTGAGTGGGGTGGGTATGTTCATTATTTAGTATCTGTTATTTTGAGCATTTATGCAGAGTGCTTAAAAACACCAAAGAAAAGCAATGTTTTGCTATCACTTCTCTGCCGTGCCATACATCCACCGCTCCTACGTCCTGCCACCATCTTTGACTTCCCCTCAAGATAGGGAGCGATAAGCCATCATTTAAATTCCAAGCATCAGTAGTATCTTTGGCTAAAAAAGAGACAATCCGTAAAATCTCAGCTTCATGTTGAACCAGAAAGGTACGATTTATAGGTATAGTTCAGCGTTTAAGGATAACCACCAAATGCTCCTGAAAAATAAGATGATGTAAAGCTGTTAATAATTCTGAGGGTTTTGTAATAATGCACTCCTGGAATAAAGAAAGAAATAGCAAAATTTTGACCCAAAAATTTTGACATTCAGTTCTGAGTATCATCAAAGTGAAAGTGTTTTCTGTGCCTACATCAGTGCTTTATTGAGCATCAGGATTTTTGCCCTACCTTTGCAGTGGTTTATAGCTAGTTGTTCCCATGTTTTTGTATAAGCCAAGCTACTTTCGGCGATGACAGATCTTAAAGGACGTTGTTACTAATTGGTTTTATTACTTAGTGGTTGTCCAGGTATGACACTTGAAAGGCTTAAAAGCTAACGTGTGATTCCTTCATTAAAACCCATCTCAGTATAGGCTTCCGCTTTCATCCTCCTAAGTGCCAGAAGAGGCCCAAATAAGATGATGGTAAACATATTTTTCATTATAACAAGCGATATTTCCCTTGGCTCCATCTTTACCCCATCTTTTCTACTTTAGGTAAAAAATGGTGGGCTTAGGGTTTTGTTTGTTTCACTTTTAACGTGTTTTACTAAAACATACTTGTGTTTTCTCTATAAGTAAAAGCATCTTAATAGAAATGTTGCTTCACCTCTGGCATGTAGTCTTCTCTGAATTTCTTTTGTATGAGGAAATCATCCTGTGTTGGAGTGAAATCTGAGACTAGAAAGACAGGTAACCAACTTGTACCATTTCTCAGTTTAGAAAAATATTCTTAAGCTGTTTATCTAGTTTTATCAGCTATATTTAGAAATTGCTCACTCCATTGACAAGAGTTAAAGAAGCCACATGTTTTTAGAAAATAATACTGGTTTGTAGTTAAAAGTGACAACAACAAACCAAACAAGTGGTAACTGGAGAAACTAGAGAGGCTTAAAGTTATTAGAGAACATAAATATTACATACTTGATGTTTTTTCTTTTATCTTTTATAGTCTTTATTTAGTTGCTACATTTTATATAGCTAATTTGGAGATAGGGGAATGACGCAGTTTGTCACCTTGAGTACTTACAGGAATTTCAATAACCATTTAAGTACCAAGCATCTGCGTGTTTTACACTTAGGGGAAAGCAAAACGTGTGCCGGTTTCCAAGGCAGCAGATGAAACAAGCCAACTTCACCATTGTTCTGATTTTTTCACAATGTCACTGTCTTGGATTTCACATCCAGATAGAGATGCTGTGAATAAATTCTATGGGTGAAGAAGCAGAAAATAAGGAGGAAAAGAGGATTTGCCATGTGGATTCATTATAACAATGTGGAACACAGAGTCTCACACACACAGGCTTTCCTGACTCCCTACGGGATGTCTATCTGTAGGCCTCTATCAATTTCTAGGAGATTTTCTATGTGAAAGGATCCTCCAGTTAATTTCAGTGTAGAGCTTGTTTCAGATTTATCTTTCTCTTACGTCTTCTCTCTTCCTTTACCCTTTTCAAACCTCTCTTGAAAGGGGTGGGGGTAGGGGACTAGATTTTTAAAAAGGGAAACAATGACCCCACTGTTACACATGTATCCTCAGAAGCATTTGCTGAACATACCACGCTTCACGCTGATTTAAAATGCAATTTACTGTATTGTTCTTGCTGCTCATGGAAAAGATGGGGTATCTACGCACCCATTACTCTTCACGTGCATGCAACAGTCTCATCATTGAGGCACACGATGTTTCAGGCTATGTCAGAGTAGCAGAAAGGACAAGAATTGAGTAGTGGAGAAGAGGAGATACCATACTGTATGAGCAACACGTTTGGAGACATGGACTGTACTATATATGTAGGCTTCAGTATATTTTAAAATGTGGAAACAGATAAACAGAATCTCACCTTCCAAGTTTAAAAGACGGCCTTCACTCTGAGACCAAATCCCTCTCAGTCTGACTAAAAATCTCAGGAGCTGACATGTAGATTTACGGACCGTGACATTGCTCCGTTCAAGTGTGATTTCTAACATGATTTTGTTTTCTGTTGAGTAAAAATAATCACACCTGGAAATCAGCTTGGCAAGCCAAGGGAAAAGAGAGGAGAAGAAAGGGGTTAATGTTGTGGTGTGAGGTGCTATTTCTAGGGTCACTTGGGACGGTACTGGGGTGTTTCAGGGTGCTGTGGCTCTCTGCCCTCAAAAGAGACAAATTAAATGTTAAATCTAGATCGTTATTAGCTGGAACACACTTTATCCACAGCTCATGAGAAACGAATGAGGCGACGTTTGTGTAATACAGGGTAACACTTTAAATATTTTTCTAAGTGTCACTGATCTTATCGCCCTGATCTGGAATAAAACCTGTTGGAATTGCATTGTAAACTGCTAAAATAAACTGTGTGGCTGGCCAGGACTGAAACTAACTTGTGTCTTTAAGCTCAGTATTTCTCCAGAATCACTGTAATTTAATTGAAATCGCTCTGCGTGTGTAAACAACTTCTTTGTTTAAAGAAGATTTCACTGTTTAGTTTGCCTTAAGTAAATGCTGCCTTTTGTTTGTCTGTAAAACATTTGATTAAATGTAAAGACTTATATAGACAGCTTCTCCTCATTACACTAGTGACTGGAAAATAAGGTAAAATGATGCAGGTATCTGCTGTCTAAGGATATATCGAACAGTATCATTTGTCTTTAAAAGAAAAACCCATGGAAACATCTTAAGCGTCATCCTAAAATCAAACTGCAGCTCTCCTAACACCAAGAAGATGGTATTAAAAGTCTTGGAGCTGTTCAATAAGGCAGAGTCTTTTCTTGCTTTCTTAAAAAGCATTTTCTAGTATTTTAATCTAATTCCAGCTTTCCTACATGTCAAACTTCTTTTAATGACATGATTTTTCCACTGAATTAGTGTGTTGTAATATGAGGGCCCCCACTTTATGGTGGGGATCATAATGGTATTTAGAAGCAAAATAAGCAAGGCAACTAACATGTTAGAGCGTAACATGAAATGCTTCTATAAATCATAGTAATTTTTTAATGTACTCTGGAAAGGGTGATAGAGTATAATATACATTCAAATCACTGTGTTCACTATTAAAAAAAAAAAAAATTCATGTCAGTAGGGCCACTTGTGATGCACAACCCGTAGTGAATTTTGCAGATTTAGATCTTCCTCCTAGTGACACGTAGAGTTATACTTTTTACTCATGTTGCCATTGCCAAAGCAAAGTAGAAATGGAGAAGAAACATGGGAGACATGGAAGATGGGATGATTGATAACACTTCTGAGTGTGATGTGTGGCTAGATTGGGGGTTTTTTGTTTGCTTGGGGGTTTTTTGTAGCTTGGGAAAGCTTTTCAGATTCGGGATAGATATGCCAAAGGAGTGACAGCCAAGCATCCTCTGTTCCGAGACAGTCAGCTGCTTACAATGCAGAGGGTGAAATCCATGTTATTTCTGGCTGTTCTTGCTCACCCTGAGTAAACTATTCGCTGTTTCATAATCTTTCTTCAAGATTTCAAGTTAGGTGTCAGCTTTGAACAGAAGAACCTCAAGAACGCTTATTAAGCTAAATTTTAGCATTTTTATCTAGTCCATTTCAAGAGATGTTTTAAATCCTTAGGTTAAAATGAGAATAATGGCTGCTACTGGTAAGTGACAATAGTATCAGATTTTGAACAAACATAAAGATATTATTGTTGTTTTTCTTAAATATTTCAAGGATTTTTTATGCCATTCTGACAAAGCTGTCACGTCAAAATATAAACCAATGTTGCAGTTAATTGTAAAATCTTCCTTTACAGTAAACTATGAGATTTATTCCTTTGATTCCTAGTTAGATTACACAGAAGTGAGGTTATTTGTTAGGAAGAGATCCCACTTTCTACACTGAACCCCAGAAACATGGTGAAAAGTTACCTTTTCAGAGTATGAAAAGTGATGATGATGAGGAGGAGGATGAGGATGCAGAATTGAATCCAACTTTTTTCAAGGTTAATTCAAAAGGTGCCTATTACCATCATTAGAGGATGAAGTAAATTCATGTGTTAAAGGCCTAGACATTCCTGTACATTAAACATTAAATAATTGCTCTTATTTGTATGAACAAAGTATATAATTCTGCTTTCATTCTCTGTGGTTTTATGTACGTCTCCTTCAACTAGGCAATGCTGGATGTTGCAGCACATCATGGCTGGCTGGTGACTGCTCTGAATATCACCAGCCTGGTGCAGATGGTGGTTCAGGGTAGATGGATACACGACTCTTCCCTGCTTACCTTGCCCAATATAGAAGTACAGCACCTTTATCTGTTCGGGTACGTAGTTCTTCTGTGCATTTCCAGGTTTGTGATGTCATTCCACCTTTGATTGCTGACTGTGTCTTAATGTCATTGTCATGCCCGAGGATGTTCATTAATGTGCCAGAAGCATTCTTGCACAGAGATGCTTTCCCAAATGGAGTTTCTGTTTTCAATATTCATTGATTAATTAACCCCCACAGATTATTCTGAGAACCACGATTCCAGACAAATTAACAAGATATCACTGGAAGAGTTCCAAGTCCTAACAAATCTAACTCGGTATATTAATTATCTCTTTATTTTAATCCATTATAAAAATACATTAGTATCCATCTTAATATCATAGATAATGCTAAGCTCTACAGATGCCTAGATGGTGCAGTAATTAATGCTACCCAAAAATCAATTCCTAGCATTTAATAACAGAAACCAGTATCAAGTTTTGCCATCAAAACAACTGAAAACAAATGTTCCTCTCCTTCCCGGGCATATGATGTTTTCCTGTCTGGAACAGGAAATGGAGCCAAGGCAAAAGGAAGAGCATGCGTGGAGGCTACCAAGGACCTATCGAGTGTCTTCCCGAACTCATGGCTGCCTGCGAAGGAAAAGAGAATGTTTTTGCTTCCATTCTGGATGGCGAATTGCAAACAGCACACATTTCACAGGTAACACTTTCTATCCATGGTCATTGTCAGAGTGATTGGAAGGGAAGAGTAGTTGGGAAAAGAAAATCTGTCTTCACTTCCCTGGAGCAAATACAACGTGGTGTTCTGTAGTACAAAGTGTCCCACATTCATTGCTGTAATTTGCAGCTGGGAAGGCCACTAGTATCCTGGGCTCCATCAGAAGAGGGATGGTCAGCAGGGACAGGGAGGGGATTGTTCCTCTCTACTCTGCCCTAGTGAGGCCCCATCTGGGGGCCTGTACAGATCTGGGGCCCCCAAGTCAAGAAAGATGTGAAGCTGTTGGAGAGGGTTCAGAGGAGGCCACGAAGATGATCAGGGGGCTGGAGCACCTCCACCTGTGAGGACAGGCTGAGGGAGCTGGGCTTGTTCAGCCTGGAGAAGAGAAGGCTGCTGGGGGACCTAATTGCAGCCTTCCAGTACTTAAAGGGAATGTATAGACAGGAAGGGAATAGGATTTTCACAAGGGTAGATAGTGGTAGGACAAGGGGGAGTGGATTTACGCTAGGGGAGGGAAGGTTTAGATTTTATTTAGATTGGATTTAGAACCTCCCTCAGTGGGAGGTTCTTCACAGAAAGAGTGGTGAGGTGCTGGAACAGGCTGCCCAGAGAGGTGGTGGATGCCCCAGCCCTGGAGGTGTTTAAGGCCAGGTTGGATGGGGCCCTGGGCAACCTTGTCTAGATCCAGGCCTGGAGGTCAGTGGTCCTGCCTGTGGCAGGGGGGTTGGAACTCGATGATCCTTGGGGTCTCTTCCAACAGAGACCATTTTCTATGATTCTGTGATTCAAGGTACTGCTAGCTTTATGGATGTTCTGCTCTGCCTGCTTTCTCAGTGTTATTTTCACTCATTCCCCACTAACCAGAAACAGAGTCTGGCTAATATTACCACATCTCTTTGCTCTAAAGATGCTTCTCTAGGTCATTCAATCTACTGGGTGTTATCCACCTTTTCATAGCCAGCTATGCACTAGGAATACATACATTTCAAATGTCATCTTGGCTGGTTTCTGAAGCACTCTGTCAAACACCTTTTCTTTTTTTTTTCTGACAATACCCTCAGTACAAGATCCAGCACTCATTTTCTATTTGAAACAGAAAAAGCAGATGAAATTTTCACACTTCACAGGGAGAAGAAAAAAAAAATTACTGTCTCCAAATGTTGAGGCTGCTGGAGTCTTATTTCCATTGTGGTTTTCCAGCCATTTCCAGCTAAGGGCAGCTGTATCCCATAGCATCATCACCTGCTAAGCTTATTGATCTCAAGTAAATGTACGAAAGGCAAAAACTTCCAAAGCTATACTTGAAATGGTCTTTATTTGAATATTTAAAAGGACAGCAATATGTCCTGTATTTGACTGTTCAGCTTCAGTTAAACCTTTTGCTGGTATGCAAACAAGAAGAAAAGTACTTAAATACCTATAACAGACATCTGCATTTGTAACTAAATTAACATCAAAATTTTGAATTAAGGAAATGTATTGACATCAAAACAAGGTTTCTTTTAACAACAGGTTTTTAACATAATACACATTGATTTCAGTCCAGCTTTTAGATGTGGTAAAAAAATTAGAACATTGTTATAATTAGTTCAGGGAGAACTCAGAAGTAAACTTACTTAATTTATTTGCATAAATTGCCATTCTGTTATCTTTAAAAGCAAATGCAAATTGGCTCTGTCTGATATGATGATGGTTATTTGGCTCAAAAGTGCTTCAATTTGCGTAGCAATCTGGTGTCGTCTCTGCAGTGAGGCGATCCCAGGTAACATACAAATCCTGAATTATTCCAGAAATTAGTATGTTTAAAGCATCAATTTAAGTGCTAATTGCAGTAGTAATGAGAAAAAGCAGTACTACTGTGAGATTTGCATCTACTGCCCCATCAGTATGCCTGGAACGGCTGCTGACTGGCAGAGGATTTGGCTGCTAATTAAATAATTGTATGCATGGCAGTGTTCTCGTCTGATTCAATAGATGAAGATTAATCCTCAGATAAATATGTTTGGCTGGTATTGAAATGTCTTAGCAGTGTCTTCAAAAATAGCTTGTGTGTATGTGGTGTGTACCCTCACACTGCGAATGACTCTGTGCCTCTATATGTCTGTGTTTGCAAATATAGATGCATATAAGAGGGGAAAACATAACACCTCAGCATCCAACACGGAGAAAGTTTCGTTTCTGTGAGTTGGGAACTGCCGTGTTGGGTACAGCAAAGCCATGACCAGATTGTGCAGGTCCTTACAAATGTGAAACATTTATACCAACATTTTCTATTCTTTATGGCATTTTTTCTAAAAAAAAAAAAAATATTGTAAGACCTTGAGAGAATTAAAATTCCTGTTGAGACTGCCTGTTGCGTGGCTTCATACATAAAGGCCTTCAGTGCACACTTAGACTGCATCTCTGTGATATATTTTCTATAAAGAAAGAATATAAGGGTGCAGAGTTTAAGCCTCACATTCTGGCACCAGACCTGAGCAAAATTAAATCCAGTGGTAAGCACACCACTAAATTGCCAAAACCACACTTTTCCTAACAAACTTTTTACTTCTTGCTCAGGGTATGTTGATCCTTTATCTCAAACCTGTTACTAGCGTGAAACTGGTAAAACAGTTTGAGCTGTAAATTTGAGGCAGACAGGAAGAGGAAGAAATTTCACATATGAAAAGGGGAAAAAAAACAAAACCTCTTTTAAGCAGATTGGTAATTAATTTTTAAATAGCAGCTCTTGAAGCTGCTCATGGACTTAGAATATTAGGCTAAGTCCTGGGGAGACAGATTATTGGCAAAAATGCTAATGATGTTATCAAAGGTTCATGAAGAATTTCTCATGTGATTATGATTTGAATCCATGGGATTGGGAGGTAAATATATATATATATATATGTCGTTTATATATAAAATATCTATGTAGGATCACACTTTGTGCATGTTGATATATTTAGGAGATAATATGTGTCATCCTATGCAGCAAAATTACAGTAAAATTGTCAAGAGATACCTAAGCCATGTGGTAGCTTCATTTTCCAAAAGTTAGCTATAATCCTAAACCCATTGAATGAAAATCATCAGGGCTTTAAAAGCTGACAGCCTAAATTCAAAAACTGTTTAGACTGTAACTCTGATCTTTAGCCTAAGCCCCTCTGTTTGTTTGGGTGATTCACTCTGAATCACAGCTCTTTAACAAATCTTTTTCAGTTGCTAAGTCACTTAGGCATTAGGCACCTTTTAAAATACTGAGCTGAAAGGGAAAAGAGAAACCTCAAGCTTGAAAAATATATATATATATCCCTGATGTAGTATTAGCTGCTTTTACTCTGGAAGTACCTGGGTTGCTATAACCTTGTTTTACATTTTCAGCTGCTATTACTTGACTTCTTTTCCCAGCAGGAAAAGCATTTCTTCATTTTTCCCACACTGCATGGATGGTAAGTGCTCACACTGTATCAGTGCTTAAGCAGTACCCACTTTGCCTTCCATTTGCACATACCCAAGGCCTAGAGAACGACATATTACAACTACTTTCTTACCTAATTAGGAAGTTACTCAGAGTTACTTTGGATGGTTTGCACCGTAAAAGCTGCACGAGGACATGACAGCCTGTGACACACAGAATACGTTGGGGTTGTAGGGTGCAAACCAGACCGAGACGTAGTCTTGACCAGCACGCCAGGTAACACCGCTGAGGGAGTTAAGACCTTATGATCTCTGCTGAAATTAAACTTTGTTCTGACACAGCTGTAATGGGCCTTGTCCTCTGAGACAGTGCACATAGAAGCTTTCCAGGTAAGTGACATCGGAAGTCTGAGCAGGGTTGGTATCCCTTCGGGTGCTGGTACGGGACACAGCAGAAGCAGGCTGCTTTGGCAGGTCTGCACGGTTCCCGTGGGGAGCTTCCTCTTAAAAAACTTTACATTAAACGTAAAATCATTTGCCGGTTAAAGTGTGACTGCTTGAGTCATCTTATCCAGTGCAGTCTGCCGCAGGTGGGTTTAATGCTAAATATAGCAAACTCCTGGCAAGAAGTAATCAATTAAGAAGGCCTGTGGTGGTTTTTCTCTTTTCTTCAAGGTGCTGCCTTTCTCCCCACCTCCCCCCGCCATTCCCTCTCAGAGTTGGGACAAAGAGGGGTGATACCTCATCCCTTAACGTTCTAGCTGTTTATTTCCTGGTGTCATTTTCCCATCCTTATCAGTGCCATTCACCAATGCGCCCTGCTTCTGTTCGGCCATTGCTGAGCGCTCAGCTGGCCCTCCCCACCTTCCCCACTGCATGGACAGAGCTGTTCCTGCTGCGCACAGGGGAAGAGGGAAGACAGAGAGAGATTAGTTTTTCCGTCTGTCTGAGCCAGTTTTCTCACTTGGTGCAGCCAGGCTCTGGTAATGCAGCCATTTTAATCCCACCCGAGTCTGCGCTGCAGCCCAAGTGGGCAGTCCTGCCCTCCCCGTGCCACTTTCACCTCTCCCGACCCATCACGCTGCATAGACACTGTGGCTGGTTCAGGCGGGGAGGTGGAAACGAGCATCTGGGGACAACGGGAGGAGACATCCCATCAACCCTCTCTCTGGCAGTCAAAATGGCCCGTAGCCAAGAGGCTACATGAATGTTTGTGCCAGCGGGGGAGGAGGCTGGACCGCTTCTTCCAGTGGCACTGGAGATTCCTGCTTATTCAGAGTCCTCACGGTATTAGAGAGTGTGCTTCCACGGTCAGCTTTAAGCTGATCTAGGATCGTGCAGTCACCAGAATGATTAGTGGGCCAATCCATCTAGCTCTGCAATCACAGCACGGTAGTGCCAGCGTACGAGGGCTGGGGAGAGGGACCACTAGCTGCAAGGGGGAGGGATGTTGAGGAAATGGATGGCACCACCTCTTCCTATAGCAGTGCGATCTTCGGGCTGCTTACCCTGGCTGCTGTAGCCCCAGTTGTGTGTTAACATATACTGTTACTGTCAACATCAATCATGGCAGTGATGTCTCCAAAAAGCAAGCTGAGCTTTTCTTAGGTCTCTAGATGATGAGATGATGTAGCATGGAAAAAGCAATCAGAGACACATCAAGCACAGCCTAAGTGAAAATAGGCTTTGCTGAAGCATGAGATGGTCAAACCGATGCATGAAAAACTAAATAAACTATAGTCTTTTTTCCAGATGAAACATTCCTGTTCCTTGCCAGTGTTGCCCACACAACTATGGCTGCCCTCTTCATTCCCACAAGTTCCCATTTTGACAGCTGCTGGCTCTTTCTTCTTTCCCTTTTCTCCTTCCCACCCTCTAGCTTTTCATATGTCTCGTCTGAAAGAATGGGTGAAGTGCTGATTCCTATTTTGCTTTGGGGGGTGGAGGAGAAGGAGGGCAGGGCAGATGGTGGTGCTTGGTTTTCTGTTTGTTTTTCTTCCTGTGCCAGCCTCATCTGTCTTTTCCAGCCATAGTGAGGCCACAAATCACTGCCTCCATTCCTCAGCCCATTTTCCCATTTCTTCTTAACAAATTGGATTGAGTGAACACGCTGGTTTTCCTTTTGCTAAGTGAACGCCTGCATTATGCCCATCCATTTTTGTCACAGCTTCTCAGAGCTGCTTTTTCTTGTCTGTTGGGGACCAAAATCACAGAACCACAGGGCTGCGTTTTCAGGATGCCTCTTTAAGAGTGTCATGTTCAGCTGCACAAATTGGCTCTAACAACAGTTCTCTGTTCTGAGAGAAAGTTGAGGGCCTGTTGCAGTTCATGAGAAACCGCAGAGACTTCGGATTCCTCGGGAGGAAGGAGAGTTTGTGAAGACTGAGGCAAGAAAAAACCTAAAAAAAAAAAAAAAAAAAAAAAAAACNAAAAAAAAAAAAAAGAAACAAAACCTAGGGATAACTTTGGATATGCAGTTGAACTTTTGGTTAATTATCTGAACTGATCCTCTGAACTCTCTGAGGTTTGCCCATTGCTAATTAGCACTGCAGTGACTTGTTCTTTATGGATTATGCTAAGGAAGTTTAATTTAAAACTTAATTATACTAGTTTTTAAGTGGCTTATAGAGAAAAAATACTTTAATCGGGAGTGGTGAGGAATTTTTCCTGTGTTCAGACATCAGTAATCTTAGTGAGGCATGTGTGACGTGCTTGAGGAGTTTCAGGTTTGTTTTATTTGCTTATAAGAAAGTAGAGTAAGAGGTTAATGAAAAATATTTTATGCTTATGATTGAGAGTCATATGATTATGTGTGATATTCTAATACATAATAAAATATTATTCATATAGAAAAAATATGTGGACTGCACGTTGAATCGTTACTGTTACCATGACAGTGATTGTATAGATTGTCTTGTAATCCACAGGGATCTGGGTTCTTTTTTGTACAGGCTTGGAATTTCTTGTGCCGTTTGCCAATTCTGAACGTCAGCCTGAGCATTAAGGGCTGTTGGGATGACCCAGGCCAGCCACAGACCGAAGTGCCTGTTCCTTCTTTGACAACAGACTCACGAGATGACAGAAGATGGATCAAATTACAAGCTGATCAGGAGTATGTGCTCCAAATAAATCTGCAGAGAACCCAGATGGGGTATCAGGTAGATGAATTTATTGTTTCCTTTCCAAGAGCACAAGTTTCCAATAATCCGTTTACATTATCAATAATGCTTTAGGCAGCATGACAGAGGTTTTTATGGTATAATGTATTATGTGTGGTATTATGTAAGTACTGCGTAAATTATGAACACTTTCAAAGCCTTTTCCATGTTAGTAATTAAAGAAATGGTTTTCCAGGTTAGAATTCTAGAGCGCTTTGGGTTGGAAGGGACCTTAAAGATCATCTAGCTCCAACCCCCTTGAAAGACTCTTACGGTAAAATCCTAGAGCAGCTCAAGCCTGTGAAAAAACCCCTCTCATCATTTTTTACAAAACAGAAGCCCTTAAAGTTCATTAGTGTGGGTGGTACGAGCAGTGACAGTAGAGAGAAAAACTTCACAGGCAGTATTGAAGTCCTGGCCAGCCCCAAACTTCTACATCTCATACTCTTGCATATCCCACTTCTCCAGACCCATTTGTAAGCTTTCCTGTTATATTTCCCTGTATCTCCAAGCTCTATACCTACAAATATGTTTCTACTCATACATACTCTTACCTATAGAAGCAATTTTTGTAATTTGTATGCTGTGAGCAGCATACAGACCACCTTTATATAGTTTTGCTTATGAATTTTGAATAAGAATGATAATTACCAGCCTTGTTTTTAAGATACAAAGATGAGTTCAGAATATAAGCAGAGAATAGTTCTAGACGTCAGTTCTGAGACAAGACAACTTTATTTTGATAAAAATAACAACAGACATACATACATGCCATTGCAAATCCTTTAACTACACAAGTTAACTTGTGTAAGTTAAAGAATTACATCTGGAAAGTATTCTTCTTTCCCAAAAGACTTCCTGCCCTGGCTGCAGCAGGCTGAGGCTCACCGTAGCTTCAAGGGGAGACTGTCTCATTGTAGGAAGGAAAAAGGTTAGTTCCTCCAGAAGTTGTTCCATTTGCTCGGCCAGCTGCCAAGAGAGACCTTTCTTAACCAGAAGCCACTGAAAAGAAGGGAGCTGAAGCATTTCATGCAGTGATCCCTGTTTTACAAACCTCTCCCAGAATTTGATCCCTCTTTTGTAAGAAGCAGCTGGATCAAACTGAAGCTGTGTTGCTCTGGTGGTGCTTTTTCTTCTGTACAAATCTTCAGTAAAACCTCTCCATCTACAGAACACGAAATGAATTCCGATTGAGTGAGCATCATTACATCTTCAGCTTCCAGCAGTAATGTCACTGACTTAAAGAATCCCTGAAATAATCTTTCCTTTTGCTATATCAACTTCAAATAAAGACTTCAAGTGCAGGTTTTTGTCTTTATATTGATCTTGAGCAATATTGTTTAGCTTTACTTGAAGAGACAAAGTTTACAATTAAATAATAGCATTGGGAATACATTACATTACAAAAAGGGAACAGCATTTCCGTTGGAGTTTTAATAGCTTACACAGTAAGCGGAATAGTACTTTGTACTTGGGGGTTTCCTCTGTGGGCTGAGATTTGATTATTTCTTAAAACCAGTCATCTAGAAAGAACTAAAAATATTTTATTCTAAATTACAGTCTTATGCCAAAATTCACGACAGTAGGTTTCTGAGGTGTTTTTTCATTGCAAGGAAGAATGGCATTTCAGAGAGGTGATTTCCTGTTTCACTGAACTGTTTCTTTTCCTTAACAGGGCAAGCAAGACAGCAAAGCGTTAGCTCCTCGGTTCCCCAAAGCTAAAGATGAAGGATGGTTTTTGATACTGGGAGAAGTTGATAAAAAAGAACTCATTGCCCTCAAGAGAACTGGATATGTCAGAAATCGAAATACCGTTTCCATTGCTTTTTATACTCCAGAAACTCCCGGAAAGTATGTAAAATTTAAAAATCAGATCTCTTAATGAGTACGTTTTCCAAGTAGTCAAGACTTAATTTCCAAACTAATGATTCTGCTTTTTACTGTTTAGGTGTATCTACACCTTGTATCTCATGAGTGACAGTTACCTCGGCATGGACCAACAGTACGATATTTACCTGAACATTATACCTGCCAGTCCTTCAGCACGAGTCACAACAGAGGTGTCTGACACTATGAGTCACCTGGCTCCGAAGTAAGGTGACCTGAAAAGGCCATTCAAAAGTACTAGCCTTGTAGCTAAGACATCAGGTCATCCTGGACATCCAAAAACGTGTTTGCCTTAGTGGAACCAACTTCAAACCTCAAGACATCTAGGAAATTTCAAGTGACTACTGTATTGACTCTGTACCACAGAGTTACCCACAGTGGCCTTACTCCTTTGTAAAAGATTTGTCTTTTCTTGTTTCATCTCTCTTCTTTCTGAAGCTCTATTGTTAAGTGAATTTTGACACATCAAAATAAAAGACTAAAAGATACTGTAATTTGTGCAAATTTAGGGCTATAGTCTTCATTTTGAAAAGCGTTCTGTAGACAATGTATCAATGTAGTTTAAATAGTCGACTTTTCTAATTTATAGGGGAAAAAAAACCCAGAATTTGACCTAAGAACTGCTGAAAATATTGATGGATGTGTTAATATTTCCTGTTTAATAAAAATATGCCCATAAGAAAGTTTTGCGTGAGATTTTTCAGCGTAAAATATGAGATACAAGGTAACAAAGCCCTCCTCTTACACTTACTACATTTTGAAGGCAGTAGCATAAAGGAAAAATTTCACAAATTTACATTAATTATATATGCATTAAATCTGGTTATAGAGGCATACTAATTTGAATGAAATACTGCAATTTATATTGATCATAATTAAAGTACATGTCTGTACGTACATATATACACACCATACATATATATGACACATTTAAAATTCCTTTAGAGTTTGTTCTTGAGGACTAAGGCGCATGAAATCAGGTGGCCTGGCCTAGGGTCCAGTGCTGAAGTGAATTACATTCTGTAACTAAGGGAGAGCGAGGCTCCAAAAACATCGAGTTCTGAAAGGAGGAGATCTGCCAGACAATGGGTAGCGTCCAAGAGATGCCCAGCTCGGTGGTAGTACCATGAGGCACTTCCTCCTGTGAGGCATAGACACAAAGGGAGAAGGTCACAGCACCTGTCTTCTGCACGATGCATTGATTAGACTGCAGAGCAACACGTCCTGAAGTCAGTCCTCAGCCATACATAGGCAGATTCAAGATGCAGGGCAAGTTCTTGGAGGCAACATGCTGCAGAAAATATCTTGCATCTAATGAACTTTAAGGTCCCTTCCAACCCAAGCCAGTCTAGGACTCTTGACAAGTCTAGGATCAGTTAGACTAGAGCTTAAACAGAACATTAATATTTGAACTTGTTTAGCTTTGCATTTAGCTGGTAAGCATTGCCTCTCTGAGGGATCGTTTTGCTAGCACTTCTATTGTGTTTCACCAGATTGAGCAGAGCTGTTGCCTGGAAGCTTCCCAGGGGAAAAAAAAAGGAAAGGAAAAAGGAAAAAGGAAAAAGGAAAAAGGAAAAAGGAAAAAGGAAAAAGGAAAAAGGAAAAAGGAAAAAGGAAAAAGGGGAAAGGAAAGGAAAGGAAAGGAAAGGAAAGGAAAGGAAAGGAAAGGAAAGGAAAGGAAAGGAAAGGAAAGGAAAGGAAAGGAAAGGAAAGGAAAGGAAAGGAAAGGGAGAAAAAAAAATTACACTGGTGGTACTACACCCACACAGAATCACAAAATGTCTGAGGCTAGAAGAAGAGACCTCTGAAGGTCATCTGGTCTAACCCTCCTCTCAAGTAGGGCCACCCATAGCTGGTTGCCCAGGAACATTTCCAGAGGGCTTTGTAGTATCTCCAATGATGGAGACTGCAACCTCCACCCTCACTGTACAAGTGTCTTCTGCAGTTCAGCCAAGACCTCCTGTGGTTCATTGTGCCCACCATCTCTGGTCTTGTCACTGGGCATCCCTGAAAAGAGTCCAGCTCTGCTCTCTTCACACCCTGCCTTCAGGTATTTCTATACATTGGTAAGATCTCCCTGATTCTTCTCTGCTCGAGGCTGAAGAGTCCCAGCTCTCAGCCTTTCCTCACAGGAGAGAAGCTCCAAGCCCTTCATCGTCTTTGTGGCCCTTTGCTGGACTCTCCAGTGTGTCCACATCTTTCTGGAGCACCCCAGACTGGACACAGCACTCCAGGTGTGACCTCACCAGTGCTGATGGCCTCCCTCAACCCACTGACAACACCACATTGTGCACAGTTAAACAGTTTTCCAAATTGGTAGGCAAAACTTTGGTTATACACACATTCCCTTAGTCCTACGCCCATTTTTAACAGAATTGTTTTCTCCAATCTGCAAGTACATTTTCACAGAAATGAAGCCCTTTCTTTGGGAAAATTCTTGGCTAGAGCAATATATTGTCCCTCAACTATTTTAACTAATTAGGAAAAAGAGCTATGTGACAGTCAAGCAACATACCAACACAGTGACACCAGCTCTTGTTTTGTAAATGCACATCACAAAACAGTCTTAACTGCAGCGTAGCAGACAATAGCTTCAGTTTTCTGTGTTAATCAATTAAAGAGTTTCTGTTATGTCATCTGTACCGTTAGTGCCTTGGTTTGGAAATACTGTCTTTAATTTCCTATCATGTTAATTGGTTTTAGAAATAGTTTGGTGAAATTTCTAAATAACATATTTGAATCTTTTGGGTTTTTTTTTTCTCCAAAAAGTATTGGATTCGTGAAGACAAAGTCGGAAGTAATATAAAATGAATTTAAGCAAATTGATTAGAACTGGTATTTATCTGAAAAATACAAGAGGGGATTCTGATGCATTTGAAACAGCTGCTTAGATGGGAACTATCAATATGTTCAATCCAGAGATATCTAGTGGTGGAAAGCGAGAACAGCTGTCTAACAAAAGTACAAACATCAAACTCAGAATAATATTTAAAAAAAATAAATACTCTGTTGATGTCATTATTACCATATGGATAAATAAGCAAATTAAGAGCACATATAGAATATTTTAATAATGGGTTTCTCGTTACAGTTTGCAAGCAGGTTTTTATGGGGATTTTTTTACCTCCTTCCTGATATCAGCTGCAATTAGTGCCTGCCTGCTCGGCTATGATACACCACGAAGCCACCTGCACTATGGCTTTCTCTACTGTTGGAGATGATTGAATCTTTGGAGTCCCTAAATTCACCCAAACTAATTCAGTGTTTTATGCTGCTGACCCAAAATTCCTCACCATTAGATTGCACCTTGAGACCATCTCTAGATGGTCATCCTGAAGTAAACGTTAGCAACTCATCAGCCTCCATCCTTTAGGTGAGTACAAGGCTTGAACATTCATGGAATAGGCTGCATTTAAAGAAAGGAAAATTCTATTATTCAACTTTCTAAATCCGAGGGGTATGTACAGAGAGAACACAGTATCCTGTGTGCATCTGCTATTGCACAACACAGCCCAAATCCGAATGCCTGTGTTCTTCCCTCAAGAGGCTGTGAAATTCTTAAGACTGTTTGATCAACTAGTACAACAGGGATCACTTCTCTATGAAAAGGCTGATATACTGCAGCAAGTTCTCGGCTCTGCCCCTCCCATTTAGACTTCCCCATACCTCCTTCCACTACCTGTAAAACCTGGTCATTAGTCTGAACTAATGCCAAGGGGAAAAAAGGATTAATCTGTTACCAGAAAGCCAAGCCACAGGTGTAAAGAGAAGCCACCCATCCATCCAAGTGTGGATTTACACCTCATATGAAATGCAGAGCTTGGCATTGACCTAGCTGCTTATGTACAGATATTTTGTGCCATTTAATACGCAGTATCTCACCTGGCCTCTACAGCTGAAACACCGTGCTGTTCTGTCACTCTGTGGATGCCTGAAGTAACCCAAGGCACTTGGAACTAGGCATCAATTAGATAACCAAACTGAGCCCTTATTACTGGTTTAGTCATAGATAAGCAACCCGGTTGCATTTTAAAATCACCAGGGATATCTCAGCTCCCACACCAGAAGACCACTTATCTTCCATATGTCCCATGCCACTTCTGCTATTCTCATGCAGATATGTCCATATCATAGACAAGGGGTAATGGATAGGACAAGGGGTAATGGTTTTAAAATAGAGGGAGGCAGATTTAGATTAGATATTAGAAAAAAGTTCTTTACTGTAAGAGTGGTGGAGCACTGGAAGAGGTTGCCCAGGTAGGTGGTGGATGCCCCATCCCTGGAGACATTCAAGGCCAGGTTGGATGAGGCCCTGAGCAACCTGATCTAGTTGGGGGTGTCCCTGCTTCTTGCAGGGGTGTTGGACGAGATGACCTCTGGGAGTCCCTTCCAATTCTAGCTATTCTATGATTCTATGACTCTATGGGGTGGACACCTACGTACTCAAGCTTAATTAGCTAATCAAGCCCATACTGTTTTCTAAGTCAGAAGAACCATAAGTGTTGAAAATTCTCTCATCCATAGCGCAGTGCAAGCTATTGTACGAGAAGGAAGGAAGAATTCTCCCACTTCACAAGAACAAATACTTTCTGAAAGCAGGTTTGGATGCTGTGTGCCCTAGCAGACATGTGAGCTACTAAAAGGTGAGGGGGGCTGCTGCTGACAGCGGTCATTCCATTGCTACTTATGCTCCGTGCCTATTTTATCAGGTATGTCTGACTCCTACCTGTCTTCTTAAAAAAGATACCTGGTTCAGTGACCCACCTTTTCAAAGCGCGCTGCACTTCGGCAGGCCGTGCCAAGACTTACATCTGCAGATATTTTGACGCACATTTTTCTGAAGCAATTTGCAAAAGCTGGGAAATGAACTAACCAAGTCTGTTATTAATGTCACACACTGGGAGCAGTGGGAGGGTAAGCTGCATGCATGAAGTGTGCAAAGGCAACTTCTGTGTTAAAGGAATTTCACCGGAAAGCAATCGGACCGCTTGCACTAAGTCTCTGTATAAATAATTCCTGCAGAGGATTCAATCTAGACAGAAGAAACGAGCTCTACAGAAAAGGATTCTGTGCAATGATTACACCATCCTGCAATTAAATATGCTTACAATATGTCTTGTACTCAGATCCTCTAATGAGCTCCATACTGCTTCAGTGTGAGTCGAATCCAGCACTCCCCAAGTCAGAAAGCCTTTCTTCTGCATCTCTGTTCCTAGAAAATCACAACCACCCTCCCTCAAATCTCTCCTCGGAACTGAAGGACATAAAAGCTTCGCTAAGCCTGTGTTTCAGGCCTCACTGCGGCCTGTTCCCTACAGCTGTGTCTTGTCCTGCCAAGGCTCTCAATAACAACAGGCATCCAGAACAGAAGGCTCGTTACTGGTGACATCCCATTGCACAATGAAAAAGGTCACACAAGTGAGAGGACAAGACAGAGATATTATTGAAAATATCACAAGTGACCAGGGATGGTGGGGGAGAGGTGTCTCGATCTGGATTTCATTACAGAAGTGAAAACATGGGGGGAAAGGAAGACAAAGACATTGGCTAGAAGTATTGTTCATATGCTAGGAAACCAGTGCAATAAAGAATTAAAAGTGTTCTGTGTCAAATATTATCATTGCCAGCAATGAGATTCCCACTAATTGTAACAATTTCAGAGGTCAGTTGGGCATTTCTGAAAAATCCCACTCCTGACACATGTTCAAATAGTCATAGTACTATGCTATCTATTAACTACTGGCAGGAAGAACAGCACAAAAGGCAGCCTAGTAATATCACCATCTTTTTCTAAACACACTTTAAATCTCTACATAGATGTGATAAACAGTGATCTTCACACACTGGCAGATTTGCACCTCAGAATGGAAGTAACTCCTTTTCTGCTGCGTAGTGCTAATGCGGGAAAATTAGGCTTATGTACTTGACAGCGGTACTTTCTTCTGGCTAACAGGACAGAATTGTTTCAGATGCCAATAACACATGGTGAGTTCTCATCATGTATCTGTCAGCAAATCCAACTAATTGGGGACTAATTACTCCTTGTAGTAGCAGCACAGTAATATCAAGTTCTGATAAACTGTCATCTTTGTAGCTGTGAACATTCTACAATTAAACTTAATTTTATTTCCTCACGATTGCAATGACTAAAGGGAGAGCTGGAAAAACCACCGAGAGGACCCATGCCATCTCCAAAAAAAAGCCATGTCATTCATCCATGCCAAAGCAAGGTTCATCTCTAAGGGGTTTGAGGGTTTTATTGCTGTTTTTCCCTATCTAAAACACAACATAATTCTCTACCAAGAGAAACTACATGACTATCTAACAGTTTACCCAGCTACAGCATCTTGCTGTTTCCCTGGAATGGCTATGCCCTGTCCTATCCCACCCTTGCTGACACAGCGATGTGGTCTCTCACGTTATACCTGGACTAAGCTTTCTAGGATAGGACTTTTAAGATACATAGCCCAGAAGAAGTCCTGATACATTATGAGGTTCCTGCAAGCTGAGATCTACAAATAACTGCCTAAGGCCCTACTGTGCTAAACTCAAAATATGATGCAACATTACTCTGAGAATATATTAAGTAAATAAGACAGGTGCAAAACATGCAACACAGTTAGATGTATGATTAAGGCAAATGCCAGTTTAATTTTAGATTTTAATTCTAAGTGGCTTGATTAGAAGTGGGAATGAGCTAATCTTGGAAAAGAGGGATACTGAGATTTCTCAGTTCTCCTTGGTAAGGAAATGCTCAGAGCTGACCAAAGTGAAACACTTAGAGCCCACACCCACACGTGGGATTCTCATCTAGCCGAGTACCAGTCCCACCTTTATGCACCTCGCATTTAAGCTAATCTCCAGTAGTCTGGAGATTAGCTTAAAGCTTGGAGAAAACAGAAACAAATTTGTTCAAATGGTGGTTGTGTTTGGTTTTGGTTTTGTTTTCTTGCAGCTATATTCATCATCTGATTGCTGCATTCTCATCCAGTGAGCACATGAGCTGATAAGGGCTCACTCAACAATACTTTTTGGTCCTAAAGGTGTCCAACACCTCAAGCTGGAAGCACAAGAGAAAAAGGAGACACCACTGTAACCCTGAAGACTTGATTTAGACCTCCAATTTGCAGAACACCAAGTTTCACTGAAAAACATCTGCCAACGGAGGGAGGGATGTTGGAAAACAAAGGTAAATTAAATATTCTGGCTTGTACACCAAGATAAGAGTTTAAGTTGAAACAAAGAATTTCTTAGGATATGAGTGTGCATTTGAGAGTCTGAACTCAGAATAAAATCACCCACCTGCCCACATTATTTTTTTTTTATTTTTACCTGTCCCAAGCATGTCTAAAATCAATCAATCTAAACTATCCACATTGTGTTATTCTAAATGAATAGTCTGTCTTTTTTTTTTTCTTCTCAAGTGATATTTGGGTAAAAGACTGGTAAATCATGTTTTAAAGACATATTTAAACTATGAATGAAAAAAGTTGTAAAAGGAATTTAGTCAATGAATTCACTTAATCAAGAGCCAAGAATTTCACTTAAGAGAGCCAAGAAACACTACCAGTCTAGAACTACACCCATTCATAAAACAGTGAGACCCAAAGCAGTGACATTCAAACTCTTTAGGTGCTTAGAGTAAGGGACATGACATGTGGGTTATGCAGGTTGAATGAACCATGATCATACAGTAAAAATAGTGAGCACCAGCATGGCCAGCAGGTCTGGGGAGGTGATTGTGCCCCTGTACTCAGCACTGGTGAGGCTGCACCTCAAGTACTGCGTTCAGTTCTGGGCCCCTCACTATAAGAAGAACATTGAGGTCCTGTAGCAGGTCCAGAGGAGGGCAACCAGGCTGGTGAAGGGTCTGGAGAACAAACCTTATGAGGAGTGGCTGAGGGAACTGGTGATGTTTAGCCTGAAGAGGAGGCTGAGAGGAGACCTAATCACTACCTATAATTACCTGAAAGGAGATTGTAAAGAGGTGGGTGAAGGTCTCTTCAGCTAAGTGACGGGTGATAGGACAAGAGGAAATGGCCTCAAACTGTGCCAGGGCAGGTTCAGATTAGATCTTAGGAAAAAGTTCTTCACCTAAAGAGTTGTTGGGATGTGAAACAGACTGTAAAGGGAGGTAGTTGAGTCATCATCCCTTGATATATTAAAAAGATGAGTAGATGAGGTGCTTATAGATATGATTTAGGAGAGGACAGATACAGTTGGACTTGATAATCTTAATGGTCTTTTCCAACCTAGTCATTCTGTGTGTTCGGGTTTGACGTTTTGCTGTTTAGCTTTTAGGATACAGAAAAGCAGGTCATTGTGCACTATCTTTGACATAGATACCTAGAGCTCTCTGGAAAATTGTTATGGAACATGAAACGATGGCTCTTCCCAGGACCAAGATCCTCAGAGAATGCAGACCTTAAAGGAGGAAACCCTTTCAGAAATACAGAAAAAAAAAAATTAAAAGGTCCAGATGGATTGCTAGGATATTTTATTATTTGCAAACGTGAAATAAAAAAGGAAACATCTCCCAAAAGGATACTGACAAGAACTCCAAACACTTTGTTTCTTCATTTTAAAAACATGTAGTACCTATGTATTTTTCTGAAAGTCTTGGGGAACAGCCTGATTAATTTAATCAAAACAGTGAAAATGTTATAGGAAATACGGGTGCTGCTAAGGAAACAAACAGAACCTGGAAAGAAATCTCAAGATTAAGTGATCAAAAAATATGCTAAAGTTTTGCTCTGTTGATGCATTGCCCTTTGCTGCAGAGATTGGAGGATGAAATGCATTCAAAACATATATTATTAGCAGATCAAATTTAGTTTCTACTATTATTTTCAAAAGATATGGTGAACAGACAGGAGCATTAGTATTATCTAATCCTTCACTCAGACTTAGGGCTCAAAGATTAACAGCTGCAGCTATTATAATGTTTCTAAATCAGGAATAAATCATATTTTCTTGAATTGGATGGGTAGGTAATGTCATAAAGTTATTTAATTCTTGGGAACCGTTGACTTTACAGGAACAGGGTAAGAACTCATGACCATGGAAAATTGCTAATTGGACGAAATTATATGGAAAAAATATCCCTAATGAGAAAAACAGGACAAGTATCCCATCTCTAAGAAGGAACAAAGCTTGGAGTGACACAGACAGGGCTGCTGAGAGGCAACAGTCCTGTTTGTTTTCATTATACAATCTTGCCTGCTTTCATTACCCCAAATCATTTTGGCATGATGGCAGAGCTTCCACAAAAGCATACCTCTGGCATCTACTCAGTGATTAGGGTATACTGGGGGGAAACATGGTCAGAAAATGGAAGAACGGACAGAGGGAATTTTGTATAGGAGCAGATGAGATAGTGGAATGCAGCTAATTTTTAATAAGAGAGTACAAGTTCTACCTCTCAGCAAGACAGCAAGCCTCTATTTTCAGAGAAAGGTTCCAAGCAATGTACCCTGAACAGAGGGTACACCTCTCCTGTACTTTTAGGCGAGGTACCAAATGTGAGGTACGTTTCCGGGTTCTCTCTCTGTGCCAGGCTTCCTACATACGCAGTTATCCAGTCTCATCTGAGTGACCTGATTTTCCACATTCACCAGGCAGGGCAATTTCAGCACCTCACATCTTTAATTCCACTCTGGGTGTGTTCAGGTGCGAGAAACTTGCTATTTAAAAGTCCTTTCTTAGCTATACCCCTAAAGAAGTGCACGGTCTTCATTTTATAACTCGTATATCTCTTCTTTCCGTTTCATACACCTATGCTTGCAGCTCTCATGTTACATCATATCAACCTGATGTCAAGTAGCCCATATTAAAAACTGGTCCATATCCTTACATTTGGTAGTATAGCATGTGGCATTAATAAAATAAGACAGTTATGTCAACATTTCTCGGGAAAGGAAGAATAGAATCCTGGTAGAATATTACATATTTATCCATATTTATACATATTATAGTAACTTGAACGTGTTGCTCATTAACATGAATGTAACAAGCCATTGAAGTTAGCAGTTACTGTTGTCACCACTACTGAAAAAAAGGAAAACCACCAAAACTAACATTCAGAGGAGAAATGTCACTTTGATCTTTTGGAAGAGCAGAGAGATTAGTGATTGGAATCAGATTCCTGTCTATGTGTTTGGTTTATGTGTAACTGGAGAAGACAATCCCCTTTAAGTTCCACTACCCCATTTCTTTAATTATACCCCTTTATTTTCCTGCAATTAAAAAAAAAAAAAGAAAAAAGGAAAAGAAAAACCACAACTTTGTCCATAGTCATTTCCTTCTTCTGACACTTAACTTTTCATGTAAGAATCCCTGTCCAGCGCAGTTCACCAATACAATACCATTCTGATATCTCTTCTCCAAACCACAAAACTTCAGGCTATGAGAAACAACAATGTGGTAAGATACAGGAATAAGGCTAAATCAAGTAATTCCCTGTTTGAAATTTCTATTTTTCCTAATTCTTCCTTTCTCGTAATTACGTCCACTCTTCCGTTTCAGCCCTTACCTCATCTCCATTCCAATTTCCCAATCTGTCTAGCATTCCTTCTGTTTTGTTTTATATTTTATACCTCTCTGTGTAGCATGTTTTACAAGATTAATCCATGTTTTCAGCAACAGATAATAAACAAGGCCTTTCTTGTCTGGGGGAGGGGAGGGCAGGGAAGGCATTCCCTCACTTGGACAAAGAAATAAAGGCATCAGCATGTATTTGCTATCAGTAACACCTAGCAATAAGATCCCTAGAGTCTTCCACCTTTCTCAATTGGCCACCCTTCACCTGCATCTTCGAACACCACCTGATATTGCACTTGCAACGTTTCTTGATTCTTTCTGTCATACTGAAGAGGAATGAGCAACACAAACCAGCTTTCATTTGACCACAGGAGATCTGTACTTTTTATTTTCCAAGCCTAGACTGTGCTCTTCTACCATCTGAGGCCCTTAAGCAACCAGTTAAGCAACTTAAGGCTACAAAGTGTCTACAGAAAATTTCATCTCCAGGGTTAATTTCAGTTGATGCTCTCTTGGTCATTAAGAGACTGTGTCTTCGACACAGGTTGTCAAAGACAACCATGACAGATTCTTTCCAATTTAGGTATAAAACAACAAGTTCAAATATTCTACACTCCAGCAGCAACAACTGTCAGGCCCCATGCGTGCACCAGATCGGATCGTGGCACAGGACATAAATCCACTGTCTTCAAATGGTAAATCAGTCAAACTGGCTGACTGACAGCAAACAGGACGCTCATAGCACTAGGTTATTTTCCAACTGCCCGTGATGAGATTCCTCTGGTGCAATTGGCACTGTGAGAACCGAGATATCGGTTTGATTCAGTTGGATCTTCCTGTTACAAACTGTGGATTATGCCTTCCTTGTGATGCTAAAATAATATATCTAGCTCAAATATTCTGATCCTCTGTAACTCTTCCTTTGACAGATCAATACATTTCTAAGCAAATATTTTATTTCTGAAATATTTTAAAATTAATTACAGTAGTTTAAAAACAGCTTGTATTTGTTTGAGGCAAACTCATTTTATTTCACGCTAATTCTTGGATCTATATTTAAAACAAAACAACAACAACAAAAAGGAAACCACACACACAAAAAAAAAAAAAAACACCATTTTGGGTTGGAGGGGTTTTTTTGCTTTAAAATGAGGGGAAAACCCTATAAGAAGACCAGATCTGGGGTACAAGATAACACAGACAATTTCCAACATAAATGCTAGTTATTAGGTGTCATGTAGAGTCAGGAGTTGCCATGGAATCCATTTGCTTCTAAACCAGCTCCTCCTGCTGGAATACTTTCTCATTATTATTTCTTTCAGTAACACAAAAGGAGCTGGCTATAGAAGAAATGTTATTTTAGGGTAAAGTTTCTACTATGTCTGCAATCAGACATGAAATTAAAATCTAAATTTAAAGCTGTATTTCTGTTCAAATGTAAAGCTACATTACTGTGGTCAGCACAAAATCGTTGTAGACTTTTTATAGACTCGGTAAAGCAGAGAAAACAAATTATACCTAAAGTCCTCCTTTCAGCTGCCTTCCCATGAGTGAAAATAAATGTCGTACCTGATGTCTCCTGCTAACATTTTTGCTACATTATTCTCCCACATTAACGCTTAACTTTTAATATTTTCATACTAGTTTTTCTATGCAACAGCAACCTCATTACCAGCCTAATTATGAACATCCTGGTATACAGAATGACGTGTGCACTCTGGATGCTAGGTTTATTAGGCCAACGAACTCACTTGTTGCGCTGTCAGTTTCAACAGATGGATTTCAGAAAGAAAAATATGCAATCATGACTTCTAACTCTTGACACGCCAATTATTGGGTTTCAATTCTTTTGTATACAATGTGCTGCAGCAAGACTGGAGGACAATACTGGAAAGTAACCAGCAATATTAGAAAACTATGTCAATGATTTGCAGCTTGGCATGCTAATACTTATTATTAATATTATTGTTTATTATAGACATTGACTAACATTGCATCTGGAAGCCCTAAACAGAAATAGGATCCTATTGTGATCAAGCCTGTATGGAGATAAACACAGCCCTTGCCCCCAAGAGCTTGTATTGTATGGGCCTAGCCTTGTAAACTGATCTGGGTAGATAGATTCTTGTGCCCCCGTGGAGTCCCCCAGCCCTCCAAGGCAGTCAGAGCTTCCTGCCCAACCCTACTATGCTGGGAAGTGGCAAGCAAGCTTTGGGTGCAGGGAACCTGAGCCTTTCTAACCCGTTCCTCTCCCACCCTTTAGCAGATGAACTACATCCAAGCTTAGGCAAGTCCATCATCTTATCAAACTTCTAACAGTTATTGACATCTCTCCAACCCAAATATTTTACCCCTGCCAGGAAATTAGGAGAAGCTCTGTGCCATGCAACACCCTTCCCTCTCCAGTCCTGCATCTACTAAGGTCCCATAACTGCACATAGACTCATGCACCCACAGAGAGGTCTGTGGCACCTCTCAGGAAGCTCCCAAGTGTGTGACAGCTTCTGGGACAGGGACCACCCATGGAAAAGTGAAAGAGCACAGATGAGAAGGCTGGAGAGAAAGAATCCTTTGCCCTAGAGGGAAAGCAGGAGGGTCACTGGAGCCCTATACTGAATAGAAGCAGTCCAGAATCAGCAAAGAATGAGAGGTGGGCTGAAGGAACAGGACAGGGAGCTGCAAACCAATCGTGACAGGCAGGCTATTAAGGTAGGGGCCACGCTAGCCAGAGCCCACCCTACAGTACCTGAGCGAGGAGAGCAGAGTAGGGCTGCTACTGTGATGGCAAGCCAGGCTCAGTATAGAGCACAGGTCATCAGGCAAGTCCACACTTGCAAGGCAGGTCCAAGGTCAAGCTAGGAAGTCAGACTTGGTCAGCACCCAGATCAACAGAGTGGCCAGACAGGTACAGGCCAGGCACAGGTACAGCACCACTGGGTCCAGGAACCCTGACAGCCTGGCTCAGGCAAGCACTGAAGGCAGAAGGAGTGGCTGGAGCTGCTGGGTGAGGCTGATGAGGGCAATTAGGGCTTATTAGTGCACTCAGGGACCCAACACCCTCAGCCTTCTCCTCTCTCATCAGTACAGTTGTTCTGACAAGTGGCTTGCCGGGCCACACACCAGGAGCTTTTTCTGCTGAAGCCAAAATTAAAGCCAGGTTCCTGTACATACTAACGGTTTTGGCACATTTCAGAAATGGGGCATAAATATCACCAAGCTATTGCCAGACCAAAGAAATGGCAGTTCCTACCAGCTGAATCTGCCAGGAACTACACAGACCAAGGAAGCCCTGGAGCTCCCTCCCTCCAGCTGCAAGTAGTGGACAGACGCTTCTCAGAAGATGCACTGCAGGGAAACTTTCCTTTTAATAGGCTTTAGCTTCAGCTGGTTACACCCAGCCATCACATTATGTAAACAGAGTCCTACCATCAGTGAATAACAGTCAGAATTCAGGGTTTAGACAAAACATGTCAACAGTGAGGCAAACCCAAAATAAAAATTTTTTTAAAAAATTAATTTTGGGTATATGTCAAGCCTTATGAAGCATCCCCAATCCCTCAGCAACAGATTTAGCATAGTCCAAAATAGCTGAAACTGGATACAGGTTTACAAGTCTGGCACTGTTTCCCTGTGCCCCCTTCCAATGTAAGCAACTGAACCCACAGTGGTTTACTCAGAGACATCATCTCCGCCATGTCAGTTAGGAAGAAAACGGTTACAAACTCTGGGGTTGCAATAAGGCACCTATTCACCATGTGGGGAATGAAGAGGAGAGTTGTGACAGGCTTGCAGAGCACCCAAATAATTCAGAAACCGTTGAGCAACAGAGGGGTGACTCCCAGCTTAGTGCATAATGCTCATACGTGTAATTAGGCTTGTAAACACCAATAGTTATGATGAAACTAAAACAAGCAAAGCTCCAATTAAAATCCATGCAGGGAATGCTTCCCACCTTACCTTACAACAAAACTGCAAGCATCTTGATGATTATGATACACACCAAGCGCAGTGGTCAGTGGCTCCAGAGGTGTCAGGCAGCCTCACACCTTGTGTTCCTCCTCTTTGGTCTGACCAAGTCCATTCTCTGAGGAGACAGGAGGCCGACGTTTCAGTGCAGTAGAGGGGCAGGTTCCTCTTGCTATTGATTTCATCTGAAACGGCGTGTGTTATTTCACAGCAAAGTGTGTCCTCGAGACGGGTTAAGCTGCTTTCCTCCACTGAAACAAAGCAGTGATACAAGTCTATTTGTGACCTCTTAATTATCAGGTTGATCATAAGAACAGACTGTGAAATGGATCCCACTATTTTAAGCATTATTCTTTGGGGTGCTGAAATTTAAACAGGCTTCTGCTGACAGATTTTTTCCCCTAACTAATGAAATAACTGCTTTGCTAATGAAAGCCAGGCCTTGGGAAAGGAGATTTCAGTGATAGCAACAGGTTGGAAGAAGCCCGAAGTAGCTCCAGCTCCACTAACGTACCTGTGCAGATCTCACACTGTACCTGAAGCCCAGAGGTGACCACCCTCTCCAGAAGGTTCCCCTCACCATGAGGCAGCTTGCCTGGTTTCCCTGTACCCAGCCCATTCTGTGGTGAAGCCCTCCAAGGGCACTCTCGGTTTGGGATGGAGGATATCAAAATCCAACCTAGCGAGCCAACCCACATCAAATTATATAAAAAGGGTGTTTCCTCCCCATCACCCCTCACAAAGTTCAGACCCTTCTCGCTTAGGGTTGGAGGGCAGGTCCATCCCTCAGCAGATCAGAGACTCACAGAATGATTTGGGTTGGAAGGGAACCTCAAGGATCACCAATTCCAAGCCCCTGCCACAATCAGGGACACTCTGCACCAGACCAGGTTGCTCCGGGTCCCATGTACATGAAGATACAAAACAGAACGCAGGGGGAAAGGGTGGGGGGATGTGGAATGGGTCACTGTGAGGGCTCCTCTCACCTCCCCGTTACCTCCCCACCACCACCCTCGGCCTGGGCTGCATGTGAGGGGCTGGGATTGCTGGACAGCGTTGAGCCAAGACAGAACGCCGTCCGTCTGGCCGTGTCCGTCTGGCCGGGCCGGCCGCGGCGCTGTGGGGCGGGCGGCGCTGTGCGGCGCAGTTTGCCGCGCTGACACGCACGCCGCGGGCCCCGGGCCCGTAGGCAGCGGGCGGGCAGGTCAGGCCGGCGTGAGGCGGGGGAAGGTGGCGCCGCTCTCTGCGGGCCGCCGCCAGGTCACCAAAGAGCCCGGCGGAAACAGCGCGGCTGCGCAGAGCTCTCGGGAGCCCCGAAATTATTCCAGCGGCCGGGCTGGGCGGGGGCTCAGCGGCTCCCGGTTCTGCCCTCCCACGAAGGAGAGCCACGAGGGAGGCGGCAGAGTCCGGGGCCGCTGCCGCCATGGGCGCTGCACCTCCCCTAGGAGGAGGGAAGGAGGGGCGCGGAAATAGCCCCGCGGAGACCAGGAGAGGAGAGCGGTCACTCGCGCCCCAAATGGGGATAGCGTCCTGCGTGGGGGTGGGCTGCACACAGCGTGAGGAGGGCCCCGCGGGAGGCCCCCCCCCGGGGGAAGGCCGTGCGGCTGGGGCAGCCCGGTGCAGGTGAGGGGGCAGCCTGGAGCGCAGCCCGGGCCTCCGCTATCGTCCGGGGCGGGAGGTACAAACTAAACCATCGCGCAGCAGAAAGGAATATGGGAGCTAAGCACGGTGTCTGCGAAGGCACAGGGAGGGCAGGAGACACTCAGTAAAGTTTGCAGTTTCTTCCAAGTTCGTTTCCAGCCCCGTATCCTTCCCGAACCTCTCGCCCCTTACCAAGGGCGATTCAGCTCGGTTCGGACGTTTAGTACAGCCGGCCGGCTCCTTTGGAAACGCAGACAGCGAGGAAAATCTGCCTGGGGGTAATTGCTACTGACCGTAGATGTTATTTTTGTTAACGTTTCTTTATATTTAGTTTATGTTTTCATTCGCTGCTCCACATTAACAGTAAGATAGCTTGACTTCCGATCATTAGCAGGAGTATATTCAATAAGATAAGGGCTAAAAGGTACTGACCTCTGACTCCACTGGAAAAATGAATATAAATCGTCTCGTTACATTTATGCCAAAAACAATAAATTTGAAAGGAGTGTGTGGTCAAGAGAAGTGCCCCCAAAAGCATCGGTTAAAAAAAATAATAGTCCACTGATACATGGCCAAAAATTGCTTGAAAGAATTACCGAAAACAGCTAACATTCATGCTGGTGGTCGAGTGCTCTAATTTTGCGGTGTTTCTGTAATTATTTTTGAGAGATGCATTCGGAACCGCTTATATCTGAGTGAGAGCTGGCATCCAAGGGTCTGTTAACTATTTCCTGTGTTTTGTTTGAGAATCGGCTTTCCCGTTGTCCTACTCCCCTGAACATCCTCGTAACATCAGCCAGAGAGCAGGAATAAAGTACCTAGCGCATGGCTCGAGTCTCGGAGGTTAAGATCTAGATCAGCTAAAGCATATTAATTGCTTCTGAATGGTCTCAAAGAGCATTCACCGTGTATATTTATGTCAATAAAGCCTTGATTAGGGAAGGGGTGGAAATTCACATCACACTCCAATTCACCAGGGTACCCTGGTGTGTCCGAAGTTACTGGTCTCAACACCAGCCGGGGTCTCCACGGCTCCCCAGCCCCCACGGGCATCGTCGGGGTTGTGTCCCCCGGGCGAAGGAAACGCATCTCGTTTGAGGACGCGGCGGTGACGGGGTGCTGCTCCCTCAGCCGCTGCGCCCCGGTGCGGGGTCGGGTCCTGCCTTCTCGCCGGCACAAAGCGGAGGGAGGTTCGGAGGGCCAGAATCTCTGACCAGTACCAATACCAGGCCGATGGCTTGGGGTTTTGTTGGTTTGTTTGGGGGTTTGGGGTATTTTTTTAGCAGTCATGTAAGCGACCCGCATGGTTAATTCGCTCCTAGTTGCCAAAAAAATCTGTTTAACAGATTTTTTTTTCCCTGCCTAAGAAATGGCCACCTTATATTCTTGGGGGGAGAGAGGGTGTATGTTAGTAAACACATTTCATAAAACAATTATTATATCAGAATACCCCCGAACGTGCTGGAGAAGAAACTGGATCTAAAGTGTTCTACAGGGAAATGACCCAGTAGGGTTTTTCTTTATTTCTTTCTCTTTTTTTTTCTTTTTTTTTTTCTCCACTGCTTTGATTTGTACAGTTCTCTCTCCGCACACACACTCACGCACACACACATGCTGCAATATACGCCGCGCATTGTGCACCGCTACGCAAGTTTTCTACCACATACAGTTGGAAACCTGCCTGCGAAACGTTTTGCTTTCACCCAGCCTTTCTTCAGATATCCCGTTGTATCACGCGTCCCTGCGAATCAAACTGCGTTGCAGCACCTGTTTATTCAATTTTCCACGATTATCTGTTTTCCAGGGTGTTCTCACCCGACAGTAAATGTCTCTGAAGTGAGAACATCTATTCGTCTGCGTGGAGACTCTCCGCGCTCCACGCAGACGGAGAGTCTCTCCCTCGGCCACCCCTCTCCCTCCCTCGGTGACCCGACCCCCGGTGCCGGCAGCAGGACACCGACACCGAACCGCTCCGTTCCCCTCTTCAGGCGCGGCGGGGACAGGACGACGGGGCTGTGGGGGGCTGGAGCGGCTGTGCGGCCCTCCGGGACCCAACACACCCCC
>VXBZ01001923.1:817517-854186 GCA_013399135.1 Heliornis fulica | reverse complement strand
CAAGGTGATAACGGTCATCGCGCTCTTAGCCGTAAACAAGGGTACTTTTGGGTCAGCACTCTGGTGTAGGGAGCAAACCGCCATCCCCCTTTAAAGAAAACCTCTTTTATTCGCTTTACAAGGGGCGATTTATGCATTTATTTATTTATTTATTTATTTATTTACAAGGGGATGCGCGGCGCGGCGGTGTGATGCTCTGGCATTCACCCAGCGAGGATGCACCACCGCCTCTGCTCCGGCCGATCCATACGTTTGCGGACCCCTTTCCCCTGCACTAGTCCCTCTCTATACTTCTGCCTTCTCTGCTTCTCTGTTAGGTCCAGGCACTCACCTAAATTGAACGGGGAACCTCAAAGAGCGTAACGTTACGCTACGAAACGAGGAGCACAAAGGCAATTAGCAGGTTAAGAGTGGTTCTGCTCCTAAAACAACGTAATCTCTAAACCCGAGATTAGCGGCTGTTTCCCTCTCCTTTAATCCCGAAAGGGCCAACATTAATCCCGGATCTCTACCCCAAATGACCCGGGGCGGAGCGGGGGCCGGGTGAAACATCTCAGTGGATCTATATAAAGTCAGCTGGGGCTCCATCTGTCCCCTGCGTGGCCTCGCGGGCACCCGCATCTCAGGTTGGCACGGAAAAACAAGCAGGGAGTGGTACCCCGGTCCGTGGGGGCCGGTCAGACAGACCCTCGGAGCTGGTAACCAGCAGCGGCACTGGTTACACCATATGCTCCCTTACCTGCCCGTCAGCACCGCGGTCACAGCCCAGCCCAGAGTGGCGACTGGTTTGTTTGCAGTCCGTTTGCTCCGCCACAACCGACTGCGCAGATGCGCATCCATTCGCGCCCTCCATTGGGAAGATGTGGTGGTGTCGGAACAACCTCTGTGTGCCCCACAGCTCCGCGCCCCGGCAGGATTTTCCTGCAGCCTGGCAGATGGGCTCAGGCATCCCCGGTACTCACCCTCCCACCCCTCACCCCCCAAAATAAAACCCTGGTGCTACGGGGGACCCGGCTTCCTCTGCCGCTTTTTCACTGGAAAAAGTACTTTCTACTTTGTACTTTTGTGGGTTTATATGGCTTTAAGAACAAGGTTGCACTTCAAACCTTTTTTTTTATTTTATTTTTTTTTCCCAGCCAAGTTGGCATGTAGGAGAAATAGAGTTGTTCTTTCAAGATTTCCCTTGGAGAATGACATTGCACTGCAGCATGACTTCGTTATGCCTCGGTGTCAGGCTCTCCTTGAGCTATTTGCTGAATTGCTTTGGATGTGGAGGAAGGTGAGAGGGAGCCAGGCAGGTTCAAATGCGGCCGATAAATGCAGAGAAGTCCATCACTGGCTGCAGCAACTGCCATGTGCTGCCGTGGCTGCACTGCAGGCACCACAACTGCATTGAAACCTAGTTTTGGTGTGCTCAGATCCTGAAGGTCTCATCAAGCCTGCCTGGCTTTTTGCTAGGGTGTTGCAGAAGAAGAGACCTCTTACTTCTGTGGCAGGGCTGCTGCTGCTGAAATTGCTGCACTGGGTCCAAGGAGTGGGTGTAGCTGCCACTGTGTGGTTATTATTATTTTTATCATCATCATCCATCAATTTGCTGTTTGGAAAAGTAAATGAGAAGAGCAGGCCCTGCCGTGTTGCAGGGAGGTTGTGAGAGGGAAGAAGGGCTGGCTTTAAAATAAAGTGAGATGTAGTCAGCCTCTGAAACAGGTAACCTGAGTTGGAAGGGAGCTGTTGGGGAAAAGTTGGGCACGGAGGTGCTGAAAACCTCGTAACCAGAGTGGGCTTAATTGTTTTAATGAGCTGCTCAGAGTCAACATGTTACTCAGATGAGGAAGGTGGATTGTGAAAATACAAGGGAAAATGAGAGTTTATAGGGAATTGAGATTTCCCCCTGGTAAGAAGGAGGCCTCACTCTAGGACAGACAAATAAAGGTCATGTAGTCCTCCAAATTTGCAGATGTTTATTAGACTTTATTCTGGAATAAATCTTATTGCTACTGCAATTCCTTAAGGATTTTTCCAGTAAATCAGCAACATCTGAGATATATGTGCATGTGCTTCTGGTTCCATCCACACTTCACCCACCCAGTATCAGGTGTGGTTCTGGCAGAACCACTGGCTTGTCCACTGCAGCCTCGTCATGTTATAAACCCCATTAGGAAAAATATGCCTACAGAAGGAAAGCCAGACCTTTGCCTGTCAACTTTTGTGTATGCAGCTGCGGAGAAAAAGAGATGTGAATTAATGGGGTTGTGTTTGGGATTGCAGGGTCGAGCATGAGAATTGGGATGCCTCTCGCTAAAGGTTCCTTTGCAAATATGAAATATAGAGTTTTCTTACTGAATTGGGGAGAAAATTGCAAGCTTTGGAAGATATGATGCAAGTGTTTGATCTGCTGTTTCTCTGGTACCCTGGTACAGTACTTTTTAGCTCGGCAAAAACCCCAGGAGGTTTGGGTTAGTTTTTTCACTTGCTTGTGGGATAAAGAGATTTTTCTTGCATTTTAGAGGAGCTTGAGTGCTCTGATGTTTTGGAAAGGAGCAGGTACTAAGTGGAGTAAGCACCAAACTGTCCTTGAGGACCAGTTTTGGTGCAGGCTGAGCAGGAAGAGCTAGAAACTCTTACCTTGTAACTTCCCAAATCTCCTGGGAAGTTGGGAAAGATGATGAAAACAGAATGAACAACAAAGGGTTTATGCAGAAGGGACCTACCCTCACCCTCTCCAATTAAGAATATAAAAAAGAGGTAATTTCCATAAATCCCAAGTATTGAGAGAGTTCTAGGACTGTGAACAAATGTTTATAACAAGTGTACATGCTGAGCTAAATATGTATGGTGGCAAGGGCATTGTAGCAACAAGAGGAAAGGTTATTTTTTGTGTCATGGCTGCATGTCAAAAAAGTAACAATATAAATGACCTTTAAGGGCTTCAGTTTTTAAGCACACATTTGTTCTTCTTTGTATTCAACTTGGCGTATGTAAGTACAGACACAGAATATGTGTTTCTTTTCTTATTTGTTCTGTACACACGGTTGCCATATCATTGATTATTAGCTCTGCATGTTTATCACATAAAGGGACTTGACTGAGAGTCAATTAATAGAGAATGCAAATGCTGAAGTTAAGTTTATATTTAGACCGCAAACAACCTCCCTTTAAACAAATGGATAATGCAAAGTGCAAATCCTTTGACTTTTTGAGCACGAGCAAATATTGTAATAATTTGTCCCCAGAGAAAGCTAAGGAAGCTTTCCAGCATAAATTTTGTTTTCCTTTAGCATTTAAAAGAATAGTAATAGCAGTAACATATATAGATAACATGGATTAGGTACCTAATTGTGACTAATCTCTGTTCTGATGATATTGTACATATATGATATAGTTCCAGTTGACCTCTTCACATTGCATTATGTAACTGTGTGATTAGAAGCACAAATTGAATGTGATTTGTTTGAAAGATTATTTTACAAATAACCGCTATATTGATGAATGTTTTACTTAATGATGTGGTAAATGTAATTTAGATAAATTAACCGTTAATTGTATCTGCACACTTAATCTTTAGATTGTTATTACTCTTTATAGCTTTGTGTACTACCAGATTGAAAGTGATTGTATAAGCAAGGTGATATAATTCTGTGTGATGACTCAGACTTTGGAAACATTCCTCTGTGTGGCATATTCACTAGGTTTTAGGAGAATTTGTGCTTCAGGTGGGAAACACCTGACAAATACAATGAAATACCTTCATAGCTTTTCAAAACCATCCTCTTTCTTGCTTGTCTCTGGGCCATCAGGTCCTGTCTCTTTCTCATCAATGGGAGAATCTGCAAACTTTGCTTTCATTTCTACAGGACCATCTTTCTTGTTTTCTCTCAAATCTACTTATTTGGAACTGTTGGAGAGTCTTCTCAGTCAAAGGTAGATCACATGTTTTCTTGTATCTCTTAAGTGTGTGATGGAGTGTGTAGAACAGCAAATATATTGGGAAAGGTATTACTTATAGAAGAAATCCTGTACAGCCTTATTCATATCACAAGGGGAACTAGTTGCATGAGTAAGCTTAGCCATCCAACTTTAATACTTGACATAAGGCTTAGTGATTTTAACTGGATAATGTATTTTTTTCTTAAATAGTTGTAAACAGTTGAATCAAATTTGGCGTGCTCTTTTTCCTTTGTATTTCTCTGTATTAATGAGAATATTGCCACTTGGCATGATTGTGCACAGAACTGGGTCCCACTTAATATGTTGAACCTACAGCGTACTTTTCCAAAGACTGGAAAGCCTACCACCATTCACATGATTTGATTAGGAATGTAAATATATAAAGACAATGTTGTAATCAATCAAAATGCTTGGGAAGCATATACCTAAAAAAAAAAAGGTATAAAAGGGTTCCTCTTGAGCTACTCAGTGCAGTATTCTGTTTGTTCACCATTAGTTTTTATTACAGACTTGTCTCCCTGGAACATTTTTTATATATTTCTCGCAAATAGGAGACAGGCTTTTCCAGGTGTCTACAATACGTTTCTGCAGTTCTTCTTTGTTCATGTAGGGCTTTTCTTAGCTACCATTTGTTTAATTCATCCCAAGTTTCTGTGGTTGTATTTAAACCAGGTGACTGTAATGGCCAAGACACTAAAATTTTGGTCCCGAGTCTACAGTCACTGCTCATATGGAGAAAGTTTTACTTACTGGGGTAAGGATTAAGGGGCTGCAGCTCAGATCCTTAGGGAACAAACCAACCTCCAGTTATCAGTTTAAACGATAGTTTAAATGATCAGTGTAAGTGTGCACGGATATTCTCACATGGCATAAAACTCAGGATTGCAAATAAGTGTGTCTATTCCAAGAAAGAAGGGTGACTCCAAACACTTTCCACTTCATCCTCTTCTGATTCACAGTGTCGGCTTTTGGGAACGCCCTCCTCCCAAACACTGAGTTACAGATCTTGTAAAATGATGGTCTGGGGCTGAAGCATGTTCAGCAGAGGCAATGACTGAGGCACTTACTGTCTCCAGCTGTCTGCCTCACTCTGTGGATGAAAGGTACAGGGCCTGCTGCAGAGACTTTTATTCCTGAAATGCCACAGTTTATGGCTTAAGGTAAACTGCCACAGATTTCACTTTACATGGAAGCATTGGACTGTACACTGCAGCACAGCTGTTCCTGCTAGAGACGTTGTTCACACTTTATCCTTACTCTGCCCTTGAGCCCTTTGAATGGCATCAATGAGGCTTGTGAACACCACTGCAGCAGCTGGGTGCTTCAGCCCCTTTGGGGACCAGCCCTAGTGGTCCTCCTATGTGGCAGAGCTTGGAAGACCATAGGCCATGGAGTTTAGGATTATGTTTACTGCTCTGTGATAGCTCAGAGACCTGAAGAAAAGTGTGGCAGTTGGAAGAATGTCTGCTGGGTTTTAGCTCATAGCATTTATGTCTCACCTATGGATTGTGTAAGGGGCTGTGCAGAAGAGGCAGGCCAAGTCCATAAACCCCTCTGTGCCATTATCCCCTCAATACTCTGCACAAAATTGGCTGCTGGTCACATAACAGCAACAGCGTGTTCCTTCAGCAGGTTTGCAATTTTACTAGCTCCGCTTCTGTTTCCTTAATCTGTTGCATGTTTGCTAGTTGGTCTGTGCTGTGTCTCAGGCCTGCTGTGATTCCCATGCTGTTTCACTGTAATTATGAGATATAACAGGTGTGGTAAGTTACTAAACTGCTTCTGAAGTAAGCTCTTCCCTCCACATTATGGTGTTGCTAGTTTTTATTCATATGCACACAAATGTGGCATTTAAACGTGGCCTAAATTAAGTGTTAACAAATAAATCTCCTTTGTCCGTTTAACAGTGGCAAGTATCTGTTTAAAATCTAATTCTCCTTCCCTCACCTCTCTTTTGTACTTTACAGCACGGGCCAGGCTCCAGCACACATGTTCGTACTCTGTAGGTTACTTCAGAGGCAGCCCCTTTCACTTTGATGACACTATTTATGGAGGCAGGCATCGCTCTGTGCGAACAAGGGTACAGCGCCTGACCCTCTGAACGCTTGGGATGGATGAAGTCTGGAGTCAATCACATGATCTTTAACACAGACAATTTATTCCCGTTGTTGTTTTTTGTTATCATCCACTTAGAGCAATTAAATCACCGGAGTCCTGATTGACTAAAGCACTTGAGCACATGGCAGGCTCTAAAAGTGCTTAGACATAACTTTCAGTACATGATTATATTCTAGTGAATTCAGTTTTTTAGATTAAAAAAAACCCAAACCCAACCCTTAGGCACATGCTTAGAAATAAGAATATTCCTTGGCTTTGCCAAACAGAGATTGCTTGAAGGACGTGTTTGTTACTGTGTTGAATTGGGACCTAATAAAGAACAGCCGTAGTTTTTCAGCTACAAACCACTGTGTATAAATCTTGGGGGCAGAAATGTTGAAAATAACAGCTATTATCTACTGAAGTTTCCATGCAACTATGGAAACTCAAATGCCTGGCAAGCTAAAGTTTGGCTCTATCCCTAGAATTGTGTGAATATTTTGACATAACCTAGAGTGAAGATCTTAAAATATATTCGATGTTCTTACATCTGTGCTTTTTGTTTGGAGGCGAACATGCTCTGAAGGCAGCCTGTTCCCAAGTAGCCTGTGGCTTTCCATCATCTCTGTACTATGTTTGGCAGCTGGTAGCCTGGGCTGTTGCTATAGAAAACTCTCTACCTCTGACGAAGGCCCTGGTTAACTGAAATCCACCCAAAGGCATTGCATGCTATTTTTCTCTTGCTATTTCAAAAGGCTGTTTTGTACATGGAACGAAATAATATTCTTTAATGACGGTTTCACCAGGCATATACTGGTAGGATATTTGCTCAAATAAAGGCTGGATTTGGGGATAAATAGCCTGATAGTATTCTCCCAGCTGCAGCAAAGCTGGTGAACAGTGCTCCCCAAAATAATTCTGCTGATCCTAAGTGAGTAGGAGAGTTAAAGAAAAAGTCTCATCTTCTGGAAAACAATCAGCCTCCTTAGTGCTTTCTAGCCTGTGAAAACCAGCAGTGGGGGTAGGGATGTGGCTTCAACCCAAAGAAAACTGCATATCCATGTGACTACAACTGTGTAACTTAACAGAGGAATATGCAATTAGAGCTTCCACTATGGTATCTAGTGAGTTCAAGAAAGCAATAAGAGAGAAGGGTCAGAGCAGGATTTGCATGGGTGTGATGCTCTGGAATTGAGTTCTGGTTTAAAGTCAGCCAGCAACTGAGCCCAATGAAGCTGCTCACTCCCTCCTCACTCAGATGGGATATGAGAGAATCATAAGGGTAAAAGTGAGAAAACTCGTGGATTGAGATTAAGATAGTTTAACAAGGAAAGAAAAAGTCACACACAGGCAAAGCAAAACAAGGAATTCATTCCTCATTACCCATGAGAAGGCAGGTGTTCAGCAGTCACCAGGAAAGCAGGGCTCCTCACGCATGAAGGTTACTTAAGACAAACACTGTCACTCCAAATGTCCCCCCTTCCTTCTTTCTCCCAGCTTTATGTACTGAGGATGACATTGTCTGATTCCTGTGATCAATTAGGCTCAGCTATCTTGGCTGTGTCCTCTCCCAGATCCTTGTGTACCTCCAGCTATCCCACTGGTGGGGTGGGATGAGAACCAGTAAAGGCCTTGGGTCTGTGTAAGCCCTGCTCAGCAGTAACAAAAACTTCTCTATATTATCTACACTTTTTTCAGCATAACAAAAAACACGACCCCATACCAGCAACTATGGAGAAAATTAACCTATCCCAGCCAAAACCAGCACAAGTTGCTGTGTATGAGCTGCAGGATTGGTCACCACAAGTCCAGTAAATCTCATACTTTATGATGCATTGGACTTTTTGCACAAACCCAAATCAAATGTTCACTTAGTCCAGCTGCAGAATAGCTTTAGCGTTGGTCCAAGGACAGTTGTAGGATGACAGTGGAGTCGATCTGCATGTATGCTGTAGATGTTTTTATTAGATGTTTTTATGGGAACTTTCAGTGGCCTGGTCAAGGACTCTTCTAGGCATCTGTCAGCCCTTGGTAAATGTACACATGAAGCAGTGACAACAGAATGCTGAAGCCAGTTAAAGCCCCTGCCTGTCATAGTCAAAGCAAGAACCACGAGGGCAATGGTACTGTTCAGACGATAGATTTAAATTTCTAAAGAAGATTGCATCTAGATGTTGCTTTGTTTTATTAAGTTATTATTATATATTTGTAGAGAAGTTTTAGAAGTGTCTAGCCATATTTCCCTACCTGTAACTATTCAAACCCTTGGAGAATTATTCTTCAGTTTCAATAACTGGGTTTTAACATGGGCATGCATTTCTGAAACTGTGTATGTTGATGATGAGTTGTAAGGAGTATGTCAAAGAGCATTAATTACCATTAAAATCACATGTTCTGAGTTTGATAGAAGGTGTGGGGCCAGCAGTAATTGTACAATATATGATGGTTTAACTTACATTGTGGTTCAGAGGGTCTAGGTAGTGTATCTTGTATCAGTTTTAACATTTAGCAAATCTAACAGTACATAGTGTATTTATTGAGGAGATAGAATCAGCAATTACCAGGAAAATATAAAATAAAATGGAATATTGTGTGATATCTTATGGTCTCATGATATTAGCTTTTCTTGCTATTTGTCTTGCTATAAGTTGCTATAAGTTTAACTTGCTATAAGTTGTCTTATCAACCTATGTATGTCTATCAAAGCTGGATGACCAAGCCAGAGTCCATTATGAACATAGCTTTAGACACAAGTGACAGGTAATGTGAATGAGACTTTGCTGCAGTAGAGATTTGGCCATGGTTGTGAAGGAGCTAAAAGGTAGTTTAAAACTCAGGTAGAAATAATGAAATGAGAAAACAGGTAAATTAGTTTATAAAAAAAAAACCAAACATACAAGTCATTCTCCCCAAATGCTAGAAACCTACATGAAAGTCCTTGCCCTTCATCCTTCCTTTCCTTCTCTAAAAATCAGACAAGATAAGATTCATTTGGGAAGCATTTCATAAGTATCATATCATGGCTGCCTGCTTTGTCAGCAGATAATGGCACATTATGGCTCTCAGGGACAAAGCTGAGGAACTCTGGAGAAGTGGATTGTAAAGACTTTCACTGTAGAAAAATTGTGCTGCTTCTGAGGAAGGTGAAAGTTTTATGAGAAGAAAAGACTAATCTGATGAAAGAGAAAAGTGATCTGCTGTAAATGGGACTTCCTCCCCAGGTCATGAATCGTTTTGGACTCAACATGCCTCTTCACCATGGGCTCAGCTGATCAGATAAAAGCAGCCTGGAATGATGGACAAGCATGTTGTGAGGAACACAGATAGGACATTTACCAAGGAGGAACAAACAGAATGAAAAATAAGCCATTTTGCAAGCACCCTGTTTTTCTCAAACTATGCCCAGATCACAGACGCTTATCCGGGAGTCACAGAATCACAGAATATTAGGAGCTGGAAGAGACCTCAAAAGACCATTCAGACCAACCGCCCTGCCCGATCACCTAGAGTGGATCACAGAGGAACGTGTCCAGATTGGTCTTGAATGTCTCCAAAGAAGGAGACTCCACAACCTCTCTGGCAGCCTGTTCCAGTAATCCATCACCCTCACAGTGAAAAAGTTCCTCCTTAAGTCATCACAGAAAAGCCTATATTTTGAAGTGTTCACCTTAAGGGGGTGTCACAACATAAGCTTTAATTATGAGGAGCACAGAGGAGTTGATAAAATCTGAAAAATAAAAAAAACCCCTCTTATGGTAGATTATTAAAATTAATAACATCGAATTGTCAGGACCACTCTTTACTGCACAGTTTCAAAGGAGCTGAAGTGTGAAATTGCTTAACCAGCATGGTGTAGAGTTTAACATAAGATCAGCTATACAGGATCAGACATGCACTGACAGTGACCATAGCAGATACTTTGGAAAGAGTTTAAAAATAGGACGAGCATGCAGCAATGCTTCCCCAGCACTTTTTCTCAGTCTTCAGTCTCAGTCAGTAAGTTCAAGTGACTTCCTAGAATGAGGTGACATCTTTGAATGTACTAGCTGTCAATGTTTTGTGGAGGGTTTTTTTCCTCCACAAATTTCTCTGATTACTTTTTGCAATCATGGTGAGCTTTTGCAAAGGAGTAGCTTAAGTGCACGTGGTAGGAAAGGCCTCATTTTGCTGTGGAACTGCCATCTTTTCATTCCTTTAACAGCCTGTACTTCTTGCATTAGAAGGAGCAGTGAACAACTGCTTCCTACTCATTTTCTATATGTTACTTATAATTTACAGGTCTTGTTTTGTTTCTGTAGACATCTCTTTTTCAGCTTGAGGAGTCTCCTTAATGGTTTCTCATAGAGAAGTTATTCATCCTTACTGTCCCACTCTGAGCTTTCTATTGTATCAGAGTATATAAAATTTGAGATGTTAGCACATGAGGGGCTTGTATATGGTATGAGGCATAACCCTGATTTTATAATCCTCATTTACTGCATATTCAGAGATGTGCATCTTACACACAAGGCAGTCTGTTATCATTGACATCTCTGCAATGTGATACATCTTGGTTCTGTGAAATTTCTCATATTTTCATGTGTGAAACATATAATATGATAATTCTTCATCAAACTGGAGTTTAAGGCTACTGGTTTTAGAGAGAAAAATTTGAAAATAGGTTTTAAGGACTGTACTAAAGCCCCATAGAGGAGAGCATTCTATATGCCCCTAATAAATTGGGTTCCATAGCTATGTAATTGTCTTTTGTGGCTTCTGAACACCCAGAAACAGGACTTTTATCTAACTTTTTAGTTACTGTTACTTACAAAACACTGAGTAGTTGAATCTTGAAGCTATCTTGGCTGTTTTAGCCCTTCTCCTTGCCATGAGCTTCTACAAAGTTCATATCTCTAAAGAAGTACCTTGATTTTAAAAAGAAAACACTCAACATTCTTCATGAAAACCACGAGGAGCTCCTTTTGTTTGCCCTTATTACATATCTTAATGTGCTATAGGAATCCTTAGGACTTAGAAACCTTTAAATTTAGAATCTCTGCCAAAAAAATCATCAGCGACCTCTCGAATCCTTTTGTTCAAGCATATCTTATACCTATCCAGTGTGCTATTGCCCACAACTTCTGCTCAGTTAGGTACACAATAACAATGATATTACATGTATTCAATCAAGTATTTTTATTCAGAGAATACATATCAAATTTATTTTAGCCGTTTAAATAAGTGAGTTTAATGTATATTTAGTCAAGCATTACAGTAGTGAGGGCTTAAGTAGATTAGAAATAAATGAATCCAATTAAAGAACATGTCTGTGAAATTTGATATGTCGTAGACATGAATGAACTGTTTACAGAGTCACTATAAAGAAATCATTAGTGATTAACTATCCAAGAGAGATTTAATCAAGGATAAATAGTATAGGACATAGTTAAAAATATTTGCATTGAATACCTGGAGATTCTGAAATAATAAAAGTATGCTTTGCATCACTAGTGGCACAAATACAGGTCTTGGGAAATGCATTTTTTGTTCTCTGCAGTAGACGTGCAGCCAGGAACTTCAGCTGAGAGATTAGCAACGTTAGCTATCCCATGTGTTGATAGTGGGAGAGCGTTCCACCCGATAAAAAGCTTAATAGGTGAGAGGAACAAAGATTTTTCACAGAAGAAGTGTTTCCTATAAGGACATAGTCTTATTCCTCTTTTCAGAGCTCATACGCAGCAAAGGTAAGTTAGGGATTCTCAGAAGTGATCAGTGCTGGGCTAAATTTGACTCTACCCATCTAAAAGTCCCATTGGCTGCCTTGAGGTCAAACTCAGGAGAGTGCCAAGTGCTTGCTAAAGCCCCATGAAACGTGATTTGACCGGTGTGACACCAGAAGTCTGTGGGAGGGTTGAGAATTTGATCCAGATCACTCGGCTGCTAGATCAAGGTCTTAAAGGTGTCAGAGGTATATTTTTTAACACACAAAATTATTAAGAAGTCTGAGATGGGAAAGTCTACCCTGCAAAACCCCCACCTGTCTCACTGTTGTTAATCTGATTTTTGGTGAAATGGAAGCCGTCTTACAGGAATATGTGAGAACTTAAGTTCCTGTGGCATTAATTCCTACAGGGTTGCTGCATATGTGTATGTGCAGATGCACTGAGGTGACACTGGCTTTATGGAGTATTAGTTAGGAAAAAATATTAGACTTTTTAGTCTCATTTGATGGGTCTGAGGTACATTCACGAATACTGTTTTGAATATGGAAGTTAATTTAAAGCAATGGAAAACTTTAAATGATTACAAAGAAGTCATCACAATGATTTTAAAAGGCTGATGATATGGATGTGAGTCATGGAGTTTTTTCTGCAAGGTTAAACATGCCTTCAGATAAAGTATTTCTATCTATTTGGTGACTACCAAAAAAAAAAAAACAAAAAAAAAATCATCACAGTCTATGTCTATGTCCTTCTAATCTAAATTTCTCATTATCATATACAAATGTTTATAATCTCCTGCCAAATATATTTCTCCATTTAACATGGCAAGCATTGAATATACATCTAACGTGCCTTTTTGCCAGTTGTGCTTCTAAGCACCTTGCATCTGCAAGAAAGCACTTCCAATATAAATGTATTTTACAGATTTAAACTCAGGCTACTGTATTTTATTTATTTGAAACATTTTTTTTTAGTGCTATCAGTAACTAAAAGCGGTAATTATATTTGTAATTAGCATAGGATTTCTTAGGCATTCTATTCACAAACAATAACAAATCCCTGGTGCATATTTCCACCTAGGAAATCTAGTAAATAAAAGCAAATACAGTGTATAAAGGGTTCTTGTTGGAGCCAGAGATGGCTAGACATGTGCTTGGGAATGACAAACTGCACCTTCAGACTGCTGAAAACTCTCCCTCATCGTGATTATCTTCAGGCCAGATTGTTTTAACTCCAACTGACAGTGAAATGACTGCATTCTGAGATGGGAAACCAATCAGGGAATATATATATATAATTTCTCTGACAGTAGTTGTCTAGAGGATATCCTCAGGCATTTAAGTTCAGTGATCCATATAGGAAACTGCGCTCAATTTTCCTGAATGTGTCAAATCATTTAATTAAACTTCCTGGTTTGGATTGCTCCGTCTTTAAAAGCGAATACAGAAACATGACACCAGGTATGTGAATCTCGTGGCCGGAGGAGCTGTAAACTTTGACTCAACAAGATGTAAACAGCTACCATGCTATTTATGGAGATAAATGAGTGCCTGGAACTTAATGAGGGGATCCAATGTGCAGATCTCATACTTTTCCAACTAGATGCATTGCTTAACCATTAAATGAACTAACGATAACTGCTGAAAAGATCTCTGGAGGGTCTTACCAAATGCTTTGGTGGGCAGTAGGTCATGCCTATATTGGACTTTTCAGTGGCAAAGTTTCAGAAGGTAGGATTGCTAACATTGTCCCAATTGCTGATGGAAAAACCGAGGCATCTCCGACGTCACACAACTGAATGTCAGTGTAGTCACCCATCACAAGCAGTGAGGTTCAACAGCTTCCCCCCCCCGCCCCCCCACTTTGTCCTGAAATTTGGCTTCCTTTATGAGTTAAGTGAAACCTCCTTATTTTGTCTGGTTCTGGAAGATGCTAAGGGGATTGCATGTACTCCTGACAAGTGAGTAGAGCAGACTGAGGCCTTTGTAAACATTTCTGAGACATATTGTACATGAACAGAGGACACAGCAGATGAGGAAATTGTCTGTTTTGTTGTACCATCTGCTGATTTAGAAAGCCATGAAGATGACAAACAGCCAGAATCTGTTCTCTTTTCACTCATCTGCTGAATGGCACTCTGTTAGCATTACATGAGCTGGAGTGTGGAAATGTTAAAAGTTTCAGGCATTATTTGAAAGTAGAAGAATAATATTTTACAGTATTGTGGTCAGACACGCATGAGGAAGTGAGAGACTTTTATCACCTTCATGACTGATTTTAACTGAATTGGAACCACTCAGGAAAAGAGACCAAACACTAAGGACATTAACACCTTTAGTTTAATCTCACAATTTCTATTCTGTGTTCTGTTAGACTGGCAGAAAACCTGACAAATACAATTATTCTGATTTTTAACTACAAATAAATGCAGAGTGCGTATGACCCTCTTCATAGATTTTTCTGTTAAACAGGAGGAAATGATGAACATATATTATGCGTTCAATGCAAATAATAGTGCAACCAATTAAAATGACACCTTGTTTTCTTTGGCACGACCGACACTTTCCCCTTTGCTTCAGTTGTCTGAATGACTGCATGCATGAGGTAGGAATCTGCTGCGTTAAGATCATCTAATGCTTTTGCTTTCGGCTTGTGTTTCATGAATTGCTTTAATATGTGTAAGGAGTGACATGGGTATAGGTTGTCCAGTGTTTCTCAGGTTTAGATGGCCATTCTTTATCTGCTGTGATTTCCAGTGACAATCTGATACTTTGATATTGTTCAAACGATTGAAAGGCATCTAAGAATAAGAGTAAGATCTATTTCCAGTTGTATGGTGATATTGTGATATGGCTGATATTGCGATGGCTGATGGAGAGAACAAACTGAAAGGCATTTTTAACACAGTGCCATAATGCCATATTTAAAACCGAATTTCTGTGAATCTTCTTTAAGTTCTCTAAATGCAATGTCTTTGATGGAAGTAAATACCCACCTTTTGGTTGGTTATCTGTATTCTCAGCGACAGCATATGTAGCTTATTCTTCCTTTCTGGCATATTGTGGCAGTAAAAGGATGCTCTTTTTTTCAGCTATTGCAGAATTTTCCAAGGGTTGAGCATTTTTTTCTTTTTTTTTTTTATTTGAAGGTTTTCTTCTTGTTTGGAAGGTTATGCTGCTTATATAAGAGATCTGTTCTTGAGTCTGGTTGTCCTTCTTAGATTCTTTTGGTTGAATCTGGGCATTTATTCTTCTCTAATGGATGTAATTATTTTACTCCTTCCTCTGGATACATCCAGTTCAGCTGCTCTTTCTATTTGAAAGTGTTTTTTAGGGCTTAAGTTCTCTTCTGTTCCACGGCCAACACGTTTTAAGTAGGGAATTTTAATATCTTCAAAACTATTTGGACCTTTAGCTCTCTAATGCTCATGTCTAGTCACACTTTAGCTTTTAGATTTTCATTAAAGTAGTACCAAAATTCACCAAAGTACTTGGACAACACAACTACAAAAGAAGCCTGGCTTGTCTGTAGAGTTTAATTTGTTTTGGGACATCTTGTGCCCACTGAACCGCTGTCAGCAGTGAGTCAGCAATGTCAGTCAGTCAGGAAGAGGGAGATATTTAGAGTGATGTCATTTGTCTTCCCAAGTAACTGTTAAGCATGCTACAGCCCTGCTTTCCTGGGGACTGCTGAACACTTGCCTGCCTGTGGGAAGAGGGGAATTAATTCCTTGTCTTGCTTTGCTTGTGTGTGTGACTTTTTCTTTCCTTGTTAAACTGTCTTAATCTCAACCCATGAGTTTTCTCACTTTCACTCTTTGGAATCTCTCCCCTATTCCAAAGCAGGTGAGTAAGCAAATGCCTGCATGGGACTTAGCTGCCATCTGGGGTTAAACAATGACACCTTCAAAAAGGCCAAAAATCTCACTTTTTTCAGTTTCATGGTGAGCATTATTCACAGGCTCAGCTGCCATATTTGTGCAAGCTCTTTTGCAGCACTCTGATCCTTCTTTAATGTTCTTTTTGAGGTCTGTTTGCCAATGAGTCAGTATCTCTTCCACAAACTTTTGTCAGACAGACTGTTGACACCATGTTTCATGTTGCGCATTTTGGCAATGGCAGAAGGCAAAAAGCGCCTTCAAATTTTGAGAACTTTTTACAGAAGTGTGGCATATCCAGCTGGCATCCGACTTGTGTGCAAAATCCTTTTCTGCTTCAACCTTTGTCCTTCTCCACCCATGCACCTATATAGCTTGATCTGTTTGGTAAAGAATGCTTTATGCTCCATTTTCAGATGTTTTATTGAAGAGAAGTCCAGTTTGTACAGCCATCGATCCTTGATCCTTTGATGCTTTTAAAATTAGCTTTATAGTGGACATTGGAAGAGCCAGAGGAATGGCACAGAGTGGAAATGTTTCTGGGAGTTAGGTCTGAAAAGAAAATGGGAAGCAGCACATTGTAGAAAGAAGATTTTACATTTTGTCTTCTGATTTCTTTTTGCTAACAGTGAAGCATGGTATTCCAGCCTGTAGGTGCTTGATACATTGACCACACAGGCCAGATTCTCATTTAGGGGGAGGGACAAGATAGAGGAGAAATAATATACGTTTGGAAGCATATGCTACCAAAAGCATATGCATCCAAGTTTTTTTGAGTCAAAGAGGACCTAGAATTCCCATCTAACTGTGGATGGAATGGCTGTTTCCCATCATGAAAAGGTGGGGGTCTTCAATGTATTTCCCTTTGCAAAGAAGCATCACTTTGGTCTTGTCTGGATTCAGTTTGATCCATCTGTTCTTCATTTAAGAGCTAATTTCCTGTAGTTATTCTGATGTTTTATAGTGATGATAGTTGCATCAGAAAATGAGATAAATAGTAGATTGTCAGCAACATACTGTTAGCAATTGAACACATGCCATATCACTCTCTCTCTCAGCAGTCTCATGTAGATAGATGTAGATTGTATGGATCCCTGTGGGATCCTGAAGGTGAGGACCTTGGAGGAAGAGGCTTGTATCCACCACCTTTGTTTGAACTACATGTAGAACACAACAGGCAGTACTACTGTGTTACTGGGATCGTGTAATAGAGGATTCAGGTGTCTTGAGAACAGAAATCTGGAGATTACAGTTCCATGGTTGGCAGAAGTTTTATAAATTCCTCCAGGAAATTGTCATAATTTCCATCTGTAGTTTATGTACCACCAGGAGCCCTGGTTCCTCTAGTCTTTTGCCTCAGAGTGCAAATGGATATACTCCAACATTTTCATTTCTTGGTGGAACATCTTCTGCATCTGACATTGAGACCACAGGACCTATACTCTACATTTTATTTTTTTTTTTAACTTCTGATATTTATCTTGGCCTTTTGCTATTGGTGTTCTGGTGTCTATCTTGGCTCTTCTGAAGGATAGTTGTGCTAGATATTGAATCATGCCTCAGTGATGCAAAAAAGTCCAGGTGTTTCATCTGCAAGGAGAGAACAGATGTGTTCTTTTTCTAAGGGGAAACTGCATTCAGCAGCAAGTACTTCAGATAATTTTCTTTGGTTTATGATGTTATCATCTAAGTAGTTGTCTGCAAATACAGCAGCAGTGTATATTCTGATGTGGGATGTTCTGGGATGGTGAGTCCCAACTGAAGACTTAGAAAAGTAACACATGCAAGGTTCTGGGCAGCTTGGTTTGCCTGGGCTTTTTGGTTCCCTTGACCTAGAAGTGTTCCACAGTGTAGTCTCTGTGATTGGAATGCTTGGCCCTTACACAGATTGTAACAGCAGGCAAGTAGTGTTGGAGTGACAGTCTATGGTCTCAGTACTGGGGTTGCATTTTGTCTAATTTTTTGAAACTTCCACTGACACGAGAAAGCAGCAGGCTGTTCCAGGGTGGGATACACCAGAGATGGGCAGGTAATGTCAGGAGTGCAGAACTCTAGCTTCTCCAGCAAAAAGGGAGGTTTACAACTGAAAAAGAAACTCCTCGTGTCCCTAAGGCTGTGAAAAACCTGTCTGCTTGGTTTTGATTCATCATAATTTATGGATGTAACACCTTCTGCATCTGATGCTGACTTCCTTTTCCTATAGTCAAATTGTCAGGGGAAATGTGTATATTAGGATGAGACCGATATTTTTTTTCAGGACTATTGGTAATATCTCATGCTATTGTAGTAGTTAAATATGAAGTTGAATTTACATCCTTTGTTTCTGATGTTTTGTATAATATAAAGGTAATTTGGTTGGTCTCAGTCATGGAGACAGATGCTTTGCATGTCAAGTCAAGGTGTCTCTGAGAGTAACCATGGGAAAGATTAATGATTTCAAAATCTGTGGATGAGCCTTACGTGTCAAATAGGCCAAAGCAAATCCCTATATGTGGATGATTTCACTGCAGGCAGGATATTTGAAATGCTAACATTTTAGCAGAGGTCTACTTCTACCAAAGCCAAAATTGGAAGAAACACTCTCATTAAGGAGTAATTTCACATTACAAGACAAATTATACTTGGCCAATCTCCGTCTGTTATGGACCGGAAATAGTGTAGTCCCCACAGTTCTACTGTCAGTGATTTGTTATCCTGTGCAGTATGTACATGGATTTGTAAACATCTTCTACATTGCTAAAACCCCTAAGGCTCTTCAGCCAAGTTCATTATATATTAGGTAAAAAAAAAAAGGTAAAAAAAAATGTGTGCAATATCATTAAAGATGGGTTTTTATGTTTAGATGGGGTATGGGATAATTTGTGACTATTACCTCCTTGATTGCCTAAGAGAAGTACTATTCTTCCTTTGTTCTCCTACATCTCTGCTGATTAACACAAAGGAAGAGGAAAGCCATGAATCCTTCCTCTTTTTCTCCAGGTAGGTAGGTCAGGAAGAAACTCTTGCTTCGCTCTCTTTTAATAAATCATTGTCGGAATAGGTTCCGTATGACTACATGAAGGCTGGAGAGCTCATTTCTTACTCCCCTGGGTATCAGCAGACACACAGATGTGTGCAGAGGGGTGCAGTCCAATGCATATGCCTTGTTATTCTTAGCAAGACACTGTGAACAGTGCCAGTTTTCCTTAATTTTATGTATTCATTAGAAAGTTTGAAGAAACTAACACTGAACTTCACAAACTCCTGTTACATCTAGTTCCCCAAACAAAACCTCTAGTATTTTGTGAGTGACGGACAGACCATTTAAATCACAAGATTTGTATTATTTGTATTTATTTGTGTTTAGCTGTTTTCTTTGACTGGTAAATTATTTCAGTATAATAAACTTCAAACAGAGGAAGAAACACTCACAAGACTCAGAAGAACATAAAGTCAAGGATTTTCACCAATTACCTGAAACCTTGCAAATAATGAAAAGTAGAACCTTAAAGATGAAGCATGTTCCATTAAAATATAAATAATTTGTTCAATTTATTTAGTCATCTCTGTAGGCTGTTATGTGCATCCCCATACATGTGTGAACATACACATAAACAGACACATTTGGTATGTTTGTAGTTGTACAGTTAAAAGAGTTTTGAGGAAAATTTATCCTATTTACTGCTTAGCTATTTGACCAATGCAGAACCATAATGTAACTCTAAGAAATTTCCATCCCACTGTTTTTATTACCAAAAATTGGAGATCAGGATGATAACAGTTGGATGCAGAAAGCGGTCATATTTCCAGTATAAAAATAGTGCTATTGTTTAGTATGCTATGCTACTTAAATGTATTAGGGGTTATACTGCCTTGCCTTTTCCTTAAAAATATCTTTCTTTTCCACTCCTCACTAAGATGGAAAGAGTGTTTCCCGTTAAGATATGAAGTGAGTTTGTTTTTCACTTTTGCCTTTTATATAGGGATACTGAATATAAAGGACTACAGCTCTCCTTGGATCAGGTCACTGCTACCAAACCGGCATTCTCATACGCAAATTCAACTCCAACCATAACGGATAATAGAAAGGGAAGCAAATCTCGCCTCTCAAGCACAAAGTCAAAATCAAGGACATCACCATACCCACAGGTAGTTGTCTTTGAAGAACAAAATTAAATCTTTTTTTTTTTTTTTAATATCGTGATTTTGACAGCTATTTTACCCAAGTAATTAGAATGGACCAAAGAACATGTTACTCTGTGGAAATAAAGGATGATAGGTTTTAGGATCTTTAGACAGCAACATGTTTCCTTCAACTGTTTCTAGGAGGCTGGAAACAGTTTGGTTTCAGCATGCATAATAAATCATCATTAACAACAATAACAGCACAGGGCTCAGAGTTAATGAGGAGCGGACAGAAGGACAAGTGAAAATGTTGGTTTTGAAATACTTGGTTTGAGAGGATTGTGAGAAATTTTGCCATTTGAGAAAACTTGCTTTTTTTCTTACTCACCCTTTAATAATTCCAACAGATCTAGAAAGTCGACAGCTGTTTGACAGCAGTTTAATACTGAAATGTTAGTCAGGAGGAGTGAGTTTGGAGGAGGGAAATCAAGAAGCTAGCTTGCTGAACTGAAACAAAAAAAGTCTATGTACAAAGCTTTGAAAGGGAGAAAGAGCGAGGAGGATTTCATTAGCAGGCCCAATATGTAAGGAACATGTCCCCTCTTGGAGAATGGACCAGATTTGGTTTGGTCTCTGGACTGATTGAATACATTTGCAGAACTGATTTCTGCAGACAGTGCCATAGCACTTGTGTACTTACAGTGTCAGGCCTTTAACTCAAATAAATCTGGTTTGTCAGAATAACCATTATCTTTACTAAATAATGATAAAAGTCTTACAGCCCTTATGCCACCACATCCCATATATAAATGTATATTTTAATGATGTAACATTGAAGAGCTGTGCATTTTTAAAGACTCCAGGTCACTATTTAACTGCTAATGAATTTGATGACTCCAGTTTCTCTGCAGGCTAAATGTGTTCTAAAATACCCCTTAAAAATGTACAATGTGAGTCCAAGCATCTACATTACTTCCTGGATATTTTCTTTTTCTCAGTACCAAGAGTGAAACATTCAGTTAAATGGTGTCTGCGTTTGGTACAGGGAATATTTAACTGAGTGCCTAGGTAGGAATTTTGAGAACTAATTTGCCAGAGGTTGTTATAGCTTTTGTTTAATCATTTGTTCATGTACATTTCTATGGGTTGTTAGAGTCTCTTGAATTGTCTTGATTGCACCACTCCACACAATTGTAACAACACTGCTTTAAAGAATCAGGAAAGATATCTACAGTTAATTCTAAATTAGATCTTTAAGATGACTGTCTTTGACTTACTGAAATTACCCTTTATCTCCCCTTACACAGTCCTTTCATTTGCTAGCATAGGACAACCTCAGCTGAAGACCTGTTATCCTCCCACATCAAGTCACTTTCTGAAAGTGTGACTTTTCTCAGTACTTCCTTATTCTCTTTGCCACCAGAAAAAAAATCCTGAACTATCAGTGCAGCGTTAAGATTCAGTTTATCAGGGTTTGTTGTCTGAAAGCTCAGGGCGTTTAGCCTCCAGCTTTATTTTGCATCCTCATTACCAGCTGCCTGGTAGTAAAGTCACAGATTTCATCATTCAAAAAGAAGTAGCTGTGCTAGTTGCCAATATCTTGAAAAATGGTCATACCGTTCATTGTAGCACATCACCACAAGCAACACTGGCAGCTTGGCTTCACGTCCCTCTCATCCTTCTCCACCACTGAATAAACTGTTGAAAGACTAAGAAAAGCTGCTCTGAAGAACATGCAGCAGGTGGTATGGCCTGTGTCCGTCAGCCTCCAGCCCACGTAATTTGCAGTCAGTTGCGGAGAATTAGTGTGACCCAAAAGCTATGGCTGCAAAGTGAGGTCATGGGTTTTAGCTTACACAGGAGCCTGGGTTTTGGTGAAGGAAGGAAGGAAGCGAGGATGTTCATTAGTAAAAGGATGGCAGTGGGCACAGCATTTCTTAAGGGAACCTAGGAGATTTTAAATACACATAATTTTTTTTTTCTTTTCTTACTTTGCTTCACTTTTGAAGAGTAAAGAGAATCATAGGCTTTACTGGGTGACAAATGATAATCTTCTCCCTGGCCAGCTGTGTGCCTCTAGGATAGCTACGTGAGATGTGAACTGTATGAAAGCCATGTTAATAAATTTCAGCTGAATATTTATTATTAGGGTGAAAGGTGGATGTTTTGGCCACTTAAGACAGTGTTAATGTGGGTTTTTTTCTCAAATCTTATGCAAAAGAAGGCCATGGTGCACTATGACACTTGTAGATGCTTTAAGTAAGAACTGAGCTTATTAAATTTGAGGCATCAGTCAGCATCTGATTAACTTTGACTGATGTCGGTACAGTGGGCTAGTGGGTTCTGTCAAACCAACCCCAGGCAGGGGAAGGACAAGCTGAGAGAGCAACCCAAAATTCATGACACAGGGTTTGCCCAGACACTTTGAACAGTGCTCATTTAGTCCTGTCCTGACAGAGAGGTGGAGAGCTGAAAGGAGGTGGAAAATAGGAGAGACAAAGACTTGATAAGAGATTTGCAGAAAAAGGAAATTGTGAGTAGGTTAAAAGATGCCTGAAGTCTTCCCCCATAATCACAATCACAATCACAATCACAATCACAATCACAACCACAATCACAATCACAATCACAATCACAATCACAATCACAATCACAACCACAATCATAATCCTAATGATCACAACAACAACCACAACCACCTTTGTGAGGGGCTCACAAAATCTAGCCCTGGACCTCATTTATTCTGTACACAGGAAATAGCAGCAGGATTAGAAAAACATTTTAATTGTGATCATCTGAGCAACCATTTTGGAATTTAATCTCCCATTAACGATGATTGTTTAAAGAAAATACTTAAAATTGACTGTTGTCTGCCTCTACTGAAAATGTTTTATGTTCAAATCTGGATAAATGTTTATTGTTTAATATCTCATCCCAGTTCTTGGATAAAGATTATGGATGTACTGAAGATCCTTTAGATGGGGTTATTTGGGGTGTATTATAGCAAACAAATTTTTGGAGTTGTCTTCGCTTTTAGGTGTGTATTAATACACCTGATTTTGGAGGTAGATTGATTTTACAGCTCCTTTAAACAGATAATCAGGATTAATTCTGCAATCTAGCTCTATTTTGGGCATATCACCCGATAGGGTAAAGATAACAGAATCAGGTTTATTTTGTGTGTGTGTGTGTGTGTATTTGTTTCCATTTCTTTATATAGCTTAAAGCTTTGGCAACTTCCAGTGCATTCAAAAGTAAAGCAAAACCTTCTTTTTATAGTAAACATAACTTCTGATCTGGTGAAGAGTCACCAGCAGTGGGGGTTAGTTTAATGGACATGCTGTATTACTTTAATCTAAGCCTTTCACCATCTGTTCTGCCTATAATAGTGAATGCAAAAAGAACATATTTTACATTTCAGGATTACATTAGTAAAAAGTAAGATAAAAGTGATTTAAAAGCATGCATATGTTCTTAGTACAATGCAGCTCTCATCTGTGATGTTTTTTTCTCATGGTTAAGACACAAATCAAGAGGAAAGCTGCTAATGCCAATGTAGTGAAAGTTTTTCATGGAAAAAGGGCTCTGAGAGGGTTTTGCCATATATTTAATGTTTATAACGATAAAAAACTAAGTAGGCTGCCAGAAAATCAGATATCTATAACATCTATTATTTGAACATCTGACGTGGTGTGTGTTGCAGGCTGATGTTGCTGTGTACTCAGGCCACTGAGACACCTGTAGGAATGGAAGGTCAGGAAAAAGAAAATCATTAAATTGTCTCCTGGCCTAATACACTTCCATAGGTTCTCATACCAAGCTTTTCTCAGACATGGAATTTGTATTTTGCTAATTCCTTGATGCTTCGGCCCTCCTGAAGTTTTCTTGGAGTGGAAATAGCCTCGCTCCTTCCTATGTCAGTGTTAATCCCACTGGTGTGCTTTCCCTGCAATGGCACACTGGATTAACAGTCTGGAAGATGTTTCTAGTATCTGGGTGTGGCAATTCAGTTTCCAGAAAACAGCTGGAGGGACCATTTAATTAATTTATTGCTGTTGTTTTTGCCAGAAGAGAGTTCAGAAATCACCTAAAGGGATTTCAGACATTGCCTGTCTGAAATTCTTTGTCATGTTTAACTTCTGTCTGATGGTTAAAATTTGTCAAAAACCCCAAAAGAATACATTCTGCCTGCTAACAGCCAGAAGGCAAAAATTAGTGGAAAGCAAAACATTTCTAGTGAGTCAGGACTGGGATTGAAAAAAATATTTTCATTGATCCAAATATGCCATAATTTTCAGTAAATCTGATTCTGTTTTCTATTGCACTTCATCGCTTGACATATGGGAGCCTAATTCTGATTTTAGAGATAGTGTTTCCACTCCTATTTCAGCAAAGCAATATCTTTGATCATCCTTTCATTTCTCCCCCTTCAACATGTCACACATGCCTGTATTTGGAGTCTTCACCTGTCAACATCATATTTCCAGAAGAGACAGTAGTAGAACCCCAATAGTAGAAGCAGCCTGATGATGCCAAATAGAGATGTGATTAGCTTTAAAGGAAATTAGACATATTTTTGGCCTATGTCTGCTTATGTTGGACCTTAAGAATAAGCAGTCATATCAAACCTTGGTAGATGGTGTGTGCCACAAGCAATTCACTGTGTTAATTTAATTCTGTTCATGGCCTCGCAGCTGCTACGGGTCAGATCTCAAATAATCATCATTTACATCAAGTGCAAAGAATATGCATGAAGTATTGTTGGTCTTGACTACATGGTTATATGACGTTACATGGTGCATTTCTGATGTACTGAACATGTACCCTTTGAAATTGTTTCCCTTCCTCTAAGAAAAGTGCACAAAGGCCTGTGCAATTGAATCCTTTGTGGTTAGGTTCAAGATAAGGAAAAAAAAGAAAAGAGCAAGTTTTCAGTTAAATGGAGAAATTCTCTTCAAGAGAAGCTATGTTGGACCCTCAGGTGTCCTTAGAAGAGAGTCCTTCTATTAGAGAGCTAATAGTAGAATATCTATTAAAGCTAAATGGCGTCAAGAATTTTAATTTTGAAACAATCTCTGTCATTTATTATCATGATAAATTGTCCAAAAATGACATTTAATTATAGTATTATTGGAAATAATATTTCTTTTCCCTCCTAAAAAAATAAATATGTACTATGAGTTTTGTTTTAAATGGGAAAATAAATGAGCTTTCAATTTTTTAAATTTACTTTTATGCTCTATTATATTTCAGCTTAATTTAAAAAATTATCATTATCAAATCCAAAAAGAGTTCTAAGAACAACTCTAAAATTCAGAACAGGTACAAAAATGGTTTTCCTTCCATGAATTTACATTTTAACACAGATTTAACAGTCAAAATCTTGTTAATAACTTATATTTTTTCACTGGAAACTTGATTTTACCTCTATATTTTTGTCAACACGTTTGCAATAAATCATCCAGTATTTATGAAGATATATTTGTGACTGAACAGTTTGAAGACATTAGACCTGAAAGGATAATAGAAGAGTTAGATGTTACAGTTGATCACATAATATTGTGATGGCTGAATAAAGTTTCTAGTTAACATATGCTGAGTTACTGGCGTTTAAAGGAACTCTTTTGTGGCTTTGTAACTCTCTCACCTCCGTGCAAAATCAGACTGATCCTTTCATCTCCAAAACCTTGTGATGAATATGGTGGTTCTAACTTGCTGACCTCCTTCATACCTACTGGTAAGCTTTTTGTCTATAAGTATTCTTCTGACAACTAATAACAAAATATAATCTAGCTCTTCAAGGCCATGACCCTTTCTTTCTTTCTTCCTTTAAATCACTTATTGTGTTAACAAACAGTATTCACAAATATAAACTGGAATATTGAAGAAATATCCAATTAAATGCCAAAACCAAAGTAGTTCCACTACTGATGTTGCACAGATGGTTTAAATTTTTCTAAGTCAAACATCTGTTCAGTACTTTCGATTGGTAAGTGCATAAAACCTTGATCCTGTCTGATAATGAGGAGTTTCATAGCAACTCAATCTAATGAAAAGGAAGGTAAGCTTATGTTTTCAGGAGAGAGGCCTAATGCCTATTAAAAGGAAAGACAGAGTGAGCATCTGGAAGGTGAGCGATGGAATGGGTAAATTCCAAAGTTTCATGTTGTAATACATTGATTTGTGACATGAGTATGAGGTAGTGAAGAGGTGAGCATGCACAGCTTTGGTCTCATCCCAATCTGTAATCATGGATGAAATTGATTTAAAGAAGTTCCATGAAGTCTGATGGTTCCAATAAATAAAGATATTTTAAAATGTGATAGCTAAATCCTAGGAGGTTTAGTAAGTTTTTTCTTTTTCTCCCCAAAAGTATCTGAAAGTTCAAAACATTCATTATAAACATCTAGAAATTTGTGACATTTAACTTAACCCTTACTTCTCTCTAAACAAATGCCCAAGGTCCTATTCTGTTGGTTTTCCCAACTGCCTGCTAGCTGCTGCTTCTGTGTTGGGAAGGCCCTGCTTTAAGTGAGGGCACCAAAGTGCCCACTCAGCCTGCTTTGGCTAGAGGTTGCCTTTTCTAGCAAATAGTTTCTGAATTTTCCTTGTTTCCACATTGCAACATAGCCGTGATTTTTAGCTTCCTATCAATCTGCCATTACTTCAGAGTAGTGTTGATAGCCCCAGGATCTGCAGGAGGCTTTTTTTCCCCTACTAATAGGAAGAAAGAAGTTCCAAGGTCCCATTCCAGGTGAAAAAAAGAAATCCATCATCAAAGAGGATATGTTCAAAATAGAGGCATCCCTTAGAAAAAGAATTTGCAAAAACATTGTTTCAATTTGTCGTGTTACAGTGCTCCACCAGTGGTGTTATTTCAGTCCCTCTTGAAAGCGTTTTGCCAAGGAGCACTGGGGACCGTCACTGAGCTCAGGCACTGGCTTTCAAAGCAGTAAGAAAAACCTGAACTATTAAAAAAAGAAAAGAAAAAAGAAAAAAAAATTGCAGCATTGATGTCACTGTGCCTAATATTACACATCATAAAGGAGATGGCTATTAAGGGTCGACATACGATGTTTTAGACTTTCATGTGGTCTGTCCTTTCATCTGTGTCCTCATTACGGGGTGTTGTACAGGAGAGTACTAGTAGTCCAACCAGAAGGTGCAGATGTGTGGGCATGCTCACAAAAAAAACCCCATCCCATGCATACTCCATCTTTTCAGTGCAGTTGCTTGCAGATTTCACCCAGGCATAGTGATTTCCCGCTGCTTCTCGTGTTTTTCAGTATTCTGGATTTCACACTGAGCGATCTGAGTCTGACCATGAGAGCCAGTGGGGCGGAAGCCCCCTGACAGATACGGCTTCTCCCCAGCTACTGGAGCCTGCGGACAGACTCGGCTCCCAGCACCACGATGTCTCCTGTGCCTACCGGCAGTACTCAGACCGCAGTGCTCTCTGCTACGGTTTTGCACTCGACCACTCCAGGCTGACCGACGACAGACACTTCCATACTCAGGCCTGTGAAGGAGGCAGATGTGAAGCTGGCCGATATTTCCTTGGCACACCACAGCCGGGAAGGGAGAGTTGGTGGGGTTCTCGTTCAGCATTGCCTCTGACTAAGTCGTCTCCTGAGAGCAGAGAAGCGTATGAAAACAGTATGCCTCACATAACGTCGGTGCACAGGATTCATGGTAAGGGATAACGAAGATTTGCAGAAGTGGGCCATCTCAGATAAAACAGTGTGGCATAACATGCAGCCATTTATATGACAGGCAGAAAGTGAGAGAGACTTGATGAGAGATATCCTGCAATTTTCTCCTTGTCTCAGAGACCGCATCTGGGGAGATGAGGAATAGTTACAGTTCAATTTCAGTTTGACAACCTGTCTCATGATTTTGTGTATTTTTTTGTATATATTTGTGAAATAAAATTTTTTGTACATTTTTTAGTCTGTGAAATGAAGGTGGGAATATCAGATAGGTGAGATCTTAAGCATGACCTTAAAAATATGAACAATTTTATAGACTTGATAGTAATGTATTATTTACTTGATTTAATATCAAACTCCTTTTGATGGAATACCAAACTAGTTAGATGTTAAAAAACCTTTAAGTCTTTTGAGAAATTGTTCTCCAAATGACCTCTTTTCTCGGCACTGGTTATTATTAGATTATAGAAGTTTTGTTGTTTACTTTTATTTAACATTGTCAATTCAAATTAACATTTGGTTTTGGTTTCAGATATTTATTCCCAGCTATAATTTTTAATCAATTTGACTGTCTCCATCCTTTTGACACCAAGCCTGAAGCCTTGCTTGGTGCCTGGCATGTTGCAACCTCAGTGCATTAGCACATCTTCAGAGGCTGATGCTGACCAAACATTGAAAGGCTGATCTTGGATTTGGAAAAAGCCAAAATTCCTTGAGTTTAAAGGGTAGGCTGAGAGTTGAAAGACTGCAACTGACCCAAAAAACAGAATTCAAGGTGTAAGGACAGACACAGCATTAAAAATTGTTTTTCTACTACAATAATCTTTCAAAACATAGGTTTTATCTGAAGAACTCCTAAAAGCTAATTACTTTAGTATCACTTCAGTATCTACATTAGTAGACTTTGTTGATGCAAAGAGGTAGTGAGGTGTCAGGGCCTAAACATCGGTGTCTAGGGGACTTTGACATGCCCTAGGATACCCTGCCTGGCTTCTAGCTGCACCAGATGACACAGACTCTCTGTAGAGTTGGTGCCGTATCTGCTGGGCCTATGAAGGTGCTTGGTTACCCTGGAGTGTCTCAGCTTATGCTGGATGTCTGTGTTGAGGGGCCTAGATCTCTGTATTTTTTCAAGCCCTGTTACTTGTTCCATGTGCAGGAACTGGAAGCTAGAGGTTGTTACTGAAAGGCAAGGTGTCTACTGCAGTCATTTTTGGTGACTTTGTTACTTGTTATTTGCCTCTGCCTTGGTTATCTGTCTGTAAAATAAGGTTCAGAGTACTTGTTCTTGCCTCCTTCAACCTCAATGCTTGTCCTCTTCCTCTCTTTCCTAGGGAGAGGACACTGGGACGAGGACAGTGTCGTTAGCTCACCGGACCCTGGCTCTGCCAATGAATCGGGTGACCGATACCGTCCTGAGCAATATCAGAGCAGTCCGCATGAGCCCAGCAAAATTGAAACTCTAATAAGAGCCACCCAGCAAATGATTAAAGAGGAAGAAAACAGACTACATATGCGGAAAGCGACCCCTGATCCACTTGTATCCATCAATGGCACAGGGAAGAAGCATGCTATCTGTTTTGCAAACTACCCTCAGCAGCAGTTGGCAGGGGATGTCTGCCGTGTCCCAACAGTTGCCAACACTCCTCCCTGCGAACACATCCAGCAACGAGATGGGAAGATTATGAGCCCACATGAAAATGACTATGACAACAGCCCCACAACACTGTCTAGGATAAGCAGCCCCAGTTCTGACCGAATATCAAAATCTAGCTTGGTACTAGCTAAAGACTACCTGCATTCAGACATGTCCCCTCATCAAACCCCAGGGGACCACCCAGCAGCCTCTCCAAATTATTACAGCTCCCACAGGCAGTACTTTGATAAGCATGCTTACACATTAACTGGGTATGCCCTGGAGCATCTATATGACACTGAGACCATCAGAAACTATTCGTTAGGTTGTAATGGATCACACTTTGATGTGACTTCTCACTTAAGGATGCAGCAAGATCCAGCACAAGGACACAAGGGGACATCTGTTATAATAACCAATGGAAGCTGACAATTTTTTTGTAAAAAACTTTTGTGCTTTGAAAAATAACCTTTGAGATCTAATTGGAAGATATTATATGTTTTCATGCCCTTGTCGTTACCAGCATTTGATATACCACAGTGCACTAGAAAGAGTAACCTAAGGTTTGGTGGAATAAGTTAGTTAACACACATTAATTAAAAAAAAAGTAAATTAAAAATGCACTGGTGTGCAGGGTTAGAGTGAATGGAGCTGAAATCAAAGTTGGTGCATGCAAGGTGAGGTGGACGGAAGAGCTCTGGGCAGGGCATGCTTAGGGCAGGCTAGAAAAGCAATTTATGCACATTGTGCAAGAGGTGGTTGGTTGTTTGGAAATGCTGCCCAGGGCAGACCTTCTGAACCACGTGTGCTCCACAGGTCCCAGACAAGAAAACTGCTTTGCAGTCTTTTTACGGAGAAGGTTGGAATACATTCCTTCATAACACACACCAAAATGCATACTTCTGGTGATCTGTTAATTACCCGATGGCCAAGTGTGTTATGCTGCTCCATGGTATAAAGCATCCATGGCTAACCAATACAAAATCAGTAAGGGGAGAAAGAAGAGAGAACTCCTCAGAATTGTTATATCCTTGTGTACTCTCATGCATAGCTATTCACATACGCTTGATTTGAAAGGAGTCAAAATGAGCAGTATCCTTATGATTATTACAAATATTTACTTCAACTGTATTTAAAAGGAAGGGGGCCTTTCTCACTGTGGTTTTGAGAAATACATAGGCTTGGTTGTCTTGGTGTATTGGTGGAAGACTGTCCTCATGTTTTTGAAAGGTTGACCAAGGTGGATAGTGGGGTGAAATGGAGGAAAATTGTTAGGAGAAACAGGGACATTAGGCTGGAATGAGGAGTGGTCCAGGATAAACACATTTAACGCTATGGCTATGTATGCCATTTCATAATAATTATAAAATAAGGAAAAGTGGTTCTAAGTTGATGACTAAGAATTAATTTGGAACACAGAAGGAACTTGATAGAATTATAGAAATCTGGCTGTAAAATAAAAAACAATTGCATAAGTGTAAATGTGAGAATGGAGAAAAACCATACGGTGGTTTGTCCTTCTATAAATTTTTGGAGTGAATTAAGAAAGTATAGAGAATTGAAACTACTCTGTCTGACATAGAGTAAAATAATAGGTATGACTTTGAAAAAGGGATGTGCATTCTTTTCTTGCTTGCAGCAGAAATTCTAATGAATATCAGAACGTATTAGGCATATTGTGATTGGTCTTATGTACATTAAAAAATACTTAGTTCCAAGAAATTAAGTTGTATTAAGAATGTTGATATTATCAGGGCCTGTCCTGGAGTTATAGAAGACATCAAAAGATGCGGAGAAACCTTTTGCAATTTTTAATAATCTCATGAACAAAGAGACACTAATTGATTGGAAAAGAGTAAATAAAAACATATGTTAAAAAAAATAGGGCATTTGTAGGCACAATTGCTAGACCTGTCCCTCTTTGTATGACAGTTATATGACTTTTCAAAGTTGACTGATGGGAGCAAGACCACAACCACCTATTACACTGATGTGGAGGTAAGGGCACTTGAGATTAGCACTAAGTCTAGTTTCATTTGTAACATTAAGCTAGACATATGGGACTGAGTCATCAGTGTGACTAAATATAAAGCAGCATGCTATGGGTGGGTTAAAAATATCTATTTTCAAATAAAACTAATCAGAAGCAAAAGCTAAATAATAACATTATAGGCCACGTAAGTAGAGTTGTACTTGAAAGCAGAGGAAATTACCTCTCTGAACTTGGAATATTGTGTGTAGTCCTGATCACTCAAAGGCAGATTGTGAATCTTGAATTGAGTAGTACCTTACTCCATAAGCAACCTCTGTTGACTGCATTGTGATCACTCCTGGTGAAATGTACATTGAACACAAGGAAGAGCAACACAGTCTGGTCTTTATTAGCTAAGGCTCTTAATAGAAAAGGTGGAGCAGAGCTCAGCAAAAGATAAAGAGACTGAAAGATCTAATAAAAACTTTAAATAAACTGGGTCTGTCATCTTTGTAAAGGAAAAGAGTCAGGGGGAAATGTCACTGGTGTGCACCAAGCTCTGCACAGAGGAGAGATAAATAGTGGTCTAAAACTATTCAAACCAGCGGCAGAAATGAGAGATGGGGCATTGAATGTTAGCCAAGGCAAAATGAGAACAAAATGATTTGGCAAGAAGTTTATTTGACTAACTGCCAAATGAATTACAAAGGTCATAAAGAGAAGCAGCTAGAGATTTTTGTTTGTTTGTTTATTTTAAGATAAAAACAAGGCAAATAATTGAGGGAAAGAAAAACATTGACAACTGTTAACTCAGAGGAAGGAATGGACCAAATGGACTTCTCTCAGCCCAACGATTGTATGTATATTCCTAAAGCATAGGAATGAGAAAATATTTTTGATAAATCTAGATCTGGATACATATTTATTTCACTTATTCCTATGAATAATATTAATAAACTTGTCTTTGGAGTCTCATTGTACAGTATTAAAACACAATTTGCAAAGCGAATTAGAGTAGAGGTACATGGTATCATATTATCCCTACTAGTGCATATAAAAAAATAAGTCTAAGTGTCAATATTATTTTGTATTACAAAAGAATTTCCTAAATGGTTTGGATAAATGTGATTTTGTCAGCACCCAAGTTTCTTCAGGTCACCACACACTCTTGTTATCAAGCTTTTGATTAGAAGGCAATAGAGTTGTGTAGCCCAGCTGCAGTTCCTTGGCTATGGTCTAATGGTCACAAACGGTCAGGAAACCACAGTTTGGACACTTGTATATGCATTCTGACAGGCACTTTTGAAAAATAGAGGACTTATGAAACAGGCAGGCATAATAGGTGATGCTTGTACTCTGTATGATTTCATCTAGGAAAAAAGCCAGTGTGCTATGCAATAAAAATTCCCCAATCTTAATTTACTGTGATCTCAAAATCAAATTTCCTGAAACTTAGTTATTTTTCCCATTTTCAGTAGGACACTACAATGGCAAATGCAACAAAGTGCACTGTCATGGATGGAATTTATCATTAGAGAGGTCAGTATACACAGCCACATTGTGCTACAAGCAAAAGCTGATGCTCACTCCACTCGTGGGATTCCAGCGACCGGTGGTCCTTAGCATTTCAGTACAGTCTGCTGGAGATAGATGCTTTGTGTCAGCTAATTTTCCATCCTGCTCCTTTAGATTGTAAGGACTTTCTTCTTAATTGACAGAAAACATTGAATATTGTAAACATAGACATCGCATGCTACATGAAAGCAAATTTGCAATCTTAATTATAGCATATAGTATCACTGCAACTCATACTACATGTACTTTTCAATATGGTATAAAGCTTATTTTTTCCATTACATACTTATTGAAATCAAATTTTCATTTAATATCCTTCAAGGATATTGTCACCTTTTTTTAAATTTTTCTATGTGTTTTTTTTCCTTCTTTTTCAAAGTCAGATGAGATGAGATACTTTGCCAAACTGAAAAATGCAAGGCATTTGTACCAAACACATTTCAAATATATCATGTCAGCACAAGGTTATCACTTTAAATAAGGTGTATAGGTTGTGGTTTGGAACAGCAACAATATCAACTGTTGTGTTGCATAATTTCTCTAACATAATCTTGTTCTGCTATTAAAACCAAACTAATATTTTGTAGCTACTCCAAATACAGAGTGACCGCAGATCTTTCAAACTATTTCTTACCGATATCAGTGCATAATGGTCTTGGTGCATTATGACTGTGATAGATCTCTTTTGTTTAAAGAAGCAACATTCCCTACCCCCCTTCTTTTTTAAAAATTGCACCCCAGGGGCATGGAGTTTGTAATTTTGGACAAATTTGTAAAGCAATTCTTAAATTAGAAGGAGAACCTTACTCAGCAATTTGTCCCATTGACTCAAGTGGGAATATTTGTGGAGCTAGGTACTACTTAGTATGTGTAAGGGCAAAAAAGCTGGCTTCTTGTGAACTGGCAATAGGTTTGGGGTCTGATTGTAACTCTTTTTTGTTTGGTTTTGTTCTTGTTTGAAATCTCAAGATGTGAGGATGGTAACTAGGGAAAATAATAGCACTAATGACTGTGTTTCTATAGCAGAGGTTATTTATATACACTTTGAAAAAAATGAGTGTGTCTCTCTGCACTGAAGAGCCCTGGAATTATTTCATGAACTTTAAATGGCTTTTGTTGATGTGTCCACAATACTGCCACAGGTTACTCAGTGATATTCTGCTCTTTTAAACTCTTTTAATCACCCTTATCTGAATCTCATTTTTATCTCTGGGCATGCAGCATTTATTCATTAACGTCCCACAGTATGTTATTCACCATATGTTCATTTATGTGAATATCCTGAGCAGGTTGGAAAAACAAAATAAAGGTCACATAGTATTTCTGGAAAAGGCACAATCACCCCAGAAAACCAGACTGGCTGATGCAAAGGTCAGTTAACCTTTCAGTCAAGAAACAAAGCTGTGGCATACGCGTTGGTTTCAGACTTTCTGCATACAAAGCTGTGTATAATGGGGATTATGGCACACAGCCCCAGGATTAGACCTGGCTATGTCTATTTTAAGGTGGCTATAGTTAATGCCTGGCAGCAAATGGGTTCGAGTGCTGGTCTTTCCATGAGTTGCAAGTTTACTTAAAACACCTAAGGGTCTAAAGGCAATGCAAGCTTTGTTACTAGGAACAACGGTGGATGAACATGCTTTCCTGTAGGTATACTGGATTAGCTCTAGACATGTCCACAGTGGGGAGGAGAATCTATTTTATTTTATTTGTAGTTGGTATTGACAGTTAAATATATCAGTTGTATGCAAGGAGAAGCAAAAAAAACCCCAAACTCCCAAAACAAACACTTTCCATCTCCCCCAGTTTTTCTGTAACCCTTCAGTTTGGTGTTAATAAAGCCTGCTAAAGGTATACCTGAGAGTTTAGCTGTTACTCTGAAGACCAAAAAATCAAACAGTCTTCTGTTCAGAACAGGAGAGGACTAGCGTGGCTCCATTTCACATTTCCTTAGGGCATTTATTAATTAAAAAAAAAAAGGAAACAATGTGAGGTTCAACTTCACTGTTGCATTTATCTTATGTGTACAAGAGTTCTGTGCATAAATCTGGCTCTAAATCGGTAGGAATACATCTCTTTCTGAAAAGAGGCAATTTATGACTCCATCTATGAAGCTGTATTTGAAAGGAAAGATCAAATACAGGAAGAAACAAAGCTTTTTGTCTGGTTACATTCACTATTTAACTCCTCCCCTCACACAGAATTCTCAAGATTTCCTATTGTTCTGGGATTAAAAATACACTTTTAAAACATTTTTATTTATTGCAATTTGGACTACATGATTTTCTTTTCTTGTCAGCTACCAATACAGTGAGGAGTTTAGAAATGCAAGAAATAATCTTGCTGAGGCACTATAAAACATCAGTACCATTACATTTATAAGGACATAATGATTATCAGGAAAAGTAGTTTTAAGGTAGTGCAACTTTTTCCCCAGGGTAAATATTTCAAGGTGTAAAATATACTAATCTAGCAAAGAAAGCACTTGAAACATAACAAAGCTTTTCATGTTTGCTTTAAAGCAATGGTTTCTATTTATGGAAAAAAAGACAGATTGCCAGCATTTCAAATACCATGCCTTGTAATGTGTAGGGTCTAGTGACATTGTAACATAACATCTGTAAATTGAAGTTTTCCTTTGGAATGTAATGTAGGAAACACAGTTTAGCTATGTCAACAATATCTTGCAAAGTGTTCCCATTTATAATTATTTATATTGTAAATAGCTTTCTGAAGTAAATTTGAAGTTAATGTGCATAAGATGTATTTATTATGTGAAGATTTTTTTGGTTTAAAATATAGTTACCGATATGCATTTTTTGTCTGTTTTTCTACATTTTTTAAAAATAAGGACTGCCCTGTATAGGATACTTTTTCAGGAATTCATTTCAACTAATGAGACCATTCCTTAAAACTGGGAGGGGACATGGTAACATGAATTTGTTTTTATTCCTGTGAATACTAAGTGCTCTCTGAAGTTTATCAAAATATGAAGGGACACTGATAATATGCTGTTACTCCCTTATTTAAGGAAGATATCTGAATCCTCAAATATGATTCTTTCACAAAGAGCAGACTCATGGGCTTAATTAAGATTTATTTTCTACTTTGTGAATTGTCTGGCATGTTTCTTGAAGCCATCTACACCCCTGTGCCTGAGGTAAATCAGCCTGCTGACTTGGAGGATGATGCCCCTCCGGTGATTAAAATACCAGACTCAGACAAAGATCTGTGTTATGGCAAAGGAATAGGGGAGAAGTTGTGCCCAACTACACTCTGATATGAGAGCCGGTTATTACTTGTGCTTGAGTGCCTATAAAGGTAAATCAACCATGATTAAATAGCATGAACCACTGTGCAGCAGCTTAGACACTCAACCCTTGCTATTCTGGGGTTTAGGTCCTTCTGAGGTCAAAGGTTCAGGATTACAGGTGTCATTTTCTAGACCAGTTTCTAAGCTATCAAACCCATCCTCTCAGTGTTTCTCACTGAGGCACTTCACTGCAGATGAACAAATGTGAGACTGGTGGTGTCAGGGAGCCTGATGCCATGTTTGGGTGACAAAGCAGCTTTCTCAGTAAAAAAGGGGCTTGCTCACATTTTCCATTTGCAAGATTCAGAACAATATACATAAGCAGTGGGGATATAGGTAACAAGGGAGCAAGGTGCATATAAGTTTTGAGTCTCAAGTAAATTGATTGCATAAAATGGAAATGTAATTGTGTGTATCACTGGACGTTCACTTGTCACAGACATAGGCAGTTCTTGGAGATGCTCCAGGGACTAGGGAACAATCTGCAGCATTGAGCTAGATGTTTAACCTACATGCATGCTTTTAGAATTTCCTGTGTAGTTGTTTAGGCAGTTCCCCTTTCTTTGGCCTGAATTTGGCTCTGGTTCTCCATGCAGGCAGGAAATGGTGTCATCTTTTCCCCAAACGATGCTGTTTAGCTATGCAAAACATGTGTTGGGATTCTCTTATGTCCTTTTCCCCTTCCCTTCCCTTCCCTTCCCTTCCCTTCCCTTCCCTTCCCTTCCCTTCCCTTCCC
>VXBZ01001923.1:768826-817366 GCA_013399135.1 Heliornis fulica | reverse complement strand
TTCTCTTTCTCTTTCTCTTTCTCTTTCTCTTTCTCTTTCTCTTTCTCTTTCTCTTTCTCTTTCTCTTTCTCTTTCTCTTTCTTTTGGAGAGGGTTCAGAAATACACATTATTGTGTCTCCTCTCTGCATTTGAAAACCATGCTGAAAAAGAGACACTAAACTCAATAGGCACTCATGGGGCAGTATTGTCCTCCATAAAACATAGTCCTAGTTTCTCCATGCTCAGCTCTGTAACAAAGATGAGTATCATCCTTGTTGCTGTGTACTGAATGTCCTGCAACATCCATGAATGCTCATGTGTCTCTCTTTGACTGCATAAAGAGCACCCATTGTCCACTGGTCTCTATTCACTCTTGGCTCTGACACTCATTGGCAAATTGCTCTGCAATGAGGAAATCTGCTGTCATAGCCATTGCAATAAAAGTGTGCGATACCATCAGAAACTTCCTCTGTTCGCATATGGTGGCCATCAGAGGCTTCAGCATCAGCAGCTTCATTTGATACAGCTTCTCCAACTGTCAGAAGGTCGCAAATAGCCTGCTGCTCTGCAGCCTGGAGTGCCTCTGTGAATAAAAATGCCTATCTACCACAGCACAAAACCGGACAAACTACATGGCTTCTTCATGGACACTAACAGGAGTTTCACTAGGCATGCACACAATGCTCTGGACTATGGTCCAGAGGCCAGGTGCCAGGCTATGTACACACGGAAGCAGCTGGGCTTCACGATCGTCAAGACGGATCATCCTCGCAGACATCTCTACTCACTATCGCTTCTTCTCCCATTCCTCTCATTTTTAGCTCCCTCAGTCGTTATCCCTTCCATTTCCCCTTCCTCCCTTCTGCCCCAGCCCTGGCCTGTGATTTTACAAATCCTATGATCTAGCTTGCCCAGCAAGTGTCCTCTTTTGATCCTGAAAATTGTGTTTTCCTTTTCATGAGGCTATCTAGCAACAGTTTCCATCAGCCGCACTCCCCTTTCCCTTCTTTATACAGCTGTTGTAAATGCCATACTGAGGACCCTGCAATCCTTTTCTCACAGGCATTAGCTCTGCTATAAGAAAGCTATTGGTTGAGGGAATGGAGGTGATGAACTTTTCAGAAAAGCTACAGACAAAAGATGATGGATGCTTTCAGCATACCAAACACACGCACTGCTTCGGCTGCATTGCAAAACGTCATCACTCTGGGCCTGCAAACAGAACACAGAGATGAAGACTGAAACCACAGAATATATGCCTATACTGGAAAATAACAACAGGACAGCTAGCAGATGCACCTAAGAAGGAAACTTAAAAACTGGGTCTTTGCCTAAGCATGCAATAAATTACATGTAAATAATTAAATGTCCATTATAACTTTTCCTATTATTACCATTCATTTTCTCATTATTTTCAAAGCTGACATCAGCTTTGTCCTTTTTATCTTGTTACCTATATCTGTCACCTGATATCTACACACTTTTTCATTTATAAATAAAATCATTTTATTATAAAAAAAACCCAAAACATAAAGTACATTGCATAAACTGAGGGCTGGGAAATAAAACCCCCAAAGCATTAGCATATTCCAAACCCTCAATTGACTGTAAGCCTCGTTATCTGGTACTCAGTGTATCAGATGGAAAATGTCAGATGGGAGACATCTTTCACTTCTAGAAATATTCCTAGGAATTGTTAGTGTGACATGTTTGGAGATTATACCAAAGCTGTTGTTATAAACTTGTATGTTACCAAGTGTGCTTCTCTTACTTGATTGTTTTGGGGTTCAGTTTTTGAGTTCTGTTTTTTATATAAGGAGAAACATGACAAAATTGTGATGAAAGCATAAGATCTTTTTCAAGCTGGATATTTTCATCTTTCTCTCAACGTGCCAGAGAAAGTTTGATTCACTTTTAGAGGGCAGACTGGAATCTTTCTATGGTTTCTTCTGTCTCCCTTGAAGCTTGAGGTAGTTCTGAACTGATCAGCCTTGAGATTGGCTAGAGCAGCCTTGAGGCTACTCTGACTTGTGCTACTGGGCTGTTATTGTCTACATGTCTGTCACATATGAAAAACAATGACCCTCTGGCTTGCAGAGAGTTTACAAGTGCAAAGGGATGAAATAGCGCTGAGCATCTCATCGCTGTTTAAATCCACTTTTTTACATTAGTACTGTCAGGTTTGTGAGGCAAAGCAGGTATAGCTGCCCCCTTTCTCCTGTGCTGTTTGCTTCACAAGTGGTAAGAAATGAAAGAAAGTACTGGACGATTTGAAATTGTGCTTTTTCTCCAATCCTATCCAGCAAAACTGAGTGAAGGGCCAGAAGACTATTCTCATCACGGCAGAATAAATGCCTGCCTGGTACAGTCCTGACTGTGTGCAACCAGATAAGGTGACTTACATGGGAATGCCCTTTCCCACTGACAGAGGGGTGGTTGGCAAAACCGTGTTTGTATGTACAAGCCAGATAAAAGGCCGGGCATGAATGTCAGTGATTTCCACCTTGGTGACATGTTCTGCCAAAAGACACTAGGATCACTCTGTGCTGAGCCTTTTGTGCTTTCCTTTTACCTTTGCATCCCTTTGGAGCCCAGGACAGAGAGAGCTCAGACTGCAAAACAGCTTACACAGTTCTAACAGGATTCTAATCCATTTTTCATCTGAAGCTTCTTGGTTTTGATTCTGACATGAGACATTTCATCAGGTTATTAATTATTTTTACAAAAGCAGACCGTGTCTTGTCTGTCTGGTTTCTCTGTGGGACAGTTGTGTCTTTTTTTTTTTTTTTTTTTAAATAATACCAGTGAAAAACATCCTTTGGGTTTTCTATTTGGAGCACATCAGTGAGGTGAAAAATACAGAGTTAGTGTTATGTCTATTTTAGTAGAGGGCAACACTGTGCATTTTGATGTTATGTTTCTGTGTTTTCTTTAATCACAAAGGCAGAGCCTTTCTTCTGTGCTGCTTTCTATTTAACCTCCAAAACAACTGCAAAGTATTAGAATGATTCCAGCATCCTCTCCAGCATGAATGTTTCTTCAGCTTAAGAGAAATGCCCACTGTTTCATTAGCCTGGTTATCTGACAGGCTGCTCATAGAAAACAGCTGATTCTTTTTTTTTTTTTTTAAACTGAACAGCTTTGGCTTCCTGTGATCAATCTTCTTGGCTACAGCAGTAAATATTCTAAACTGCAGGTGCCAGCAAGCTTTGAGATGGTCTGAGGCATAAATGCTGACCCATCGTTGCATTGTGGGTCATCAAATAGCCTACCTTGTGTACAACTATTTGGCTTATTCATTAATTTTTTTTTAAACTTAATATGTGCTTATTTACTTAGGGAATTAGATCCAGTGTGGGAGAGATGCAAAACAGCCAGTGGTTTAGGAATTTAGTAAATAATCTCAGCTTTGTTCAGTTTTGCTCTAGGTCAGGCTGCTGCATGGAGTAATTCCATATGGAAACCTGATTTGAGCTTACTCAAAGTAAACCTTAAAATGGATTTTGGCAAAATCCAACCAGCCATCAGGAACCCATTCTCAGTTTCTGCTGAGGATTTCCTGATAGCTTGCTTTATTAAAAAAAAATAAAATAAAAACCCAACAAAAATACAACAGAAAAAAACTTTGAAACTTTTTACTGTCTGAAATACCCATTCCCACCCCTCCCGAGTCTCAACCATCAAAAAGGCCTTTAGGCAGCTCTAATTTATGCCATGAGCTTTAGAAGTTAGGAGGTGCAAACATGGCTTAAGAGACTTGGCCTCTCCCCAGCTTGCTGCACTCCGTGCCTTCAGCGATGCAGCTCAGCGGGCACAGCTTCTCAAGAGGCAGAGGCATGGTGGAGGGCACAGCGGCTGCCTGTTGTTTGCTTTTCTGCCCCAGTTCCTGTGCCCCGGTGCAGAGTGGTGGCTGCCTGACTCCTCACCACCATGGGCAAGGGTGTCACCCTGGGGTGCGTGGGCTGTGGAAGCTTCTGCTGCTTACGATCTGAGTAGGGATCTGAGTGGTGAGCCAGCCTCCTTCGAGGTGCCTCCATTCTGCAGAAGCCAGGGGTAAAATCCTGGCATTAATGAAGCCGTTGACAGAAATACTTTGGTCTCACTGAAGCTTGGCCAGAAATGTAAAAACATTTTGAGAACAAGACTTGAGGCAGGTCAGTGTGCGTCTCTCGATGGAGCGAGTAAACGTGTAAGTAAACAGAGAGATTTACTCGTGTTCAAAACAAACATAATTAAAAAATCCCATGTGGATATGGGAAACAACTACACAGAAAAAAGTCTTCTACCGTTAGCTAGCTGGATGATATCAAATGCGAATAAAAACCCTGATCTAAAACTTGGGATAGACAGCAGAAATTCTGACAGGGCTATTTTAAAGTGGGGCTCTTAGGAAAAGCCACTGATTGAAATCAATACAGCAAGACCTGGCATCCAAAAAGACCATTTCTAAGACCTGAGAGGGTCACTGAGCAGAAGTGTCAGTTGATAGTATTGAGGCTGCAATTGCCTTCACCAAGATGCTTCAGTGTTTACTTTAGTGAATTCTTGCCGCCGGTAGCTGAGCATATATTTAGCATCCCACCTGAGACTGCCCTGCTGAGGGAAGGGAAGTTTTTAAAGACTTCTGCAGTTTAAACTCCCTTGTTAGGACATCACAGATTCCATATATTAATCAGTGTTTGATTAATGTACTGTATCAAATGAAGAGCTTATTTTTATGGAGAGACTTTAAAAGGAATTGAAGTTTGCTGTTTTCTGTTTCTACTGTTCAAATGCATTCATTCATTTGATGGTTTAACAAGTCATGATTCATCACATGAACTTTTTTTTAAACGACCTTGGTTAATATTTTCACTTTTCACACAGTAATGACGGATTTTTTTTTTTTTAAATTTAGTTTTACAGTCAGGGAATGGCACATAACAGTACTTTATAGCATTAGAAATCTCTGTGGACATTTTCTGGTAGTTTATCAGAAGGAGATGGAAAAAAATGATTAGAAAATAAATAACTGCATTTCCTTTTTTTTTTTTTTTTGTATAGCATTGTTTTTCCTGTACTGGAATACCAGTTAGAGAAATAATGTCTAAAAGCCAAGAATAAATATTTAACTTTCCATTTATGCCAATGTACTCAGTTTTGATTACAGGTTATTTTTACAACAGCTATTTTAAAGTCCTGGTTTTGATGCTTGCTTAAAAACATGCTACTTGCTGAATATATATGAATAATTTGATCAAATTTGATTACACTGCATTTGTATTACAAGGAAATGCAGAAGAGAGAAAGCATTCAGGTAGAGTTTGCTCAGACCAGTGATCCTGTTTTAATTGCTATCTATTTTTAGCACTCAGATTCTCAGCAGGTGGGTCACTCCAGCTCACCGAGGTTAGTGAGTCTGTACCAACTTGTCCAGATAAAGATCTCCAAATATCTCTTTCTCGTTGTCATGCTTTCCTATGAGAATTAAGCTCATGCAACCACATTGTCTCTTTATCCATCTGTCTGTCACTTCATCCTTAATATCTTTGCAACTTTTCAGCCTAATTGAATTAAGTTTTCCAAAGAGACATCAGTCTAAATCCTTACAATTTTTGTAAAAATAGGATACTACAGAGAGGCAAGAGACTTTCCATTCTGCAGCTCGAGTGAGACACGAGATTTGCTCTCATACATCAGAACACAGCAATTCAGGCACAATCACCAGACTTTAGGGAGTGAGGTTCACAGAATCACAGAATCACAGAATCACAGAATTGTAGAGGTTGGAAGGGACCTTGAGAGATCATTGAGTCCAACCCCATGCCAAAGCAGGTCCCCTAGAGGAGGTCATACAGGTAGGTGTCCAGAAGGGTCTTGAATATCTTCAGAGAAGGAGACTCCACGACTCCCTGGGCAGCCTGTTCAGTGCTCCATCACCCTTACTGTGCAGTTCTTTTGCATATTGGTGCAGAACCTCCTGTGGTCCAAGTTGTGGCCATTGCCCCTTGTCCTTCCCCACAGGCCACTGAGAAGAGGTTGGCCACCTCCCTTTGTTTCCTGCACTTCAAATGTTTATAAACATCATTTTCTTACAGAGTTGTGCCTTTCATTGCCTTTAAAGTTCCATTGGTACTATCCATTCAAATCTAGTGGGATGGTGATTTTATGTGTCTGAGCCTTGAAAAGGCTGAATGATATCCTACATCAGGGAAGCATTTGTTGATACAGTGAAACACCCATGTTCAAGTGAAAATTCTTTCAAAAGAGCTATATGGTCCACATAAAGCTGTCATTGAAATAAAAAATATCCCAATGTAAATGGATGTTAATCTCTAGAGTGATTTAATGTGGAGAGGTTTTTTTTTGTTTTGTGGGTTTGTTTTTTTAAAAAAACTGATTTAGGACTTCTTACTCAAATAAGAGAAAATAGTGTATGTATATTCTCAAGTAATGTCCTTACTTTTACTGTAATATTTCAATTCAACAGATTTTTTTTACCATAACTGGGTATTATTTAGGGTGATAGTGAAGACTGTTATGAGAATATATATAGAAACAACTAGTTTTAAAATCCAAACATAGATGATGAGAGGATATTCACTGTGATATCAGATATGGCTGCACCGACCACATAAATTCCATGAGGTGAAGAGGAACAAGGAGAAAGCATGCAAATTGACAATGGTACAATGCATTTGCAATAAGGATTGTACTTATCTTTTTATTTACCACAGACAATGTAAATTATGTGCAACAGAATGGAGATTCAAATGATCAAGCATCTGAATAATGCTATAAATTACACTGCACCAAGTACGTGAGAGAAAAGAACACTTTACCAGTCTCTAGTTCAAATGAAATAGCATAAAAAGCAGCATCCAAAAATTCATCCCAGATTAATGGTGAGCAGACCCTTTCAACTGTAGACCTTCAACTACAGTTTGATGTATGTTATTCATACGGGTTTGTAAACACACTTCCAGTTAACTTTGACTGTCAGTCAGAGACAATAATATTAAAATAATGATGAGCACCTGAAGTGACCTGAGATTTTGCTGTGTTATATGAATACGTTTAGGTTAAGATCTTTATTGTCCATATTCCACATGGAGTCTTTTGTCCTTATAGGCTTCCTTTTCTGGTGAATGGAGAATGCTTTTCTGGTTGTACACTTCAATCCCCTGGGAAATGGGTCTCTCTTGCTTGGCTGATGCAGTTGTGAAGCATCTAGCCACAGTCTTGGACAGTCTTACTTCCCAAATGGCAAGACAATCTGAGGGAACTTTGTAGTTCTCCTACAGATTTCACATATTTGAATTTACTTTGTTTCTGACATTGTAGAGGAATTCAGATTATAGCAATTTCAGAAGGCAGAGGAAAAAAATGACGAACACAAGGGTTATTCAGGTGCTTACAAGGAAAATAAGTGGCACACAGAACTACAGAGTAATGATAATTCTAGATGGAGATTGATGGTTAGGTGTAGGAGGATAGACACAAGACCATGAAATGAAGTTGTCAGGGAGGTAAATACTTAAGTTTCATCTAACTTAAAAGAAAGCTTCTCTGGACTTTATGGCAATTAGTATGCTTTTGTTTATTTATGTTCTCCTTTGCACGAGAGAAATTTAGTGCTTAATAAGTATGCCCCCCTCTACATACCTCACTCCAAAAATATCACACCAACTCCAGCAGTAGTTTTCCACAAGTAACCACAGGTCTTCAGTGAAGAGAGAAGATTCAGAAGTTTTAAAATCATCTTTGTCTTATGTCTGGTAAGTAACACAGGGAGACCTGCCTTCAAGTCTGATTACTTGGGAAAAAGAAGAGAAGAAAAATAATGATTTCTCTTTCAATCAGAATCTATCTGCAGGTTCTGTTAAAGCATATAATTTATATCTTCATTAAGATGAAGTTATTCTCAAATTATCCAGAGAGACAGATGCCTTTGGGTTATTTATATTTTTATATCCTTTTCCATGAGATGATGAGAGAAGGCATACAGTAATTTTTTTCTTTTTTTTTTTTTAAACAATGGCCTTATGGCAAGCAGACAATGAAATGAGACATATGAACAGGCTTCCAAATGCTGTTAAGCTTGACAGGGCACCAAGTGTGTGGTTAAAAAACAGCTTTTCAGCCTGTGTGCCTGATTCCCATCTCAGAAACACCAGTGTAAGGTGGGGAGACTGCCTCACTGCAGTCAGAAGCCATCTACCTTTGTAGATAGTTTTACAGAGATTAATTGTGGCAAATTGACCAGAGGTACTGCTGACTTACGATGGTGTAAATGAGAAAGATGGGACAAAATGTTGTATTTTTGACAACAATAACCACTGTGCTCACTGATTCTTAGATGTTACACAGTTGTGATAAATCAAACAGCAGGTGGTTTTAATAGGTTAAATTATTCTTACTTATTTTTAAGCTGTCACAGACCAATCTAAAGCAAGTTATGTGGTCAAGTTGGAGCGGTTTGTATTTTCTTACAAATGTACAAAGCATTCTGTCTTCAATTCTCCAAGTGGAAACATGACTTCTTCCTGGCCTTGCCTGGGCATGCAGGGCTTGCTGGCTCAAAAGATTTGCTTTAAAAAAGAGAAAGACAACATTTTAAAAAATGTTCCAGAAAGATCAGGTCACATCTTCCCTGAAAGATCCTTACCATCTTTTGTAACAGTACCAACAAACTTGTGTAGTTTTTGGACAAGGTGTTCCAGTAACAGTGCAGAAAAATAATATTGATGGCCATCACAGACACAGCGCCATTGCTCATGAACAGATTGATGTGTTCACACACAATTGCTCTGAGAGGCCCTAGACATGTTTGGGTCAAATTGGCAAAATAGGTAGCAACTGTATTCTTGCAGCAGCCTCCAAAGGAGAGAGGCAGATGTCTATTCTATCTTGCAAACACGTTCTTTTACAATGTGTTACTTCATCTCTTTTATTGCACAAGAGGAAAGTGAGAGACAGAGAATCAAGGATAACACTAATGATAGACCATATGGAATCCATAAACAATGTTGCTCTAGAATAAGATGGCCTTTAAAGGAGGTGGGGCTGTATTGTACTTGGGCCAGACATTACCTAACTCTCCAGGTGAAAGAAGGAGAATAGGTGAGAATAGGGAGCAGACGCTGGGAGAATGTGACTCGGAGCACAGCTTTCTGGAAGATATAAAGAGCAGCTTAACACTTTAAAAGGTCCGAGTTCGTGGTATTAAAATACCCTGCTCTTCCTCGCTGGGAGCTGAACCTTCCTCACGAAGATTACTGAAGATAGTACTATTTTGAAACTGGATTAAGAGTTTGGCCTGTTGTTTGTGTGTCACTTTGGAAATCCTGCACTTCTATGGAAAGACATGGGGCTCCTAAGGGGGGAAGTGACAGAGGGAATGTCCTCTGGTACAAAATGCCCTTTCTGTGACAAAGGGAAGTCAGCAATAACAACAAAAAAAGAAGACTCAGGGCTGTCCTAAAGAACTGGATGGGAGAACGCAGACTTTTAAAAGAGAAATTTGGGTAGCACTATACTCAGCAAGTCACCCTGGTGAAAGCAGTCATTGTTCTTGGTGCTAGCATCTGAGCAAACCTAGCCCATGGGTCAGCAAGTGGGGCAGCTGTTTGCAGTGAGGAAGCTAGAGGAGTTAGTTATTTCTCTTCTTATTGCATCTAACTGGCCAATGTTTTAACTGCACGAGCATAGGGAAGAATGATAGTGTCTGTCTCCCACAGCATATGTGAAGGTTTCAGGTTTTGGCCTTGCTGTATTTGACCTCATTTAGGACAAGAATGCTTTTATCTATATCAAAGCCAATTTCTCGTATTAGTCTGAACTTGTGAAGACCCCCAGTGAACAAAAATATCACAGGAATTAGGCAATGCATTCAGAATGCATTTTGAAGTTTTAAGCATGTGCTTAAGTGCTTTTCTGGCTCTACTTTAATGAAAGATGGAAATGTAATGTGGAAATATGACTGAGAAATTCTGTTTCATGAAAATTGGAACGTATCCCAGTGATGAACAAAACTCAAAATGAAGTACTATTTTGACATTTGAAAGTAGCTTCCCTCCATGTTTATTCTCTTAATTTTGCTGCTTCCCCATGTGAGCCCACGGGAAGATCACAACAGTGAGCCTGTTTGCTATGCTTTTACTGTTAGGTAGAACATACTTGTTATTGGACAGTGGTTTGTCACACTAGGGTGTGCTAGAAGTCCTGTACAAACAAGAGCCAAAGTAACCGACTTAACAGACTTCTCATTGCTTATCTAGTTTTTCTGACTTCCTTGAAAAGACTAAGAAAACAGAAATGAGTAACAATAAATAGCTGATATAGAATTATGTGGCATAATTACATAATTTATCTGTCAATGTCAATAAAACAAGAGCAGGTTGTGTAAGGGACCTTCATCTGACGCAAAACATCACAGTGATTCTGGCTTCTGGGTGTTTGAGGGGGTGGACACAGACACCCAACTCACTGTGTTCCAAAAGGAATTTCTACTTGGGGACCTGTGTCTTTTTGAAGCTGTGACCAAGTCCCCAAGCTCAGCCATCTCAGGTCAGGCCAAAATAAGGTGTCAGAGCAGTGTGCCCTGACTGAGAGAGAGGCGGGAAAAATCTGAAGGGTAAGACAGCCAAATGCTTAGGGAAATAGTGAAGGATTTTAGTAGGAACAATGCTCTGTTGTTTTCTGCAGGATCTTTTGGCTGAGTTACAGAAGAGTGGGTTTTGTCTCTCTGCACAAGTGGAAGTGACAACTCAGGAGGAGATAATTGTGCTGAGACTTGGTGATCCCCTGTCCTGGGAGTAGCCCAGTGCTCATCGCACATCCTTGCTTTGGGGGCTGATCTTCTTTAACAGTGCTTGTAAGAATGGTGCTACCACTAGCATGGCAGAATTAGCATTGTGAGACCAAGGCTGCTGCGCTGGGTCTGAGCTCAGTGGGTTACTGTGGGTGTTGACAGGCGACTTAGACAGTCCTCCTCTTCTGTATTTTCTGGAGCTATAGATTTTGAATGAGAGCCAAAAGCTAAATGGGTCCAAACCAAAAAAAGATAGGTCAATCAGTTGCTAGTGCATGTGATGGTCTGGTTGCAATCTGGATGGTGGTGCTGGGGGAAAGTTTAGCTGTCAGCCTGTTTCTTATGTGCAGCCATTGTCGGTTACTGTTGGAAAATGTGACAACATTGTCCAGCCTTTTTCATTAGTCACAAAAAAAAAAAAAAAATCAACCTGCCACCCTTCTTCCTTTCTTAATTTAATAAATGGCAGGCAGCATCATCTTTTTAATGGAAATATTGCACAGTTAAGGATCCTGTAGAACAGCAATGTAAACCAGCAAATATATCTCTGGACACGATCAGGTCTTTTTAGCATGCATACCCTGGACACCCATGAAAATCCAGTGAACACTGCATTATTATGGAGAAGGACATGAAAGAAAAATGGACCATGAAGATGATATATACTGAAATTTTTCCTATTGTGACTTTTAGTACCACTTTTATTCATAGCTCAGCAGGAGACCTGAGCTATGCTGAGCAATTGCCAAATGGCCTGGTAAACTAACAAGTGGGTTTTCTGTATGTTATCTCCAGTTTAGTGGAACTTTGTAGGGCAACAAACCACTAGTAGATCACAACTCATTTTGGCAGGCCATTTTGCGTGCATTATTGACCTTTTCTTGCTGTCCATAAATCCTTGACAATGCTGACACAGAAACGCACCAACTGACCTTTCAAAAAATGTTGGAAATAATCCGTTCCAGCTGCAGGCTGAGGACACTGACCATATTCAAATATAAATCTCTCCATCAGCACCACGGACTGCTGGCAACAGCAGCATTCACACTCCCCAAACTGATTCTCCACACCAACAGGCCTGATGTCCCTTATGAAAAAGAAATTCCTCACTGGCTAGAGGCAGGAGGAGGAAACATCCTTTTAAAGCAGAGGAAAATTTAGGACAGCACTGGTTTGACTTTCCTCAAAAGCTGGCTAGCAACTAGAACATACTCCCTTGACAGTTTTTCAAGTTAAATGCACCTGTAAACCCTGTGGTCCTCTGGCCTAAGCTCAGAACAAAATGTACATTTCCTGCTTTTGAGCTGCCATCCCTTCTTCATGTTTTAACACAAAAACTCATTTACATTAAGCTCATTAACACTCAAAACATTTTCTCTCAAAACTCTTTGTGCAATGTGTTCTCTCAATTTGCAGGTGCTATGTGTGTTTTCCCATTTCTTCTAAAGGGCAAAAAGGAACCCATCTTGAGAACCAACTATGGCTGTGATAAGCTATTGTGGTTGTGCAGGGGTCCTCATGGGACTGGATCCTCAAACCAGCTGCCTGGCTTAGATAAGCTATGTTAAGGGACGGTTACACAGGGCTTCTGGTCTGTGGAAATGATCTTAATTTGAAGTCAGCAATGGATGAGCTACTTTGAGTGACTTCTTGATTAAATATATTAGTAGACACGTGAAATAAGTATAACATGCTTCCAAATAGCAGTACAAACCGCTGCATTTCTTTGGCAGGGAGGTGCTCTAACTCCTCTTTACATGGAGACCTGTGTGCCTCTGTGGAAAACATATTTTGAGCAACTGAGAAGCTAGAGTTGAGGTGGAAGTACAGAGATTTGTGATCAGGAAGTGATGGAGACCAGCAGTTTTGGCAGGGTTGAAAAAGGAACTGTCTTCTCATACGATTAGCACCTCACATTCAGGGTGCAATAATTAAACTTAAGGCTACCGAAAGGAAGATTAAATGTATCTCACACTGTCGAACTACACAGTTATCTAACTGCTAAGGTAAGGATAAGATGCTGATGGGAGATTCTGCATGTTTCGAGGTGTCTTCTGAAATGTGTGGTGTCCACCTCTGGTATGTATAAGGGAAAGATCCATTTAGCTAAAGAGAAAAGACATAAAGTTTTTGGATTGTAAGTGAAAGAAAGTCTGTATCATATACATATTTATATTAGAAATCCCACTGGCTTTTTATTATGGATACCACAGAATCACAAAATCATAGGATGTTAGGAGTTGGAAGGGACCTTGAAAGATTATCTAGTCCAACCCACATTTCCAGGGAAACGTAATTTGGTCTGTTTAAATTTATTTTCAGAAAATTTATCAATACAGATAGCCAGGAAAAAGTGAGTAAATAAATAGGTGGGAGTTTGCAATAAACTTTTATCCTTATATTGTTTTCCTCATTAAAATCCAGGGTAGTATTCCTCAAAATTGTCTTTTTTTTTAGCCCCATTGCCAGGGTCTGTTTTCTTTTGTCGTCCATGGACTTGATAATACATATTGGACTTTGCTAATATGCTTCATTCAGTTTGCTTTGTGTTTAATTCTGGGAAAGAATTAGCAGAAGCATGTTCTGCATATAAGAGTGCTTCACATTTCCTCTCCAGCTGGCTAGTATATATTTTTTGTAATTATTGTTTCTACATTTGTTTCAAATTTCCCTGCCTCCTTAAAGGGATAATAATTTTGAGAACCAGTGCATTAAACCAGGGTATTAAACTCATCTGTGTAAAAGGGGATTCCAGCAACTTGGATGAGATTCTAAAACTTTTTTTTTTTTCTCTTTTAAGGCTAAGGACCATGTAACGATCTAGTCCAACCCTCTGTATAAGGCCATAAACCTCATCACAGCTCCTTAGTTTCCTGTCACTGTTTAAGAACAATGGAAATACTAAACAATGGAGAATCTGATAAAGTCCTTCTGAAAAATCATGGTGACAAGAGCTCTAAGTCTAAAAACTAGGCCTCTTTGTGGGTCTGCAATTAGCAGATGTCTTTCATAGTGGCATGTAAAGTTTTTGTAAAAAGCCAAAATTACTTAGTCTGTATAATTGGAATATTTCAGAACCCTTAGATCATGAAGGAAAACAAAGATTTTAAATCTGTGTTTGTCTTGACAGTATAGATTTTGTGCAAAATTCTTCAATACTGTTTCATTGAATGAACATCTGCTTCTTTTCAGTGTCCTTATGTAGATCAATCATTCTTTTACACATCTTACTTTATATATTCTGCCTATACTTGCTGTTAAAAAATTTTAACGATATGTTCATACTATGACTTACATATGTCTTCAGTGCTTATACTACTTTTTGCTATAGGAAATCCTTACCTTCAGTTGTAAAAGCTCCTCATACAGAAGGAGTAGGAATCTCTAAATTTAGATTACATTTTTTCTTAAAATTTTCTTTACTTTGCTTCAGAAGCTCATTATTAAGCTCACAGAACACACTGATAGTGGACAGCATAATATTTCCACAAAAGAAATAGAGAGGTTCTTTTCATCCTCTGTCACTCACTCCTCTAGTGAATATGAAAACTTCATGTAAGCGGGTGAATAAATGCAAAAAGAAAGCAGTTAGGAGATTTGTTTAGCAGAGGTTCCATTCACCCTTCAATCTCTTACTGAGAAAATGTTGGGTACCACGGCTTCCTTAAAAAGAATCTCTCTTTTCATTCCAGCTTCATAGAATTATAGAACCACAGAATGGTTTGGGCTGGAAGGGACCTCAAAGATCACCTAGTTCTAACCCACCCCCCCGCTTCCCGACACAGGCAGGGACACCTTCACTAGGCCAGGTTACCCAAAGCCCCATCCAACTTGGCCTTGAACACTGCCAGGAATGGGGTTTCCACAACCTCTCTGGACTACCCGTGCCAGTGCCTCACCTCCATATGCTTATAGTCTATGCTTTTATAGTTCAAGCCTCCCTTGGAAGGCCATTTAAACCAGATCTACATTTTCCCCTTTCTTTCTCCCACCTCAATTCTCAGTAGTTGCATTAACAAGAAAGGGTTATTCCCCCCATTTCCTGACCATTTTTGTCCTCAACCAGTCATAGTGCTGACGTCCCTAAGAGTAACCACATGCGGTTGTCAGCTTTCCAGAGGATAAACAGTTCACTGTAGTACTGGGCTTTGGTCAAGCTTGTGGTGTAGCATTAGCACTTCCCTGATAAGAAATTAGTTTAAAAAAATCAATCTAGCATTTGCCAGCAGCAAATTGAACCAGCTTAAGTAGTATGATATATTCCTCTCTGCTGGAAAACTCTCAAGAGGACTGGATCAGCTGTGACATGGCTGAGAAAGTTATGTTTCTGCTGGATCAGCTCCTTGGTCTGGTTGACTCTGCAGTTGCTAGAGGAGACCGAGGGCAGTGGTGCCAGGAGCAAGCACCTTGGACAGAGATTGCCACCAGTAGCAATGTGGCTAAGGGAACCGCATGGTTACATGCATGTTTTTGTATGAATCGTTTTCTGGGTCACAACTTCTGGATGAATCCTCTTCATATACACCTACAAAGTGACAGCCACCCTTGCACTGACACCTGCCTGCAGGTGCTTCTGGATTTTACTATGAGACAAAAAGAACTATTTGTAGGGAAAATGAGCTTGGGGTGAAGTGACTCAGTCAGCCGTCTTCAATTTCAGTGAATTTGTTGTCCAAATTCCTTTGAAGGAATTATAAAGATGCTTTGAGGAAGTCAAATAGTTCCCAGCCATCAAGAGCTTTTTTTGTGGTAAACCTCTTAAAAGTATGTTAGTACAAAGGAGTATTTTCTTATAAATCATAACATTGTTAATGTTTTTTCCTGAAATTTACAGATAACAGTACAAATTGACTATAACTCAAATAACAGTGTCAGTCTCCTAATTGTATAAAATACAATTTTAAAATGTTTTGGTTTGTTTTTAATTGTATCTAGATGATTTTGATTTCCCACTTAGCTTTCCATAATTAAAACTCTTGACATCAAGGCCAGTTTGTGGGTTTTTCTTTTTGTGTTTGGTTGGGGTTTTTTGTTTCCTTGGTTTGTTTTTTTAATAAAACCTTTTATGTTCATCAGTAATGAATTTATATTTATTACTTAAATGATCCTTTTAGTACATCTGAGGAAGGACAGATCACCTCCTCCATTTCTTAGTTCTGCTGAGGTAACTACCAATTTTGTAGTGGAATGAGTTTCAGATTGGGTTTGTACAGGGAGCACTTTGTTAAGTAGCTAATAATAATTAAATCTAAGTGACACAGTCACTTTCTGGGCATTCCAATATTTTTAAGGATAAATTCTGGAATCTAGTAACAGGTTATTTTATTGAAATATTGTTTTAACATAATGGTATATATGAGAATTCCTTTTTTTAATCGGCTAGTAGAGTGTACACCTGGACTAACAGTATGATGGAGTGGGATGATCCCATGAGAATTTGTAACTTCGTAGTGGCGGATAATGCAGATGTTACTATAACTAACACAGTCTCTTTGGCCTTAGTATCATCAGAAATAGGGTAGTCCAAGAGACCATAGGCTTAGAAATCACAAGTTACAATTTTTAAATAGAATATAAATAAAATTGTTTCTCATGTGGGAACAGTAATAACATCTATGTCATCAGTGTCTGCCCTTGCAGATGATTTTGAGAGCGAACAGTTCCTGTGACACCACAAAATTAATTTATTTGTTTCTTAACATTTTTTGATGGAGACAACAGTCCCCAAACTTTGTTGACTTCCTCTGATTGCCTACCTAAATTCAGAAACTCTAAGGATGTTTGTCAATATGCGTGTTTGAAACACTTAATATACAGGGTTTCTGTGTGTGTATGAGTTATGAATTCTCAGGGTAGGACAGTAACATTTCTTCTCTTTTCAGTGGAGTACAAAAAGAAAATACTGGGTAAAAAATATTTTCTTGCCATAGTTAACTGCATGAAATTAGTGTCCTTTGGCATAAATTAAATCAAAGATAACTCTGAGCATTTAGAGTAAGAAAACAGGGTTTTCAGATTCCTGTTCCTTCCTGTAATATTTTTTTTCAACTATATAACTTCTAAGTATTCTAGAACCAAGGATAAGGATGTTGCAAATAAAGTAAAAATACTGACTCCAGGAATGAACAGGAAGGATAATCTAGAATACACATATTTATAAGACCTTTAGTCAAAGTTTAACTGGCCCTATGTGTCAGAAAGAGATTTCAGGTAACAAGAATCAAAAGACATGGTCACTGAATTAATTCTTCTAATTCACAAAGCCAAAGGTGACCACAGAATAATACCAGACTCATTTAGGAAACAATGAGGTATATGCATTAGGACAAAAGTCATATCTAGTCCACCCAGAAACATGAAGCGCATTCATTTGCCATATTTGTGCTAGTGCAGCTTAATGTTCATGATTAGGTTATAAAAGAGGACTCTTCCATGAAGCAGCCCTCATCCTTTGGAAGGCCATGTAAACCAAGTCTCCATTTTCCCCTTTCCTCTTTCTCCCACCTCAAATTTCAGTAGTTAACAAGAAAGGGGTTTTTCCCTTTGTTTCCTGAATATTTTCATGCCAAAGATCCCATCTGCAAATGCAATGAGACCTCTATTTCTTTGCAGCTTAACATCTAAGGCTTAGGCAAGATTTATCCCTAACAGATTGGACACCTGTTACTGTTTTGTAACATCCTAAAACTTTAATAACTTCTGAATTATTATTGTTTTAGTCCTTTTTATTTTTTTTTTTTGTATGATGCATTCTTCTCTGCTGAATTTTGTAATTATTTTCACCAAAGTGTTTCACAAACTTTTCTTTAGGAGTTGATTCCTTTAGCTCTGTTCATTCTCAGCACATATATATGCATTAAGAGAGTACTCAAAAAAGGGCAGGAGACCCAGGTTCAATCTTCACATTCTCATTCCTCCATTTTGCTGAGACCCTCAACAAATGAAGAGACTACTGAAATCAGCAGGCTGTAGGACTCTGGAAGAACTGACTTTGCCACCAGCCTTGAAGAACTAATAGCTCTATCTTGTCAACTGTTTATGTAAAGTGAGAAAGGGGAGGATCACATGAATGTTCCCTATGGGCAACTTGTTAGAACACATGCACGGAGGGACAAGCATAAAGTGAATTTTAACTTCATGAATGGTGTGGCAAAGAGCCAAACACCCATGGTGTGTACCAAGTAATAGAGAAGATATTGAAAATCTAAGGTGGTCCTTTCTTTATTGCTCTTACTGGAGCTGCTTTTCTGCATTTAAATTTTTTTTAAAAGTGTTTCCCGAAACATTATGTTTTATACAATATTTTTAGTTGTAATCCTTGGGCAGTATTTCTAAGATCTTATGTTCCTGTATTGGTGTCTCTCCCCCTGACCTGACTACCATTTGTGGCACTAAGCCAGTTTCCAATGGAAAAAAATGGCATACTTCCATAGCGTTACATGGATTTGGCTGGATATTCTGGGCTCAGTTCCTATCAAATCTTCATACTTTTCTAGTGAGATAATAATTCTTCAACATAGAAATAAAGTTGGATCAACTAAACTAGAAAAACCAAAATAACAAACCCGAAGAAAAAGCTGATGACTTCATTATCAAAGTCAGTAATGAGTGATCTCAAACATACCAAAAAGCTGCTCCACGTGGATCTTCTTTTCCAGTGATAACTAGACTTAACTAATACTAGTCCCATTCCTCTTAAGGGAAACATTGATAAGAAAATTCATGAAAGGGTATCTCTCTTTTTTTTATTCCTGTGAATAGAATAGTCCCATCAGTTAACATAGAAGCTTAGTAGACATATGGTTTTGTTCTCAGTTTTGTAATATTTCATTGAGATGTCTGCTGATGTTTTATATGTCTTGTCAAGAAATTATTCTCTCTTGCTTTTGATTCAAGGTATAAAAATACGCCCTGGCCAGAGGAAGGAACCTGTGTCATATTATAGTCCCCTCCACATCAAAGTTAGTCAAGGGGTAGCTGAATGGCAGTAGAGAGCGAATGGTACATGGCGTCTTTCTTCTGTGCAGATTTGCCTGCTGCATTTTAACATGAAGCATTAAAAAATGCCATCTTAACTTTGTTTTGCAGATTAATGGTTAAAATGCTTAACTTTTTTTCAGATTCCCGGGCCTTCCATGTTTCTGTTGCTCTGTAGTTTCAGTCTCCATGGTGCCAACTGTTGTCATACTGTCTGCAGAGCTAGACAGTATTTGCGTAGGTGTCAGTCCCCAACTGCCCGAGGAGTCGCAGAGCTATATTGTCCTTCCATATATGCTGCAGCTTGCTTATGCTCCCTCTGGGAATAGTTGATCATATTGTTTTGTCCGTCTAAACTGTTTATGGGTCCTGCTAACTTAGCCCTCACAATAGGATGATTTGTTTCAAACGTTGCAGTTGGGAATTTGCAGATTTTACCACTTAAAAGTAAGAAAGATCAGGCTTGCTGTGAATTCCCGCGTAGCTCACGACTGTGTAAATCAGAGTAAATTTTGGACAAGTAAATCCACATTTCTCCTTCTTTTGCAGGAATAAATTCATATTCTTTGCTTAAAAAATAGGAAATAAAGCTACATGGGGCCTTCCACATCAGTACAACTACGCCTAGTTCCTAAGTACAGAGTCATCCAGTGGAAACATGAAATCAGGCACCTGGGAGCAGGACCTAGTAAACTGCGAGGGAAGCTTCCTATTCCAATAAGGACAAAGAATTCTTTTAAGATTAACCTCTTTTCTTTTGTCTGGGATTCACTTCGCAGTACGCCCAGCTTTCTCATGGAGCTGGCCACATAAGCTAAATTTCTTGTGCCCAGGACAAGGAAAAAGATGTAGAGGCATGGGTGGTCTGTTAACTACATGAGCTAAATTCTTAGAAAACTATCCATGCCCTTATGAGATAATTAATGGGAGCAATTCCTTAGGAAATGAGTTAAACTTGTTCATCATGATTGATTGCAAACAACATTTTAAATAAAGCCTTTTTATTTTTTTTTAGTCCCTATTTAGAATCTTGGAAATTAAGTTACTAAAGTATCTGGCACTTGTTACTGAAAATGAAGGCAGTGAGTATCTCCACTAAACCAGGTGATGAATGCAGCAGAAAAGCAGAGATGCAACAAAATTTATGTATTCTGTGAAGGCTTTGGATGATGAACATCAAGTAATGATGGGAGCAACTCAGTGAAAAAAATAGTTAAAAGAATGACTGTGCATGTCTATGTACCCGATAAATATTGTCCATGTTGTGTATTGCATGAGGCTGAGTAGAAATAATAATGTGGTTCATAAAATTCTCTCATACTGTGCATGCATAAAGATTTTTAATTAAAATTGCAAAAACAACCCTATAACTGATATCTTCTGAATTCTGATTCCTTAACTTAGAAGCGTTAATATGCTTACTAAAGTATGTGAATTCAGGCAGTGGTGGTGTTTGGACTAAGGAACTGGGAGGGCAGAGTACAGGCAAAACTTGGATTGGGGAAACTCACTGGAACTCTATCCAAACTTGAGAGTCATGCTCTCATCCTAGCTGGAAAAATAACTATAAAAAGGAGCAAAATGTAAGAAGTGGTATTGGATCTAAGGTTCAAGTAAGAGAATATGAGTGGAAAGAATGATAGTTAAGTAAAGGAAATGACATTCTGGTGTTCTTGAATTATAGAGAGAGCAGTTAAAACTTGTAAGAGCAGGAGCAGAGCCAACTTAGACATCACAAAGGAATTCAAACCAAAGAACAAAAGGGTTTTTAGGCTTATAAATAAAATCTTGGTGAGGGATGAGGGAGGTTACTCTGCATTTGGAAGGGGTAATAATGGATGGAAGGTTGTCCCACCACTAAAATAATGTTTTGCTTCATTTTTTAATGTCATATGAAATGCAGGTGAGAAGGGGCAAGATAGCTAGCTACAGGGAGTAAAAAATAATTAAGTTACTATATTTATGGAGGAATAGATGATGATTTTTGTGTCCTATACAGAGTTCTGAGAGGACTAGCATATGAAATTGCAAGATGGGTGGTAAGATATTAAAAATAAATTTAAAAATACATCTATTTAAAAATAAATTTAAATAAAGCTGCCATATTACTGTATAATGACATCTGTAAGATTTTTGGGGGGATAAAGGATAAAAGATATTTTAGTCCTTTTATAACAAGTTAAATGTAGTAGATGTAAGGTGTTTCAACCTGAACAAGCTGAAATTACAGTTTATTGTGGGCAGAAGAATGTTTTGAATGAAATTATGCTGAGTGGGTACTGAAAGAGAGGTGTTTGAGTGTAAGGAAGCTGCTAGTGATAGCCCTGAAGATATGGACTAAATACATTAATATATAAATATCTTGAATAATCAGCCTGGATTATAATTGCAATGAAATGACACTGAACTGAGAGAATTACAAATTCATATTATTGGGAGTTAATAACAGTGTTCAAAGGTCATCAGTAGAGGAAGAGAAAGATTTTGCATTAGTTAGTCATAAAATGGCTGTAATCCACAAGTGGGATACAACCATGGAAAAGATAAGTTCAGTTACTGGATCTATTATGCAAAGCTCTTTCAAAAGAGATGAGGAATGAATTTTACCCTTTTCTGGGATACTCGTTCAGAATATTGTGCATGGATCTGGTTATCCACATTCTAGAAACCTAGAATTCAATTGAAAATTCAAAGTGAGGAGAATGGGGTGGTAAAAGGATGTAGAGCTAAGGTGTCAGAACACGTTAGAGGAGCGGGCTTTGTGTAGTATAGCAGATTGTATGGACATAGATTGTATGTACATAGAGGGAGTAAGTTATGTACTCCGAATAAGACTCTGTACAAGTAGGCAACTAGTAACAGCTTGTAACAGGAAGAGAGTTATAGTGAGTTATGATGGACTGATATAGTGATGGGGCAACTTCAAGAGGGAGATCCTTCAGACACTGCAAGAAGCAATACCTTATACAGTTCACATACTGTGTTTCTGAACCTTCTTTTATCGCTGGTGAAGTACATTAACTTGAATGAGTTACTCATTGATAAGCATGGCAGAATCAAGACAATGAAAAAAAGCATTGCCTTGGGTAAGGTTAGACAGGTTTGGAACAGCTCATACCCTGAGGTTCTTTCCAGCTGAAACCTTTTGAAGGGTCTATGATATATCTGTGTGTCTATATGTCTATCTGATATAGCCACCTGTGTAAATCTGTTTTCTCAATGATTTTTTTTTCCAAATTTTACAAAAACTACTCATATTTGCAATTAAATTTTCTTATTTCTAGTTAATTTGCTCTCACATGTAGAACAGATTGTATATGTATAAACTGCTACAATGTCAAAAGGACATCAGAATCTTCAATCTGTATAGATATTTACATTTGTGGGGAATATTGCATAGATAGAAAGGGTAAAAAGATTTTTGTTAACTGTGTTTTTTTAGGAATGAAGCCACTTTGGCTTGGATGTCAGTCTTATTATCAAACATATAAATATGACAACCCAACTGCCAGAAATCATATCAGTAATCTGAGTAGCAGACATACAAATTTCATGTTTCTCCACGTATATATTTTCTACAGCAGTATCTCCACAAATTTCTTGTAGATGTGTAGCGTGAGATGAGTGTGTCAGACCCCAACATGGGAAAGTGCAGATCTTTTTCTGCAATTGTTCTGTGCTACTTGCAAGGAGGATATTATGGTCTTCCAGAAACTGTAGCATGGCATAAAATACAACTTTGCCTTTTTGTCTCTCACTATTTGAAGGACTAGTTTAGATTTTGCCCTAGGTCTTACAAAGACACCTTCTTTTCCACCTCACTAGTCCACCTGCATGTCACAAGATCCTGTGATTTACAACAGTTATGCTGTTGTTTCCTGTTGTTTGCTTAACTGCTGTTCACTAATTCTGTCTGTGCCTTTTGTCTGCCAGCTGTTCTTTACTAGTCACCTCTGCCTCTGTGAACCTCTGTGGTAAGTCATCAGTGACTGCAGGTTTTTAATGAGATCTTACCGAGACATAAGCAGAGTCTTGCCCTCTTTTGTGCTCATAATCTCCAGTTCTGATCAAGACTGAGCAAAGCAGTGGGAGGACTTCAGACCATAGTCCAAACAACATTCCCATAAAATGGAAAAATTAAGGTTGGTATATCCATCAGACAAGCCAGCTTCCACCACTGACAAAATCTTGTAACTCACTGAAGTTAGGGTTGGATGGATAAAGTCAGCATACCACCAGTGATATTCTAACTATATTCATGGGTTGAACCTGGCACTATCTGGTTAGAGAACAGAGCATTTTAGAAAGACTCTTCCTTTGCCATTGCTATCCTTGGCTGCCAGGTTTCTAGTCATTCATCTCCACTGAAAAATACTCACTGTTTCTTTACTTTCCTGATACAGGTGGCTACCATTTGTAGAGCTATCAATTTCTCTGCCTGTTTTAAAGCAACTATTATTTATGCCAGTCCCTGCTTATCATCCTCTTTATTCGTTTAGACAAGAACAGCTACAAAACATTTTAAACAGCTTGAGATAAAGGTTAAGCTAAAGATCATATGTTATCATGCACAGCTTCAAAATAATGGGTTAAACCTGCTTCAACACAATGTTCTGAAATCATGTCTTTAATGTGCATTTAATTTGTGCCACTCTTTCAGATGTAAGAAATGTGAAAACATGAACCAAGCTAAAAAGCTATGGCCCATAAAGAAAATCAACTGCAGTAGTGTAAAAGGTACAAGCCGCACTTGTTTTCACTAGTCTTTGTATGCAGGACCATCCAGAACTGAGAAATCACACCCCTTTTAGAATGACTTCTATGACGTTATCTTTTAATAATGGTATGTATCAGTGACATAAGTCTCACCAAAGAAATGTGATGTTGAAGCCTTGCATTTACCTTTTAAACAATTTTAGATTTTTTTTTGCGTTAGAATAAGCGGTAAACTCACAGCCCATCTTACAAACAATAAATTATCACTACATGTTTTGCTATTGAAATAGATTACTTAGCCATTCACCATTTGCCACAGGATGCTCTCCAGATGTGTTGCATCTGAATTTCTCTGAATTTTCACTTGAGTACCTCGAAGTTAATCTGTTGTTTAGCACAGCAAAAGAATGGTTAAATACCTGCTAAACATTATACCAGTTTGCAGTGCTCTGGTGTAAGGATTTTTTTTCTTCTCTTTCTTTCCCCTCTCCATTCCAGTGATCTTTAACAATACCCCACTGTTGCAATGCTGTTCTTTTTCCTACTTCAAAGTATAATTTTATGTTAATCCTCGAGCTGTTGAAGAGGGCATTAGCTTTCAGCTCATTTTATGACTTCTTGTGCTAGGGAAACTTACATGGAACTTGGCACAACCTGAGCTTGCCATAAACATTACCTATTGTTTCCATAGTTTGAACATTTTTTAATTTTTTTTTTAAATTTTGGTAGCAATTACACGATTAAGATGCATGGTCTTTCTGTCTACTTTATGTCTCACAATCCAATTGCTGAGAGGACTGAACTTTCATCTCTATGTTGGAATATGGCCCAGATTCTGGATTTCAAAGCAACTAAAAGGAAGACAATCATTAAGACAATGTTCCTTCAAATCCCAGTTCAAATAATCTCAGTCTATGCAAAACACAAATGTTGACCTCACAGAACTTTCCAACCTCCAGAATAGCTCCCAAAGCTCTGAAAACATTTGCAAACATATTTCTGAAACACCTTTTTTTTTTTTGATTGTGGGCAAAATATCCCTCGGTTGCCCTTAGTTTTGCTTAAATCCCCTGGAAATATTCAGAGGTTCCTGGTGTATTCAACAATTCAGAAAAATGGCTCATCATCTCCGTTCAGCTCAGTCTGCACGATTGCTTGTTTACTTAGACCCCGTTTTTTTTTTTTTCAGGTTCACTATCAGGCTAGACAGCTCTGTCAACTTAAAAAGACATGCTTTTTTTTTCGAACTATTGATCTCTGTTGCTCTTCCAAATCCTTTAGTATTGGCTCTTAGGATTACTATAATGCTATAATCATTCTGTTAAGAATTCAGATTTGTGGTGGACTAAAAGATGGTAACATCAAAAGGATTGAAATGCCCTTGAAGCAATCAATTTTTGTTCATCAAATACAAATGCTGAGAGGCTGCTTTCAGCTAATAATTTATAACTGAATTAATGACACATGGCTTCCGTCAGCAGTGGTCTCCTCTCTGGGATCTTTTTTTCCCCTTTCTGTGATCTGATTTCATATTCTGGGAAAGGAAATCAGAGTGCTAAAGAATTTAATCAGAAATGGGGACTGTCTGAAGTTAAAAGCTTAGCTTTCTAGATTCAAATTGAGTGCTGCTGAGAGCTTTATCTTTCAGTTTCGGCAAATTTCTATTTTTAAGCCAGTACTATTCATGGGGAATTGTTTTTCCTTTTCTTTTTTTTTTTATCCTACATACAAAGAATCGTTAAGTTGTGGGAAGTACCTTGCAAAAGTTTTAAGCAGTTCCTTGTCTTTGTAGGTCTTCAATCATTTTGGTTAATGAGAAACTTTCCGTATTAACAGAACGGTGCCAAAAATGGGCAAATGCAATTCACTTTATCCTCACTGGCCTCTTTCTTCTGCTTCTGTGCTGGGTTCTGGCAACAAGTTCAGAGTAAAAGTGTCACTTCTGTAGTTTAAAACAAAATATTTGACTGTAGTTTTCCGTCAAAGTCCTGTTTCTCCTCTTTTGCTTTTCTGGTGATTTGAGCTGAGTCTGTTCAGACAAGCTATCCAAAACATTGACAACTTTATTTTTCCTCTTTTTTTCCCCATAAATTTTGTGTGGAAAGGGGAATATGCCCCAGGCCTGCCATCTGTCAAACATTTTGAACAGCAATAGCATCAAGAGGTGAATACCAGATTGGGTTAGAGAATGGCAGGGGTGAAGAGGGGGGGGGGAAGAAAGAAAAAAACAGATTTTATAGGAAAAATCATACACCTAAATAAGTACCAAATTATTGGACACCTGCATAAACTGGTCTCAGCTTCACAGATTATTGTCTCTGCTAGATTGATTGACAACTTTACAACACCAGGTGTGTGATGAGGTTGCTCTGTGATGTATTTCTATATGCTGTGGTCTTTGCTTACATCTGTCAGTTATGTCAGTTAGTGTTTGGCATTGGTTATGCAGAGGAATGTTGTGGCAGAAAGGAAAAATGACCATGGTATCATCTCTAGGAATGAAATATCCCATTAACCTCTTCCTACTTCTTTTTGTGAAGCATAGATATTCAGAATCACTACTGCATACGCAGAAGTATCTTAATAAGTGTTGCTTACACTTTTTTGAAGTGTATGGTATGAAAAGCTTTACAAGTAATCTTGGGTCTATAAATTATTAACAAACACAGTAGATAGGCTGATGTGTTCTTTAGATAACTAACGATATGTTTCCCTTCATACAGATCATTTGCTCATGTTCAATTAATCCCTTTCTACAGTTCCTTTCTCCTTCTCCAGTTATCCTTTACCACGTCCTCCCTTTCTCCTTAACTCTCTGCAGCTTATAATTGGTTTAGAAATAGATCAAGTTTCTTATATTTAATAGCTTAAAGTACATACCCAGGATAATTCTATTATAGCAAATAGTATCAAATTAATACTAAATCTTCAGTTGTTGCAAATCTTCAACATAGGTTGCAACTAATTGGTTGTTCTTGTGTATTAAAAGTATATGTGGCATGAATATTATCCAAGTATTGCTGAGCTTCTTGGTTTTCAGAATTTTAAAACCTTTAATAGGGAACTTATAACTTGTGCAGGACCTAGACTCAAGGCAGAAGAAAAACACTTAACCAAAACAGAAATATTTAAATAGAAATAAAAAATAATGGATCGCATGACAGAAATATAGAGGGATATTGTGATGTAAATTAACCTATTCATGAAAGAAATCTCCATATCAGATTTGACTTGTACCCAAAACATTAGTATCTGAATTTGATGAACCTCATTTAGAAAACAATAACTACAATTCCGCAAGGTACTGGGCATCTCAAATGAACCAAAGCTAAGCCTCACACAAAGCCCTGCAATATCAGATCAACAGATGAAAAACAAACACAACATGAATATTTTGAAAACACTAAATCAGAAATGGTCACTGAAAGTTGAAAGGAGGTACGCTAACCTGGCCTTGCAACATACTCATACTTGATACAGCAACGTAGTTTCAAAAAAATGTTTCAAATAAACTGAGACTTATTAAAATTTACAAAATAACCAAAGAAGCATAATAAAAGTGATCAATAAAAAAAAGCTTTTAAATTAATTGAAAACATTGTAAAGTTAAGCTTTATGACAATCATGTTTGGTTTTTTTTTCTTAAAACAGCCTTACATGCAATCTGTGGCAAGGGAAATATTGTTGTTAAATCCCCTCCCACTCTGCTGTTTAATGCAGTCCAAATGTCTTCACTACTTAGGATGGAGCCAAGACAACATTTCTGTGCACAGAAGTAGCTGGTGGTCCCAAAGCTCATTTTTGACAAATACCTGGAACTTCTCTAATTTCATCTTCCAAGTAGTCAGGAGTTTCCATCATCTTTTTCACCCCTGGTGTTCTCTTCTGTTAGTTTTTCAGTGTTTGAGCTGAGATGAAAATGTGCTAGAAGTTATGCCTCATACACAGGTGTGTGGAAGAGGCCCCGAAAAGTAGACTCTCAAGAGGCCTTGAAGACATTAAACAACCTTCAACTCCAGAAGGGAAAAAAGAGAGAAATGTCTATTTCTTTGGTGGAAGGCTTGATAGCTTTTTTTTTTTTTCCCTATTTGCATTTCTGGGCTCACAGCACCCCTGTGACAATGATGAGAATGACTGAGATTGCAGCCATCACTTTGCCTGAGCTGGAGTCCTGGAGAAGCCACTTGGATGAGAGATAGCCTCTTCCAGAAACAGCAAGTCTGGCTCCCCAGGGCTGTCCTTTTTTTCACTTTTTATTACAGAAGCAGCCCTATCCTAAGTCCTCAGAGCTACAGAAGGAAATGCTGTCTATTCTACTGGAAGATGGCTCAAATTACCAGCCTTTAATAGAGAGGCCTGAAGATGCTGAGGTACGGTCATCCTAGAGACACATGGGTATGAACTTAGAATCTGCAGCTAACTTCAATGGGATGGTTCACATGCCTGAAGTTCAGTCGGTGTGTAACTTCCTGCCGGAAGACCGGTCATAAAACTTCTGAGTACTTCAATGCCTTTGGGGGCGATGGACCACCAAGTATTAGAGGGTGCTTTCTGTGTGACGGCATAAGAAAAGTGTACAAAACAGTTTAATCAGTAAGACAATAAAAGTACTTGAATGTGCTGCTGATGCCAGCAGTTCCTGGTGCTGTTGTTAACCTGGTTGGAATCACAGTGACATCTGAGTCTGTGTTACTGGTATTCTCCAGAAGCAAATACATTATAAAACAAACTTCAGTCTAGCAGGATAGTACATAACTCTTCCCTGTCTTGATTGGGGTTGTGGGTAGCTGCTTATCACTTGTCAATTAATTCACACAACCCAAAACATTGTTAAGAAAAACTTTAAAACTCTCACTCATCCTGTTTGGCAGTAAATGGTCCCAGAGGTTATGGTTGATACCTTGAAGCTATAAATAGTGGGAAAAGTGCTAGTAAAATACCTTTTTAATTCTGGGCTAGCCTTTGAAACACAAGAGAAAGGGAAATGCTCTGTAGAAGATATGTAACTGTATTCAATAGCACTTTGAGGTCTCATCTGATAAAACAAGTCCATAACAGCCTTTCTTTGGCCTGTAATGGGCATCCTTGGTCTGAAGAGGTTGAAGAAGAAATGCTGAGGACATTCATTCAGCTTATGAGTGAGGCCCAGTCCGTAGTACTAAAGGGCACATTTTTCTCTTGGGATAGAGACAGGCAAGAAATCCCACACCTACTCTGTCAACCACAGATGGGAAGTAAATGTATGATATGTTTGTGATTGAAGGTGACAGTGTAAGAGTCTTCATTGAAAAGTGAAAATGATTTTATTTAATTTGTTTGGGAAGAAATGAGGAAAGATCTTGAACATCTACCAGTTTGCTTACATGTTCAGATGTGTCGGGATCTGCAAAGGATCCTGTTGTCTCAGATACATGAATGTGGTTGCATACAGTCTGTGCTTTACAGGCTTATATTTGTTGAGCAAAATAAAAATGGGGGCTCTCACTGTATTTGAGTATTTTGAAGCCTTAAGACTTAATGTAAAGACCCAACCCAGAGAGAAGGTCTGTGTAAAAAAGTGAAGTAAATTACACTAATTTCTTCAAAGTGTTCAATTCTTTTTTTGCATTTATTTTCTAGTCATATATCTAACAAATTAAGAAAGCAGTTTTATTCTCATATTTCTTTCACAGAGGCACCATCACAATCATATGAAGTCAATATATTGAGAACACAAAGTAGGGAGAAAGCCACTGTAAAATATATGACACTTTTACCTGACAATTCTCTTTCTGAATATGCATTTCATCTATCTTGGGTGGAAGTGGCTGTGTTAATATTAATGCAGAATTTGGCAATTCCTGTACAGCCGAGCCAACACGATCCAGCACTGGTTTTCAAATGAGGGGTAGGTGCAGGTGATGTCATTTTCTGTCATACGAGATGGACTCCATCAGGTTGACTTACCTGAGCAGCTCCTTGTGTATCTTGCATTTTGTCACTGGTTAATAGAAGCTGGCACGTTCAGTTGCAACAAACACCCCTTTTGGAAAGCAAACTGTGCATTTGAAAGCCAACGTAGTGAAGAGCTTAAATCCTCTTGGTAGCATTTTAACAACTGCCAGCTTGGGGCTGATTTTCCAGCTTGCTTGCATTTGCTCTGAGTTATTTTTATAAGGGTCTTAACACATCGAGTTCATTCTTTGTATTTTTCTATTGATTTTTCCACAACTGATGTGAAATAGAAGTATCTTTTAGGCTCTTTGTTTAACTGCATTTCCTCATGTTTTCCCCCTAAATCTTTGTAAACTTAGATCTTCCTGAGGTTAAGGCAGTATGTTTGTTATCACTTCTTGTCATGTGATATTTATCTAGCTGTGACTGTGATACTGCCAGTGTTTCTGAAACAGCACCGGTCTCCTCTCTTATCTTTCTGCAGGTGTTGTATTTGCCAGTCTCAGCAAAGTTTGGTATCCTCAGTAATTGCTGACGGTCTTTGAAACCAGCAATATGGGATTTACCCAGAAGTTTTACCTCCTAAAAGCTGACCTCCTGAAAAGGAGGTCAGCTTTTGGATTTTTGTTGCAGAACAAAAATATTCCCAAAATTAGAGGGAATAGTGCACTATTTCTTTTTTCTGCTTGATTGGTTAAATCAACTGCACATTTCAAATCCTAAAATGCGAAAGGAAATAATCAGCAGAGCAACTTGAGACCTAACCATGTTGTCGGTTGCCAGGTTTTTGCCAGTGAGTATGGTTCATCTGCCCCAAGTTCTGTCTTCAAATTACTATAGAAAATATAGATCATCAGATTTCATCACCTTAAAACTAGTCCGGCTCCTCAACATGACAGGTTTACACAAGGGAAGGCATTTTAAAGCCTTCACTTTTCGTTACTAGTAGGATGCCTTATAGAATAAAACCTTGCCTACTTGTTTTTCTGAAGTAAAATGTAGAAAACTTCTAAGCTGATGATCCAAAGAAAAAGTAAAAATTAGTTACCAACAAGAGATGACCTTTATCTAGAGGCTGAACAAAAACGTAATCTTGGGGAAACTTAGAGGTGTTATTAACCGTGGGTGTGTGCTGCTGGATCTGATGTTACTGTTGGTTTTGCAGCAGACAGAAACATAAGCCAAGATCCATGATGTTCTCTTCTATATTTCTGATGCCTGAAAAAGTTTACCCAATTTACAGTCTTCACTGAAATACAAGGGAAGAAAGAAAACTTTCAAACAGCGCTACTTAGAAATAGACTGACCTTGAATACTTTTCAAACATCAAAGGATTGTGTATTCTGTCTGCAAGTTAGTTTTCTGAATAAATTATTATTTGATTCATCTCTCCATGATCTATTTTTAGTCTTTTGGGGCACTTTTGAAAGCAAAAGTGCTTTTCCTCCCACCCCCCGCCCTTGGTTTGTATCATATGGTTTGGGAACTTACAGCTTGCTCTTGCTGCCTGACAGATTTTTTACACTATTACCCTTCCAGCAATTCACTCTTGCTGGAACTTACTTCTTAGGCATTCCTCCAGTGCCCCTTGCACTCATGGATGTCTGTATATTCTGCTGATCAAAGAGCATTCTTCTCCATCCACTTATCAAATGGTTTATTTTTACATAATGTGCCTGTTGACACCACAGCTGCTTTTTCGAGCTGGGAAGGGGAGAACTGCTGATGAATAGAGAAGTTGACGTTAAAATTGAACTGTACATTTTTACAAGTAGCTGTGGAGTGGTAGCTATGCTTTTGGGGGGATTACTGTTGTCAGTGGTGCTGTTGTCTACAGCCAAGTTGACTACACATGTAGCAGTATTACAGCACAAGTGAGGTGTCTGATGGAGGCTGTTTTAGTAGAGCTGCCCAACCTCTCATTGCAGAACTTACTTGAAGACTATATTTTACTTTTGAATTTAATGGAAATGCAATGGAAAAAATGTCTTTTTTAGTAGACAATGTGCTTTAAACTTGTATTTACCAATGAGTCCCTCCCGACAACCACAGACTCGAAAACAAGCTGCAGATAGCTGTAAACAAACCTATGTGAATAAAGACTATATATTCTTTAATAACAACATATGAATTTTTTTTTTAATTAATTTGTCTGTAAACAGATCTGGGTCTCTCGATTGGCAGTAAGCTATAAGTACAGCTTTCTGGTATCTCTTCTACTTAAGGCATGTTAATGTTCAACCTTTTAATCCTGAGATACTTATTCCAAGCCCACTGTTATCCTATAGCATATAGCAGTATGAAAAGCAAAGGCAATTTTCTGTCAGCTTCTGGGATTTTGGAAGTAGGCAAAGTAGGTCTTTGTGTTCATCTCAAATGTTTTCTCAAAGATGTGATGTAGACCATATCAATGTCTGAACTCACTATACCTCTGCCAGGGGCCAGTCCCATGCAAATTTCCATTTCTTTTAAAACCATATGATCATGCTTATAATACGAAATGCAACCCATGAATTGCTTGTGTTTCTCTGTCTTACTTCTATTAGTTTTAAGGCACATAGGCATAAAATAAAGTCTCAGAGCTTCTTCAATCTCTACTGTCAAGGAAGTTACTGGAACTGTTTTATGAACCAATGGCATGCCTGCTCCTCCCCATGAAATGTAAATACCTTTGCTGTATTTAGAGAACTTTCTGTTTCATTCACCTCACTTTATAAAATTTGTATTAACACCACTTTCCGGTGCAAGCAGGATTTTGTGTGCTAATTTAAGTATGAATTCCTAAAGATTTTATTTTCTCATAATGCCAAACAATATTGCCTTGCAGGCAATTCCGGTTAGAAACAGGATATTTTTTCATCTTTATGGATATAAAAGCTGAAGGAAGCAGTTGATTGTTTGTTGTTTTAATACACATAAAAGCCCTCTTAATAGTTTTAAGTGGCTGATTTCTACATATTGTGTGCATTCCCCCTCACAGTTACATATTCTGGACTCAGGGAAATACCTGAGTTATATGTTATCCTCCTCTTTCATGTGAAAATCAGAATGTGTTTTTACATCTACTCAGCCAAAATCCTCAAGAAATTACTCATAGCAGATTAATATTCTCTGAAGAGCTGTTGAAGTTGATTATACAACATTTTTTTTTTCAAATTACAGTAAAATACCAGGGGAATTATCATTCTAAAAGTCTTACAACTATTTTATAAACTGCTAAGCCAAATTTACCACTGGTTAAAGTACTGTAATAAATGGCAAATGCCAGTTTCCCGTGGAAGTACCAAACACAAACGAGACAAAGGTATAGGATGACAAAGGAAAAAGCATCTGGAGAATGTGGTCCAGGTAGAAAATAAGCATCCCTATCTCTTATGTAATTTTACCTTATGCTGTCTTGCTCGTTGACACACCTTGCGCTGTGTATGATACACCAATCTTTTTTCCTTTGATCCTATGGTAGAGATCTGGTATCATCTGTGTCTCAATGCAATGACTTCTTCGCTAGGAGCTTACAGCCATGCAGCAGAGGGAGCAGGTGTAGTCCTTCAGGCTCTCCTCTGCTTACAGAAGATCACTGCTAACTCTCATGGGATGCTGCATATGAGACTTCATGGCTCAAATTATCTAGCTTAATTGCAGCAGTCGTCTTGAAAGTGAGGAAAGGAAGCTGATATATCTTTCAGTCCAGATTGAGTGAGAAGAGGAAGAAGCTTCCCTTGAGTTTGTCACCTGTGTGGCTGGTTTCTCTGCTGCCCATGCCTGAGGAGCAGGATGGGTGTTATTTAGCACAATATCTTTTCTGTGAAATTGGAGCGATTTTCTGTCTTCACCACTTCACCTCCCCATGCCATTGCCTCTTGTTTCACATCTGGGCTTGGAACAGATCTACAAACTGGTGAGGGTGGTGCTTCACTTGGGGCACTTCTGCCTTTTTAGGGGATCCTGTTAACCTGCGTGGCAGTGCAGCTGCAGTTCCATCAGCATGATGCTGGTGCATAATTTGAGTCAATTTCCCTTGCTTGCCTACTCTATATTAGCATCTCCAACCTTGGTTTGGGTCTCTGAGTCTCCTCCCTGTGCTGCTCTGCCTGGGAGCACCTCATGGTGAGGTCAGCAAGCTTCCAGCTCCAGGGTGAGAACACAGAGGTGAAGGATATAACTTAAGAGCCGTTTGACAAACACTCCTATGGTAGAATTCAGCAGCTCATTGCCTACTCCTCTACATCAGTTTAGGGCATGGAAGCAGAGTAGTATTGCTGACATCGCAAAGGCTATCTGAGATAGGCAGAATTTTAGTGTGAAATTCTGATCCGGGCAAGAGGTTTTAGTGTCTGGGCTGTCTCAGTTTCTTACCTGCAAAGCGCTAATATAACAACAAAACAAAAAGAAATTGCTGTCAATACACACACACACACACACACACACACACACACACACACACACACACACACACACACCTTCAAATCTGAGCAGCTTTGCTACTGCAGGCTGTTTACCTGGCCTTGACTCCTGATAAAATTCAAGTTAACAAACTTGTAGCCTGTATTCTGAGCCCCGTGGCAGTCAGCACATCTGACTAGAGTGGTGCCTAAACCTCCCTGCGTCTATGTGTTATTTTGTTACTCAATCAATCATTTTTTCTTCCTGCAAAATGTAACCTACTCAAATAACTGTGATTATACATTCATAATTACAAAGTCAAAATAAAAGCCCAGACCATATGGAAATGATCAGAATACGGTGTAATAGCAGCAATGCCATTTACTGTACATAATCAATTTAGCACACCAATAAACGCATACATATATAAACCTCTGACAAGCACACTATTCTTTTCTATAAAACTTTTCATTTAAATTCTGGTGCTATTGTTCCGGAATAAATTTTCTTGTCACAAAGATATGGCATTTTATTTGATTCAGTCTTATTGCATCATTAAAATATTGGTATCTTTTATGTTTTGCAAACATTTGTGGACACACCATTAACCAACATAAAACACAATGCAGTATACAAATGCCTGTTTTATGACTGCTGTCAGACTATATATTCTCTAATGGCCTAACATTATCAGCAATCTAAGCCTAAATTATCACAACTAAAAGTCTATGAAATACAAGACACATATATAATCTCTGTGAGTCAATATATTGAAACATTAGAATTAAAGGTTCAGGCAATCAATTCAGCCAAAAATGCAGTTTTGCAGAGGAATTTTTCATTCAAACAGCAGAAAAGGAAAAGGAAGGAAGCAGCGAGTTATTAGTGAAAAGATCACCCATAGCCAAAGAAGATATAGTTTCTCTGGACATTTATGTACTGTCAGCAGGAGAAAGATAAAAAAAAAAGGTGAGCTGGCAAAAGAGAAAAGGAATTTGCTAAAGGTGCAGTGTTTATATCCTTATTGCTTTTATTGTAGATGCTTTTTGATCAACAAAATGGTGCCATTTTACCTGTTTGTAAGATTGATTTGTGTTTTTCCTTGACACTTTTTATTTGGCCTGAGAATTTTACTGTGTGTCTATAGGAACAGAAGAATTTAAGACAAGGATGATAAATTGCTAACAACATATGGTTCTTTCCAAGTTGTGTGAAAATACTCTTTGTGCTGCTAATTGGAGTTGGAGAATGCAGCTAAGGAAAGTGTATCAGGGACACTAGATTTAGATAGTGATAAAGTCAAAGGTGTTTTGTGTATGGCATGGTCAGCAGTGATGAATTTGCCTTTAGCACATTAATGAATTTGTCTTTAGCATGGAATGAATTTGCCTTTAGCATGATGATCATTTAAAAGTTTCTTTTTTCATCTCCCGTGTAAACCCTAGAAATGAATCCTTTCTCTTGGTTGTCTTTTCATCTAAAGGTGATGACAGGATCGATTTCATTGGCTTAGAATGACAATATTAATCACAAGGGGCTGTCAAGATACATAATGGCAATATATATTGGAGAAGCGTCTCGACAGAATGCGCTTCTTATTATGAATCCCCCCTTTATTGTAGTCTTTGACAGCAACAGTTTAAAGGATAAAGAAAGTTCTAAAATCTCGGCACCACAGACAGACAATGTCGAGGAAAGAGAAGCAGAGGGGAAGAAAAGCAAACAAGTTTGAAAGAAAGTGGCCAGACTCTCAAATGCATTCCTAATCAAACAGCAAAGGAATAGAGATTTAGTGAGATTCTAAAGTATGCCATTTACTCTCCATCAAAAGGTTTGTGGGTTTTTTTAACTTTCCTTTCCAAACTAAAAAGGTAGAAGGCATACAAAAGTCTGCTACCTAAGATGGTTTTGGAATACAAAGGTTCTGTGTTCAGTTTACTTTTTGGATTAGATGTGTCTGTTCCAACAACCCCAACTAACCTATGCTCCTGCCTATCCACTGTGCATCTTGTCCTTCTTACAGAGATTATACCTCATCTATTAAGCTCTTTTTTATATATATTTTTGTTCCTTCTGCTTCCACAGATTTTCTCCAAACACTTTGCCACTTTTGAAGATCTACATTCTTTGTCATCTGTTTATTGTTCTCCAGTGTGAAAGTATTGGAGTTGTTTATGGAATACTAATTAAATCCTCTTTACCCCTTTCCCTTTGGAAATTAAATGGAAACATTTTCCATTAACTCAAGGAAAAATAAGTGGCACGGACCTGATTTCTCTTATTCACATTGTAACTTGCTATACATCTTCTTTTCCTTGACTGCTGCCATTCTTTGGAGTGTATGGCAGTAATCAGAATTTAACAAGTATTTGTTCTCTATATATTTCTCTTTTCCTGATTAATCCAATAAATAAAAATGAATAAGTATTATTAGGTTTACTATTCTATACCTTCTTTTTGATCTCTTGGGTCATTGCAGTGGCGTATAAAACTGTGTTAAGCTTCATTCTGTTCCCAACTTTTCTTGGGAATACAATATTATTTGGAAATTATAATAAGATTTATTGTAAAATGGGAGTAGTATTTTGTTTGTGAACAACAGCACAATCCCACTGAAATCTCTGGAGATGCACTGGTTTTATATGGCCTTAAAAATTTATAGTAACTTAGAAAGCTAAGTGCAGGATGATCCATCATGTTCTAACAAACTAATTCTTTACCAGCTGTACTGAAAATGAAAGAATAGATGTGATACAGACACAGTGTTCAGTATCCTCCTAGACCAGTCACTTACAAACTGTATTTATGTAAACTCTTGAATTTGTTGGCTATTTGAGTAAGGACTGCTTGCCCAAGGAAGGATTGGCTCAAGCCCTGCCTCAGTATCCTCTACTTTAACCGGGCAATTATCTCACCCTCATGAGCAGATTACAAATTATGCAAAATTATAAACAAGGTTGAAAGGAAAAGAGGAAAGTAGAGGTAATGCATCATGCTGTTAGAATTCTTAAAAGCAACATGACTTACAATTTGGATGCAACATAGTATTATGGTGAAGATGAATACAAGATCCTTTTCTACCTTGAATATCTCATCCAAAACTTCAAAAATATAAATATAAAATAAATGGGCAAGAAGCTACATGCTAACGTGGACAACAGTTTTTGTTACTTGAAAAAAAACCCACCAATATACAAAGAGAAAATTTAATAAAGAAAATGTTTTCTCTTTCATTTCCCACAGATTCACAAGTTTCTCTTCATGCTGGTTTTTCAAGGGCTGTGATGTATTCAGAGTAAAAATGAATAGGTGTGAATTTTGGGAAAGTAGTGATACTAACAAATACATATGAAAGTTTTAAGGTGTGGCATTGAGGAGGCATCTTTGGGTATCTCACGATGAATAATAATGTGATTTTGTTGGGAATATTGCTGAAGAAATGCTGGGTGTCTCACTAATCAATGAACTTCTCAAATTGGGTAGAAAGACAGAAAAAACCTCTGAGAATAATGAAACTGAATGTAGTAGTGATGGCTGACTATCACTACTAGAGATAAAGAAAGAGATAAAGATAGGTTTGTGAAAAGTGGGTGATTAAGAATTTAGCAAGGAATCTACTGCAACTATACTTAGGTTTAATCATGAGGCAGATATAGGTGGCATTTTCCATTCACTTCCCTTTTTTAAAAAAATAATCATGTAATTTCTTGAGCTGAACTCTGCTAAAGGTAGATTTGAGAAGAGAGATTTTTCCTTTTTTTCTTCAATTTATTAATCCATTACTTTTAAAATAAAGTCTTTGATAACTCATCTTGCTACAGCAGAAACATGACACAGTAATTCCAGAAAGGGAAAAAATGATCTAATGATCTTGTTGCTTTGGTCTCATAACCTCTGAGTTAAAGATAAAGTTCATAAATGTTTGGAACAAATTTTTTTTAATTTCTCCTGGATATTTTTTGCAATATTTTTGCATGCATAGAGTTGCATGCATCAAATTGTACACATAAAGTCTTCTAACACAGATCTGCATCTTGTGTTTGCATCTTTTTTTAAACTAGAGTCTTTAAGAAAAAGTTTGTACTGCTTTTATTCAGGTGTAGGGAAATCTGTTTTGAAGACTAATACAGCATGGGGCAATTTATCTACTCAGTGTGAACAGTTTTCTTTGATTAATTTTGGCTATTTCTGGGTGAAGTTCTCTCTAATGCAGGAAAAAATACAAATACTTCAATAATTTTGTGTAATATTACTTTAATTGTATACATGTTATTGTATTGTTTACACAAAATTTGAGCATCAATTTAGTTATTGGATACACAATGTTAGTCACACTACTTGTTCAATATTCATGATCCTCTCGGTGTTATAATATAATTTCTGTGCCTCTTTTGGTCATCAAAAGAAAAAACAGGTCAAAAGACTGTGGAACAAATTTCTTCCACTTTCTTCCACTTTGAGACACGTGCCTATGGAGGCACAAAATTCAAAACTAAACTGGCATAGCTAGTTTGAATAAATACTTTGTAAGAATATTTTTTTGTGTTTCTTACCCACCTCTAGGATCTTTTAAGTACTATAGCTCAAAAAATATTCCTGATTTGACCCTTAGCACTCTGAAACAAAATATTAAAATGGAGAAGTTGTTCAGACTTACTGTTTCTGGAAGACTTTGTAAGCAATAAAAATACTATAGCTCTGTTGCATAGAGAAGAAGGATGTGGGTAACAGTGTCTCTGTTGTGCAGATGTGTTTCATTTGGGCTTCTTTACCATTGGCTACACGAGTTTTTGAGAAGCATTGAATATTAGAACAATTAGATCATTAGCTACAATAAGGAGCTTGGTTTCTTTTTCAATTTTTTTTTCTCCCTCCAGTTTTATACTATCTAGGTAGTTATAACTTTTACAGATTGCATAACTGAAAAGGAGAAACTTTTCTCTTTTTTTTAATAGTTGAACAGAATGTCTGATTCATTCATACCTCTCCAGTTACAGACCTTTATTCCACATGGGATCAACATACAGTGCCACAAATAATATCTTAACCCCTGCCGTCCCAACTAAATAGCCTAGGAAGGTCTGAGTATGACAAGGCAACATACCACCAATGGCTACACTGGTATCATGTCTGACAAAAAAAAATATATTTTAACCCAACTATCATGTTAAATCTTACTAAAATTAATGAGTACAAAACAATAAGGGGAAGATCTTTCAGATTTGTAGTGAAGATGATATAGTATATATTAGCATTTACAATAACAAAATATGTCTTTATCCAGTCAAGTGATGAAAGGTACCATATTTCACAAAGGGGTTGAGAAGAAGGGAGCTCAAATGCTGTACTGGTGAGTGGCTTTGTGATATTTCTCTACGGTCATTACACGTGGCTTTTTAACTTATTTTTAGAGGCTCATTATGATAGGAAAGATTTAAAAGATATTCCCTTAACAGACACTGGTAATTGTTTTGTTGTTATTTAAAATAGTATTTTGTGAAGTGTTCATGTATGATTATTTTGAGTTTATTTACTTTACTTATTTACTTTCACAGAAATTATATTTTAATAACTTTTCTTCAGCTAATCTATTTTAAAATATAGACTGGGCTGGAATGTATTTTAAAATATTGGATTGTTGTGCTGGGTTTTCACATTTCTGTATATAATAAACATTTTGTTCTGCTTCTGTGTGTATAAAATACTGTTTGTAAGGATTTTATTTCATACAATAGAGGCAGGAAAAACTGGATAAAGAGAGGCTGATGAGTCATTTTTTTTTCTTTTGAAATTCATACTGGAAAAAACTAATTTATTTATTTTAGGCTTGTAGGTGTGCCTGAAAGTGTGATGCACTTTGATAACTGATTTTTCTCTGAAATAGTATTTTGTACATAGGCTTTGCACTACAAACTATGTGTTTGTTGTATGAGATTTCTTCTGTGGCTATCAGATTGTTTTTTATCCCAAATATTTGGCACTATTATGTCCAGATGTTTTGCTGTCATAGTCTTTCTGTGAAGATTCTGTAAAAAAATGCTTTGTATACCACAGTCTATTATTGCACAGTAGAATAAAAATGAATCCTGGTGAACAAAACACCTGAGAGAGCTGTAAGACTGAAACTGTAATTTGAGAATTGAGAATTTCATTATCTCCTAATATTTTAAGAGACCCAGACCACTTTGATTTTTAACATATCCGATTTGGATTTTCTGTCTCTCTTGTATATTAACAGTTCATGGACTTTTGCTTTATTTTTACTTCACTTGCACATTTACAGGTGTTGAAACTTGATAATGTTATCTAAGGAAACAGAAGCCTCGTATTTCAAAAGTGGGACCAGAACTTCCCCAGCTGAGGTGCACTTCTGGGCACTTAGATTCAGTTTGAGAAGCACCTGTATGCCACACGAGGGCTGTTTGATCACTGTTTGTGAAGCTCAGAGATTTGATGAGAGATGCTGAAGAAAAGCTATCAAGACAAAATAGAAAAAATTTGGTCACTTAGCTGTACTTCTCCCAGTCACTAAAGTCACAAAACACCAAACCATCTGCCACTGGGGAGAGAGTGGGAGTTACAAATTCACCTTCCTGAGCCACTAACAATCCCTCCCTTCCCCTCGATATGACTTTAGTTACATGGGAGGCTTTGAATGAGTAAAAAAGGCATGTAACACAGTATTATGCAAAGGTCTGAGATAAATGTTCTTGGGACAATATTCAGGAGGTTTTTTATTCAGGTGGAAGAAGCAGTTCTCTTTATGGAGCTAGCTGCTTGGTCTGTAATTTCATCTGAAGACTGACCTATGTGTGAAACTCCTCAGTAAGATAAATTGAGTGGCTAGATCAGGAATTGCTGAGAAGTTCTAGAAACAGTGTGGTTATACACCAGGAAAGAACATAGATGCTCTGGGAGTATGACTTGAGAAAATCTGAGATGCAATTTTGGGGTCAGGTGTTGCCTGAAAAAGAAGCTTGTATCTGTGGGCAAATCAACTACCTCCTGAGTTCTTCTGGGACTTCAGATATGCTCTGTAAGTAAACAGGATTATATGTAGGAAACAGCTTGACAGAATCAGTGTCTCATTCTAACACAGCAAGCTGTAAATCTGTTAAATTTGGCTAATCATTCCCATCAAAGAAAGGGATCAGTATGGCTGCAAGTGAAAAAACATCTCTTTTTTTACTATTATTTTTTTTCTAATCTGTTAAGTTTTGAGTACTCAGACTGAAATCCTTGTTTCAAACTTAAGTTACTGTTAATCTTTTGAATACTGGAACATGGCAATTTCTGCTTTATTCAAAACCCCAATTGTCCTCTGTCCTTTTTGTCAATAAGGAATATTATTTGTGAATGTACAGGGTGTTTTATAGAAGGTAATGAACAGTGCCAGACATTATCCTTAGTCTATATTTATGTGTGAATGATGACCCAAATGCATGGTGCAGTGATGATCACTGAACATTTGAACATTCTTGTAATACCTTTGGCTGCTTCAGCCAGTTTGCTGGGGTGGGATTTTCTTTTTTCCCCAGACAGTTTGATGGCCTGATTTTACCCTTAATGTGAATCAACAGACAAACGGCAGTGAACTAACAGTCTTGAAAAAAGTACATGTTCATCAAAGTCATTCTGGTAAACAAATTGTGGCAGGTCTATTAATCATGTCAGTTTTATGCTCCCTTCTTGCTCCCTTCCCCCCGCATTCGGTCTAGTTGTCACACCCTGTGTTTGCCTTATGTCAGCACAAGGATATCAGAATGAAGACAGACAAACCAATACAGAACTAATATATTACTTAAGTAATTCACCTGAACCACGTACCCTGTGTGGCTCATGGTCGATTAGCCAAACTGTACATCAGTGAATGACCTTTTTTCAGCTAACCTGATTAATAAAAATAATTACTCAATGTTTCAATTATTTTTATTCCTTAACTGGTTTAGAAGCCTCATGCTAAGTGGTAGCTTCAGTCTATGTGGAGTTTTCTGAGACTGCTGTCTAGTTGCAGAAGTTGTGATTTTCTTTTCTGCCTACAGCTCTGCATCACTAGGTAACCACTTAATTCCTCACATGTAAATAGAGTTCCCATAAAATCTTACCGTTTGGGCACACGGAAGCATTTGTGGGAAATTGCATGCTCATTTTACAGTCTACACTCTTTTGTTGAAATTAGCTATGTGACAGTAAGATTGTTTCCAGATCTGTAAGTTTTTCATTTTTATAAGAATACTGTGACCAAAATCAGAAAATAAATCTGTGGCTTTTGCTGTACCCATCCACATTTTTCCATTTTTCTGTGAAAACAAAACAAAAAAGCCCTAAGTGGAACTTCTGGGAGAAGCCCCACGTGTATGACCATCTGTTCTCTTGCTAGCTATTTTTTCCTAGCAGTTAGGGTGGCTTCTTTAGCTTTTACCAATTGCCAGGATCCTCAGGTCTTCCGCCCTGAGGAATTGCACACCTTGCAGACAGATGTGGGTATGTAAGAATCGGAACGACCCTCCCTCCCTCTCTCGCTTCCCTCCACATACTCACATCCCCATGCGCAAGTGTTTACAAGGGGAAGCCTTGTACGTTTTAACTTTGCCCCATTAGGGATGGTGTAGGAGCTATTGGCATAGCACAGCAAAGAGCAATTTCACTGGGTGGTGATCTGCTGAACAGTGAGAATGGACCTTTCTGAGCAGCCTCCCAAGCATTAGTAACTCGACAGTTGTAGAACTGCAAACAGCAAAGCTTATTTCGCCTCATGCTGTAGCGTGTGAGCTCCTTTAGGTTGTGGGTAAGTGTGCAACAGTGGACAATAAATGGGACATTGTGCAACTGCTGTTTACCTCCATATGTTTTGGCAGTTCAAGAAGTCTTCTAATGCATGTTAGGGGGGTCAGGCGCAAACCCTTTCTGTGTTAGATGAGCTGGTTCTGCTTTGTTAAGCGGCAAAGCTTGCAGAATAGTTAAATAGAAAAAAACCTCTAACCTACAAGTAATGCCAATTTCAGGGTGAAACTGTGTATCTTTCTAAACATTTAGAGCACAGATTTAGCTCACAGTAGAGGACTTCCACTTCCTCTCCTGCTGTCTTAAGTGAATGTTGGCTCTGATATAAGTAGTGATAGATATGGGAGCTTTAGCAAAGAAATGCAAGAGCAATGCCAGCAGTTGCTGGTGTACTTGAGACAAATGGATTCAGCACAGCTATGCAACACTTCTTGGAAATTTTCCATTATAAGAACACTGCAAGGAACAATGGGAATGGCAGATTGACAACACAGGAAAAATATGAAAAAATCAGTATGATTCTTACTGGTTTAATATCACACAAAGGAGTGATATTTTTCAGCAGAGCTATTTTTAATATATAAAATGCATAAGTATTGGCATTTTTAACATGTAACAATATGTATTACTTCTAGCAGTGTTAAGTTTTTTCTTAGAAAATATGTACCTCCTTGAAAAATTAACCTCAAACCATAGCTGTACTAATGCTTTGAGTTAGTGATTTTTACAGTAGGGGTCTAAACATTAAACCCCACAGTCAGAACTGGCAACCTGATATTTTTATTTCACCTTATTTTAAGGAAACAATAGCTCTAAGAGAGCAACCAAAGAAATAGAAGGACCCAACGGTCAGAATTTTTTTAATACTGCTTCAGCATTGAATGAGAATTAGCTTGACGTTGTTCTTCAAGGTCTAAAGAAACAAAATTGTTTGCAATTTATGTTCAAAATGAAGATAATTATTCTAAGGCAGGGTCTGGTTTAAGGGAATCCAGTTGTAGTACTCATATCCAAACCTCTTTAGCATTCTGTAGTTGGGGCTTGTCTCTATTAAAAGCTTTAGCGATACTGTCAGCTGTGATACTGTTGAGTAGGAGTTGATGGCTGAATAAAAGTTTGAAAGCTAACCCATCTGACTTTAATCAGTTTATTGATTCAAAGCTATACAAAAGTAACCAATTAATATTACAAAAGATCTGACTGGAGTAACAATTTGCTGCCATTTGCAATAGTGCAAATCTAGTGTGCAAAGTTAGTTATATATTTGCATACTTTATTTGTTGATTACATAGTATTTACATTATTCCATTTGCATACTTTTTTGTTTTGTTTTGTTTTGTTTTGTTTTAAAAGCAACAGAAGATCTGAGCAATGTCAGCTACCAGGATCAGTTTTATAATATTTCATCTGGCATTCTTAAGATAGGAAGTATGATGCATATACAGCATATAAATTCTCTAGTGACTAAACCCACTTCTTATCCTGTGTCCTCAATAAAGGAGAAAAACGGGACTTAGTTTATGAACTGTTATGTTAGTACACTAAACTAAATGTTATGTGAATTTAAACTAAATCCCAAAGACAATGAAAGACCAGGAAAGTTTGGTTGAAAACTTAAAATTACAATGTTACAAATTACATTTTAAATATAGCGGTAGGTAATTATGATTGGGAATTAAATCATCCAATTATCAGCACAGGCCAGCAATATAAAGCATAATAGTAAGAAAGAACATCCAAAGCCCAGAAATTTACATAAAGGTAATTTTTAAAAAGAATTCTCATTTACCTTTCTGACGATACCATCTCTGGCAAAATAATCATGGCAGTTACTGATGAGACAGCAGTATGTCTGATGAACAAAATCACTGCTTCTAGCTAACATTACAGTATTTAGTCCAAATAAAAAGGGGTAAGAAGTTTGGCTTTATGGAGTATGTTTGTAGAGTTTGCAAACTGCTTGCTCTAGTTTTAAGGATGTGTGAGTAGCATGAGAAAATGCTTAGTGCTCAGAATTAAAATTGGCTCCAGAGGGTTACTGGCTTATTATGTCATTGTTCAGAAACTTGTTTGAAGGCCTTTTTCTTTCTTGCAGGTTCTTCTGATTATTGGTCACTCCTACTGGAGATGGGAGTAGACATAACTCATAACCACTAGGAGAACACTTACACTGCAAAGAATGTCAGATAATAATAATTAAAAAAAGGTAGAGACTTTTTCATAGGCAGAAAAAGTACAAAAAAGTGCTAGAACATTCTGATGTTTCATGAACCAGCAGAAAGCAGAACCTAATTATATTATTGAAATGGCATTTAAAACTCCTATGAATGGATATAAGGTTTAGCTGCTTACTTGTGAATGTGAAATGTATAAAACTGAGAGGAGACTGTGCTTTTGGAGTTCTCTAGGCCGTCGTGTTTTGTTTCTCTGTGGACCTGGGAGCATCTTGGTCTCAATAGCACTGAGCAGCTTGGAGCCTAATTCCTAGCCAAACCCCACTGTGATTCACAAGATTCATTCCTGAGGGGCTTCGTCAGCTAAGTGTTCCCAAACCATCCATAAGGGATCAATATGTTGTATGTGCTCCCCTCCAACACTCAAAAGTATTGCAATGGTGATGCTTCTTGCTCTTTTCTTCTAGACAGCATTGACATTGTCTTATTAACGAATGCCACATGGTACCCTCAGGGTTAGGTTCCCTAGCCTTCTGTTGTGGCCATGACCCATGTGTACTACGAGTGGGGTGCTGGGAACCCTATGGAGGTGGGAACCTCAGATCTGGCCTTGCAGCACCCTCCTACACACAGTTTCATTCTGTCTCAGGAAATCCCACTCACCCCATATTTCCCATTTGAGGAATGAGAATTCTGGGCTCATCACTGAGCACGCACAAGAACTCATGCATTGTCAGGTCTTCTGAAACCTCCACTGCTCAGGTAGCATACCTACCTGAAAGTTTGGTCTGTACAGTTTATACCTTCCAAATCTGCCTACTGCATTGTGTATCTGGATGATGTGAGCTAATTACAACCATATGATATGAGCTAATCATAACTTAATGACAACTATAGACCTTGACCACTTACTGTACATAGTCCTGGTCACTGTTAGATTGGCTCTACTCATAAGAGTTGGCAAAGCTGATTTCTGCAGGTTCCAGCATCTTCTATCTCTAGTGAGTGTAGATGTACAGGAAAGTAGACAAAAGCTACTCCACAAGAAACTCATTGTTCTGCCTTTCCTTCTTGACTTACATTGGTGGCCCCAAGACGATCAAGTGTTTGTTGTCTTTACATGTTATTCTCTTTCACTCATGGCTTTTGCACGTGGCACAGCCCACTGGGGTCCTGATTGAGGAAAGATGAGCTTGTTGTGGCAGCTTCTCAAGGAACTTTGAAAGGTGAAAGTTGCCCCTGAGACTCTGCATATTGTACTGTTATATCCAGGATATAACTAAGGTACTATGGAGGTTTCAGGTGTAATCTTTGGAATTACACAGGTGCTTGCAGGTGTTTTCTGGTATTTTCCTTTTGTCTGAAGTGTTCACTAATGGTTTTTTTCTTTTGCATTTGGTACAGATGTTTATCTTAGAAAAGACCTTTTGACGCAGCTCAAGACCAACTACAAAGCTGACTTATCCTGAGATAAGCTACAAGATTGGTGGGCAACATAAAAAGATCAACAAGAAGATTTGGGCAAATCTTTTTTATCCTTTACATTTTTCCCACTAGAGGGTGGGTTGTTCCATGTGGAACTGAGGTATCTGTGCAGAGATTCCTCTGGCCAGGCTGAAAGGACAGAGTGGATTTCATGTTTCTTGGAGATTAATTGCTGGTTTGGGCCAAAACTGTTTGCAAAGGGATATGGTTAACTCGGGAACCATCACCCAAGATACTCATCTCAGTGTTATCTGGTTTTCACCTCTCAGAACCCTAACTATGGAGCCGATTGCTGTTTTGGTGTTTATTTTAAAGCTGGTCAGCAGACAGTATCCCTCCTTTCTAACACCTTCTGTAGCTGCTAGAGGATTGAAGCACATTTACATCACAGGAATTTTGTCTACTCTTTTCCCACATTACTTGTGGGTGAGAATAACTGGGTTCTTTGCCTAGGACAGTGATAATATGCTCACCAAAGGTAAAGGGTGTTATCATGTCTTGTCTCCTATTCAGTGGTGGCAGAAATAAGTCCTGGTTGTCAAATTTGTCCTGAATTGTGGTTAATGGTTAGGATGGCTTGCTGGAGGAGTCCTTGCTCCAATAAATACCTGAAGACACTCCACTTTGTTTTTTAAAGCTCTGCAGGTTTATTAATATAATTAATTTGCTCATTCACTGATGGATAAAGTGTTCATATATATGAGAAACCGGCTGAATGCTGCTTTCTATTTTGGACACAGGCAAAGACTCCAGAAGACAGCTCATGGTTCAGGGACACTGCTTTGATATGTATGATTTTGAAGTTAGTCCTTCACTTGGGTAATGTGAGGACCCATGGAGCAGGAAGCACTGAATAAGCAGCTAAATCATTTTACTCAGAATCGTCGCACTTATGAGACTAAAACTATGTTACCAGTTTTGTGTAACCACTTTTATGAGTACAAAATCCACAGCTATAGCTTTTTATTTATTAACAATCTAGAAAAATAACCACAATCAGAGAAGAATGAAATGTAAGAAAAATAGTCTAGTAGCACTTCTTCTTGTTAAATCTTGATTAGTCTTGTAAAAAACACAGGAAAATATCAAGCATGACACCAATTTAACTGCTCCTAAATGCTGAGGTGGGATAATATGAATGAATTCTGCCAATTCTAAATTCAGTGCTGACATTCAGGAAAATAAACCTGGGAATCACTGAGTTTCCCTTTGTGACACTCAATACATGACACTTTCACCACAGTGAAATAAGTGAAGAAAATATTGAAAAAATAAGGGGCAAAAGCTCAGAATGTTATTTTAGTGCCAATAAGGGAAGCATGCCCTCATTTGTGTTCCATTTCAGATATGTGATCCCATTAAAAATATTTTTAATATATAAAAAATATTTTTGATTCATTTACCAGAAATTTTGCAGCTAGAAAAATTAAATTATCAAAGGAATGGTGAGAACTTGAAGAGGTAGGTGAACACAATTAAAGACAACAAAAGCTAATATGCTCCAGACTATGAGTGAAGGGATTGTTTAAATAATTTAAAAATAAAAAATGTCCAAAGAAAACCATTACTCAATGTATAGTCTTTTTCTAGAATTAATTGCTACAAAATAATTTTGATCACATCATAATTTTATATTTATCTGGACAATAAGAATTAGAATTAGGCAAAAGTGTCTAAGATCAAGTGTGAGACTTCTGTATCAAAATGGAAGTCAATTACTTCCAAAAAATTAAAAGCTATTTTATCTCATTTTTAACTCTTTTTTTATTTTCCCCACACCTCAAAGTGTGCCCTTTAGCGGAATATCTGGCACTGGCCCCAGCTGGATCAAGAACACAGGATCTCCTGATTAACCTAGTCAAAATTTCCACATTTGTAAATAAGAATGGTACTCTTAACAGTGCTCCCCAACAGGTTATTGAAAAACCTTGACACATTTTTAGTAGTGTCCATGTATATGTGATTTTTGACTAACTTTCTTATGGAGAACAAAAAATGTGCAGCGCAGAAAAAAAAAACAAAAAACACCAGCATGAATGGAACAGACAGCAGTGGCTGTTCTCTCCCACTAAAGATGGGCTGACATCGAAAGCAGAAATATTACTTGTCTTCTGTGGGAACCCTGGTACTGAGCAGAGATGTCTGTTCTCCTCTGAATTCCCATCCTGAGTAGGTTTAGCCTGGACTGCAGGTAGGTCTGGCTTGGCCTTTTAATGCAACATAATCAATATCTAACTAATGTGGATGATTTCGACTTCTTTTATTTTTTTTTCCTTGCCCCTCCCCCCCACCGCGCCCTCCGACCCCACCCGGCC
>VXBZ01001923.1:690596-768813 GCA_013399135.1 Heliornis fulica | reverse complement strand
TTTATTTTTATTTTCAGTAGTTCTGTGTAATCCAAATAAGTTTTTATTATCCTCTCTGACTGATCATGCTTCCCCTCTGGCATTTAGCTCATTTTTGACAGGAGATTCTTCTTGTTTCAAATCTGAATTCACTTTTCAGGGATTTTTTTTGGTAATACAGCCAGGAAATCAACCACAACAACATGCCGTCTTTGATAACCAAAGTTCCCACAAGAGGTGCTTTCTCATTGTAGTCAATTTAATCTCAGTAAATAAGGAAAGTCAAACATTACACAAATTTTTAATGAATATTGCTAGAAAATGCCTGAAAATAGATTTGCACAGTAGCTCACATGTTGAAATCTACCGCAATCTAAGAGTTTGTTCTGTTTTGTGTTATATTTCAGATGCTGAGATTTTGGGAACTGGAAATTCTAATAGAGGAAAATAATCTATTTTTTATTGTTAAATAAAATAAAAAGGCATGTGAAAAAGGTGCAAAAATCATTGCTGTTCCACTCTGTGTTGACAGGCATAATGTCGTGCTGAATCACATGACAATTTTAAGAGTAAGATGAGAAATTTTCCTCAGGGAGGAAAAAAAAGAGTTCGGCAAATTGGTAAAAAATGATCACTGAAGTTTTTCAGAGTGTGCTCTGTAAAATCCCTTGCTGTCTACCATATCTGTAATTTGGATCAGCACCCAGACGGTGTGTACTTCAATACCAGAAAAGTGCCAGCAAGGCTCAGGAAGAAAGCTCTGCAAATTGCTTGCTCACCTCTGAGCTCTGGTGTGGATTATAGGATCAAAAGTCATTACAATACATGCTTTGTTTGCTGTTGTATGAATGAAAACCAAGTTTACCGTGCAGGGTGTTTGGCAGTTGTATTTTCATACACAGAGTTGAACAGGGTTGTTCATATATCTAAGTGACATTTTCAGGGAGGTTGAATTTTTTTGGAAGTATATCTCCAAAGAAGGCTCAGGGGAGACCTTATAGCAGCCTTCCGGTACCTGAAGGGGCCTACAAGAAAGCTGAGGAGGGGCCTTTTTGACGGGCATGTAGAGATAGGATGAGGGGGAATGGTTTTAAGTTGGAAGGGGGTAGATTTAGATTGGATATTAGGAAGAAATTCTTCTCTGTGAGGGTGGTGAGGCCCTGGTTGTCCAGGGAAGTGGTGGCTGCCCCCTCCCTGGAGGTGTTCAAACACAGGTTGTATGGGGTCTTGAGCAGTCTAATGAGAGTTGTCCCTGCCCATGGCAGGGGAGTTGGAACTAGATGATCTGTAAGGTCCCTTCCAGCCCAAACCATTCTATGATTTGTGGGTTTGTAAGTTTAGATCTTCACCAATACACTAGTGAATACAAATAATTTAATCATAACTGGCTTTTGCTGAACAGAGGCTGGGAAAAATGCAAACACTTCCACTTCCAGCGGCTGCTCCAGAGTTTAGAATGTGATGTATTTTACTGTAAAAATCTCTGTTGAGGGCAATTCTCAAAATCATTTGGTAATGTGCTGGCTGTGCTTATCCTTTAATTAGTGGTAGAAAAAGCAGGCCAATCCATAATACTTCAGAAGTTTATGTTAGGAGTTCACTAGGTGTTAAACACTGATGAGTGGCCTAGGCTGCACTAGGAATTATCTCCACAATTGCAAATTGAGCCACAGGCAGACATAATGGTACCTTCAAAGCAATAATTAGGGATGGGGGGAGTGAGGATGTTTACATATGAAATGTTCAAATGATGATTGTACATGTTGAAATAAAGGAAATAAGTTCAATAAAAATAAGTTGTCATCAGGAAAAAATATATGGACAAAAGAATTAAAATTAACGTAATCAGAAGGGCTCAAAAGCAGGTCTGGGTCAATTAGAGATTTTTCTAATCCTTACATCAATAACGAAACCTTCCTGACTTTGACTCTTGATGAAATATCAACCTGTAAAACCTCTGTGAACTGATTAGAAGTAAAATCAAATCCAATCAGTGTAATAATTTTAATCTTTTCAAAGTACCTTCTTATTTCAACATGAAAAGAATATTCATGTGAAAAGGAAAGCTTTTATTTTGATGATATTTGTAAAAAGAAATATTAAGACAATTCAATTCTGAATCTATCTTTTGGCAAGCTAGCATGTTAAGAAACTGCTCCTTTTATCAGAATAGTTTGATTAATCTTTTTTTTTAATCCCACCAAAATGTCATGTCCCACTTTTCATATTATTTTTTGTATATCAATCTGTCTACAATTGAGGTTCCTTAGAAGTACAAAACACAGTATTATCAGACCAGTGGTATATAGAACACAAAGACTACTAATTTATAAAATGCATGCATAATTAATAGAGACTGATACCTCCAAGCTATGATTCAGATCTTAGAGAGTTTGAATAATTCTTTTTGCCCTTGTTTAATTGACCCCAGATGAAAGTAAAGGTGGCTGTACCTAGGCTAGTTCAAATGGATGAAAGCTTGACAGGATGAATGTGGGTCCAAATATCCAGAATATGAAGTAGAAAAGCTTTTGAACACAGACAGGTCTATAGCTGCAGGTGCTTCTTGGCTGAACTACAAAACTCTTTTTCTTTGTTTTCTGTACTCTGGGTGCCATGCATGGGCTTCCCTGGGCTCTGACCACTGCTACAAGGTAACACATTCTGAACAACAAAAGCAATCAAACAGCATTTTTTTGGATATTGGATATTTGGATAAGTTTGTTAAAACTTCTAGATTTGTTGGAAACAGCTCAATATATTTCTGTTAGGAATCAGCTCTGAGTAATTTTTTTGGTTTTAGACTACCACTACAGACTGTATTATTTACACGTAAAACATTTCTGGGACTCTTCCTTCAGTTCTGTGCCACAACTGGTTTGAATCAGTGGAGTTACTTGAGAAAGGACTTATTACTGGGCCCTGAGATACAATTAGTAAGACCTGACTTCATAGGCTGCCTAGACCTCTTATAAAAAAAAGACCTCTTCTAAAAAAGACCTCTCCTTTTCTTTACTTATGGGGGTGAGGTAATGATCTTCTATCCCTAAGATTATTTTTTTGTTGCTAAAGTGACATGTCCACGTAAAGCACACATCAATCATGGCCTAGGCCTGGCAAAGAAGCTAATTCTGTCTTCTTTTTGTGAGAGGAAGAAGTTTCTAAAGAGCTAATATAACGGGAGTGTCAGCGAGAAAAGGGAACATATAATCAAACATATTTCATGTAAGCACCTTGAAGATAATAACCTGTTAAGTAACAACTAACATAAATTGTTAAACCAGTGCACTATTTCCTCACACCAGAGTCCTCTGACATAGAAGGATGAGCTTTCCTGGTTTCATGAAGGTGGATCTTGACCTGGCTGACAGTTCTTCAGGAAAGAGCCTAGGACCTAGAAGGGACCCCAAACTGAGTATGTGTTCTCAATGTTAAACTTCTGCCAAAAATATTTTTAAAAAAGCAAACGCTGTATCAGGATGTATAAACATGAGTATTATATGTAAACCATCTGCTCTGCTGAATCCTGGCCTCAGCTGGAGCATTACTGCATCCAATTAGAGGTGCCATATTTCTAGAAATTTGTGAACCAAAAGAAGCGGATGGTAAAGCAGAACAAAAAAAGATTGATCGGAAAACTAGAAAATGTGGCTCGAAAGGAAGAATTTAGATGGTGAAGTACCCCCAAAACAGAGGTAGATGTAAGTCTTAAAATATGTAAAGGCTGCTGCAAAAGTGAGATTTACAAATGTTCTTCAGGCATTATTTAGGACATTGATCTTTAGGGTGAGAAATAACATTCTAAAATGCAGCTAGGAAGATTTAGTTTAGACTTGAGAAAATATTTCTAACAGTAAGAATAATTATGTGGTGGAAGAGATTTCTGAGGGGAGATAAGCAGTCTCAATTGTTGGAAGTTTTTAAGAAAACATTTGACAAACATCTGCCAGGGATGGTTTAGGTATAGTTGATTCTGCCTTTAGACTAGTTGACCTCCCTACTAACTCTGTGATCATGACTATTTATCCTGAGTGATTTGTAAGATACTGGTTTAAAGGTGATAAGGTCAAATGTGTTGGATATATTGATTTCCCACTGTCACTGGCTAAGCTGGATGCTGGTTGGAGAAATGATGAGCTAAATTTACCAGCAGTCAGAGAAGACAATGGAAGAGGGCAGAGTCTGAGATGAGTGGTAGGGGTAATTTCCTTTTCCTCTCTTGACCTCCGGTTTGAACTTAGCTGATGGACTTGCCATCTGTACCTGCTTCTTAAAGAAGCATGCTTTCACCCATTTGCTGAAAGAAATGGCATTTCCAAGTTCAGAACTGATCACTTCAAGTGGGGAAAACAAAGTAGGGTAAGAGAGCACTTGATAAGAATACAGCAGGTAAATAGCTGTTACAGAGCCAAATTTCAGTAAGACAGAAGAAAGAGAAAGAGGTAGTTCACTATCACAGTAGTTTAAGTTACAAGAGGTCATTTGAACCTTGGTGGAAGTGAGAACAAGCTGAATTTGGGATCTGCAGCCAATGAGACGAAGCTGGCATCTTACCATCCAAACAACGACACATTGTACCATATGGTCAAACTGTATTTTTAAACTGCCCTCATCACACAAAAATAAGAACCCTCCAGTAATGCATTAAGTGGGGTGATTTATATCTGCCAGAGGGGTTTGTTCTTTTGATCATTCCTTTTCCTGAGGGGCACTGTATTGTTCTGGTTTAGGAGTTTTTTAAATAATATGACTGATTTAAAAAATGTTTCCCAAACACATGACTTTGATATTCATGTTTCATTGCCAGAAAATCCTTGGGATTTATCAGTCCAGACGTGTGAAGCTAGTGAATTTGCACTTGGCTAGTTTTGTTACTTTATTTTGAATTATTCCATGACTACACCGAGTCTACCTTAACTCCAAAAGATCCTAATTTTGAGGTCAGAAGTGTCAGAAGCAATTATTACTTTTAAATACTTCATCATCACCAGTACTTAATGTAATGTGTAAACATGGGAAAAATCTAAGAAAGGTAGGAAATTAGTTTTCCTTATTTTAGGAACTTTTAAACAATATAGAAAAGGTAGTGCAATTTCCTCTTCTTATCTATTAAAGAAACAATGCTGATGCTCCATAGCTCACGGATTGTCTCTTTATGTTGTGGAGTCACACAACTTGACATCAGCTGAAATCTTTTAATATGTGATCAGAGTTCAGTCATTTCTGGACTTCAAGTCCCTCCTAGATGAAGGACTTAAAAATTGGGTCCAAACAGTCTTTCAACAACGTGGGTTACTAGTGACCTCACATGGAATTAATTTCTTCTCTAATAACAGTGAAGGATTGAGTTAATTTAATTACTGTTTATAGTAATAATTCCAGGAGGTCTTTTGTATCAGGTCAAAATATTAAGTTCCAGGNCCATTTCTATTAATGACCATGTGGTTAATAATTTCTAGCATATTTTATCTCCACTCTAAGATCTTCTGCGAATACTACTTTTCAACCATCATTCACACTTTACTTTTGTCAAAATCAAATTGGCTGAATTAGCTACCTTCACCTCATTGCCCTTTACTTCACTGCACATCATCTAAACAACTTTTATTCTTCCTCAGGTTTCCAGAATTCATATGCTCGGATTCTGATGCTCCTGCTGGTTTAAAGAAGAAATGCAGCACTAATAAATTATAATAAAATGTCAGTCTCAATGAGTCTGTGACCTTCGATCAGTAGGGGGTTATGTGCAACACTTCATTTCCCCTTCTTTTAGCTCTGGCTGTTTCCCTTGCTGTTAGGCAGTGTCCTTGATTTATGGGTGGGCCACCAGCAGGATATCTCACCTGCAAAAATAGTTCACACTGTGTTGTTTATTGTACTAAGTAGGCTTCATGCTGGCTGAGGGTTTTTACAAGGGGAAGAAGCTGCTGTCAGTCTTTCCATCATTTGAGCAAAGCCAGCTCCAAAGTTCTCTCATATTTCTACATGATGTCTAAGAGCAAGAAGCCAGAGTGAGCTATTGGCCCTTCTTCAGGGTGTCAGTCTCTTTTGGCTTTTTTGACTAGAAGTTCGAGAGAAGATGAGAACAAAACTAATGAAAAACAGAGATAATTTTTAAAAATCCATTCTTAAGTTAGAACAAATATTTAATGCTGCCCCAAAAATTTTAAATATCTGTTTTTCCCCATATTAAATTATTACCTGCTGTGTGATACATTGCCATTTCTTGTGATTAAAATGAAAGGTTTTATTTGATGAAGGAGAAAAACAGCCCAACCCAACAACCTCAATTGTCCCAGTGCTGTAATTTTAATGCAAATACAGGACAGACAGAAACATTAGTTTCACATTCAGCTGCCAAAAGAGGAAGGAGACAAGAAAAGCAACCAGTAAGTCACTAGGGTTACTTGCATGTTATGATTTTTTTTTGTGTTTATATTTAAGAGATTTTTCTAAGATAATAATACAGCACGTTTTACCAAGGCAAGTTTAAAGAAAGGAATAAAGACAATGGGAATATCTACTTGGTTTTGCCTATTGTCAAACATTGTCAAGTTCTGTGATAGGGCCTCATGTAAAGACAGTCGATTGTGTCACTCCAAAATTGGTAAAAAGTTCCAGAATCCAACAACACTTTTGTAAGGATGCTTGCTATTGATGGCAAATAAATAATCATTGATAAACCAGAAATACCCCTTTCCCACCTGCTTCTCACTACCTGCTTTGTCCTGCCATGGACATGGAAGTGACTGAGTGGTTATTGGCTAGTGTGGCCAGTTCTGTTGTGTCACCAAGGCTGCACTGCTACTATGCTTTCTGTATTACGAGATATTTGTCAGCCGCTTACCTGAACAAGACCAAATTCTTGGTTGATCCAGTAGGAAACACAAAACTGTGCAGTTCTCTCTGAGCATTGCCTCAAGTGCAGTTAGGATGTGGTGTCGTGGTGGCCCAATTTGCTGCTGTTCACTATTTATCAGTGTTCTTTATGTCTCCAGTTGTTTTCTAGTCTCTTTGATAAATCTTAGTTGAATCATAAATTAGTGTAGAAACAATTATTTTTTTAAGTTTGTATGGACATTTTAGGTTTATGAGAGTGTAATTATGGTTCAAATGAACATGTGGCACAACAGAGAGAAAATAATTTCTTCCCAGCCCATCAAAAGGTTGGCTGGGTTGTGAAACATCTAAGAAGACATTGCACATGGAATTACGCTGTTTCTGTCATTACACTGGGATGAACTGGCATATTAACAAACACACTGTGACACAACCATACTACATTTCTGATGTAAAAGCACAGGTTAGGAAAAAAGCAAAAAGTACTACCTTTTGTTTCTTTGTCTATGTGTTTGCTTTCAAATGTATAAATTTTTGATATGCTGAGTTATAATGCCATTGTTAGAAATCCAAGAAATGGAGAATGACTCTTCCATAAAGTTTTTGGTTGCCTGGTGTTCAATGTGTAAGATTCCATCACTTCTGGGCAGAATGCAGCCAGAAACGTGATTTTAGAGTACTACAGAATAGTGTTTGTCAAATATTTTTCATATAGAGGCCTCATGAGAAAATTTTGTGTGTGAATTCACTTTTTTTTTAGTGTGAAAAATGAAGCTGACTGATGTTAGTCAGTCTTCTTTTTAATTTCCTTTCTTACATCTCTTAGAAGTAGTTCATAGATCATGGGCGTGATCAGGTGACTGTTCAGAAATATTTATTTGCCTGAGTAGAAATTGTCCACGTGACAAATTATTAAGATGCAGTTGTCTCTTACCAAATGAGCTGAAATAATAGTAATTTATAAATAAAATTCTGCTGGTTTAGATCCCTCCACTGATGCAAAGGCAAGTAGCAAGTGTCTGTGATACATTTTGTTGAATATGAATCAAACATAAAGTGAAATAAATCTTTAAGACTGTGCTTTTTGGGTTAACCCGAGTGAATAAACACGGCATGTGTTGCACTGAGTTTCAAGAGACATGGCTCAAAATCAGAGCTCATTGTCTGTCAGTAAACAACAATATATTTGCTGACATGATCTGGAAGGCCAAAGGGTTTTCCACTTCACAGAATCTCCTTGCAGCTTGGCAAGGGTCTGTCTAGATACTCAAGGTGGTGGCCAAGTCAGTTTCTCTAATGGATGTTGGAAGCTAGTAATTCCTTGAACACTGCCTTCTTCTGACCTGTCTTGCAGAGGTGTCATTCTTTTCTTCTGCCACTATTCCTCTCATAGACAGATAATCCATGTTGACCTTAGCATGTAAAGTGATTTTCCTTGTCCCTTCCATTGAGGAGACCATGCCTGGTTTAGAAACTTTCTAGAGGCTTCCATAATGTCAAGTCCAAACTTTTGTATCCCTCTTCCAAGCCACATACACAATGTAGGGTTTTAATGTATCTGCCCACCAGTCTTCCTAATAGTGAAGATAAATTTATCCACTTCTGCTCTTGATCATTTCCACGGCTGATATCATGACCCTGGTCACATAAGTTTTCCTGCATAAATAAATCTGTCAAAGCCACTAACCTACTTACACCCAAATCCCTTTCTGATGATCCCTGCTGGATTCTGCAAGTAATCAGACAGGAATTACAGGCAGAACTACAGTTATGGATTGTTTCTTTCCAAAAAGAAAATATGAAATTAAAAGGAAAACAAATACCCATGTAGCTCCTCTTCCTCTCTTTTCTTCAGCTTGCAGGTCTCCTACCATCAAGTAAAATAGTCTCTGTTTTGAATTTTATTTATATGACAAACAACAAAAAAACCCACTATAACCAACTGTATACCTAAAATTAATACTAAGTTGTAGTTTGCTTTGCCTGCTGTCTTCTTGCATTTCAGTCCTTGTGTTTGCTGTTCACTTAAAATGTATGATTCTGTCCAAGTCATAGCTACCTACCGATGCCTGTTCAGAGATACAAGGAAAACCAATAAGATGGACTCAGCATAACTAAACTTGCTACCAAAATCCTTAGGCTTGACTTACTCTAAACTCCACTGAGAACAAGTGCCTGCTTGCGTAACTCCAAGAGCTGTGTCTGTGATATGAAGAGAAGGAACACTAAGCAATTTGGTTAGCAATTAACACTTCACTTTCATCAGCTCTTAAACTCAGTAGGTTTAATACCTTGGAAATCTGACTGAAATTGGCTTCCTTCATAGAATTTCTGCTAAATAGTCAGTTTTTGTAAGAATTCTGAGTAGATGTCTTTTTCTATTTTTTTATTGTTAAAGATATTTGTCACTTCTGAGCTATGTATTCCAAAGTGTTTTAGAAGGGAAGTTAATAACCTTACCCCTGTTGAAAAGCATTTTCTTTTGGCTTTCTTTCTTCCAGGCCCCCCAAAGGATATTTGGCTCATAATGTTTAATATTTTACATAATATTTTATTTATTTTCTTCTTGGCACTGAAACAACAGAGTCAAGTAGGAAATCTGGAATATGTTCCACATTTTTCCCTTCTGTGATCAGTGAGCTGCAAGAGATGAAAGGGATTGCAACTTGAATGCTTCCTTTCTGGAGTTTTGTTTTTTGGGTTTTTTTTTTTTGAACCCTGAAAATAGTTTTGTGTTCGTTTTCACTCATTCATTTTTCTCCTATCATCATAAATAAAACTGATTGGGGAAAATGTCAATTGTCTTCCAAAAATTGTATCACTCTTTTGGTGATTTAAAAAAGTTTCACACTGAATCACCAGAAAGAGCAAGATGAGTATTTTCTTAAAAGTGTAATATGCATAATATTTTCCACAGTATGATAATGTGAGCCGTACAGCCTATGAAGCATAATATACACTTGAATCTTAGTGTGCAGAGCTAGACCCTTTCTTGATTTTTTTCTTTAATTCTTTCCTCCCATATTCACATTTTATGTTACTATTTTATATACTACTGTGGCCAATTAAGTAAACCATCACAAAGTACACAGACTGCATATAATTCTGTCTATGTTAAAGTGCGATCATCCTGTCCTCTTGTAACTAGCAACAAAAAATGACACAGCCTTGAAGAATTATAATTTAAGTTTCATGTTGCATGGTTGTAGAAACAGGGCAAGTACCAATCTGTGATCAGACAGCTGCGTACATAAATCAGATAAATGACTGAGTTTACAGAGACCTTATTAAATAAATATACAACATATATTATGAATTAGATGTAAGTGGTTTGGAAATTACTTCTTTACTTGAAGCTAAAATGCTTGTTTCAGAATATAAAATACTCTGGAATTCAAATATATTACATACAAAAATTTAAAAATATAACTGAAGCCTGGAGAAGGAGCACTAAATGCACAACACATTTAGAATAAACTAAATAAATTTCATGACCTTTTTTATTTTACACAGTGCACGATATTGATTTTTCTTGGATCTTTTTCCATTCCCTTTCTTTATTTGCATATGAAATAAAACAGGAAAAGGCAATTAAAATAGTTTTCCCCTTGTCTTATGACTGAAACTGCAAGAGCTCCATTTTAATCCCCTCTCTTACTTTAGAATAAACATATCATTTCCCTAAAATTGCTCAGAGATAACACCATGTGTATCTGCAGCCTGCCTGGCAACGTGCCATCTCCAGCGCAGCGCTGTGCAAAGGTCTGCTTTGGTATTTGTCAGTCATTTCTTGGCGATTTATAACCAAGCTGAAGTCCTTCCTCCCCCTCCCCCCCATTCCCACTACTGCAGGAATTTGTGATGAATAGGATGGAAAATCCACAGCATGCATATTAGTTAGCAGGAGGCTGTGACTACAGTTTAAATCTGAACAGAAATGGAGAGGCCTCAGAGGAATTAAAGGGGTTTTAATTCATTTAAACTGACCAGCCCTGGTTTAACTACTCTACAATTGCGAGTCTTTATCATCTAGGATATCTATTACACTCTACTAAGCAAGAGAAAATATACATATATTTCTTCTTTACAGCAAAACGATTAGCCTCCTTATTCACCTACATGTCAGGCCCTTTTGAGTTACAAAATCTCAGTTACATAATTCAGCTGAGGTTTAAAGGCAGAAAATATCTGTTGAGAAACCATGGAAAGATATTATGCAGATACCGTGAAGTATCTTGGCTGTGTCTGACTGAAGAATCAACATAGACTGAGTCCTGTAACACTTGGACTGAGTTCAGTTTCAAACTGAGTGCTTTCCACTCAGCCGAAGATTTTTTCAGTAGAAGACCGTCTGGATGTCTAGACTGTGGAGCAGGTGCATTTGGTGGTGCAGGTTTCCCCCACCATTTCCTCAGATGTTCATCCCTAAGAGAGTGGTAGTACCTAAGAAGGTATCTTGTTTCTCTTTCCTGGGGAAATTGAGGAAGAGATGCTGTGTTTCTAGGTCTCCATCTCAGCATAAAGGAAAAAAGTGCTGGGCACAAAGTCCAGGGTGTTCTCCTGACCTTCTGAGACCATGCTAAGACAGTGAAAGAGACAAAATACAGTTTAATGAATCTACAACTAGATTTTTGTATCATAGCATATAAAATTTATTCTAGAACTGAGATAATAAAATCCACTAACCAATATGATTTAATGCTTAAAAGAATTTCTAGGCATTATATGTGTCATGACACAGAAAATAAAGCTTAGCAAGGATGACAGACACAAAACACAGATGAGAGAACCAAAGATTAGCACCAATTACTCTTCCAAGTTCATGCTTTCTACAGCCCTGTGTGTAGGAGAAGCAGTTGACTCTCTTGAAAGTGGAGAAGACTTGCAGTCTACAGAGTAGAGAGCTGGGCAATCACCAACAGAACCAAAGTTTAACAAGAGCAAGTGCTGGATCCTGCGCCTGGGAAAGGGCTACCCTGGCTACTCATACAGACCAGGGGATCAGATGCTGGAGGTGAGCCAACCTGAGAGATTTGGGGGTTTTGGTCAACAGCAAGTTAACCATGAGCCAATAGTGTGCCCAGGCAGCCAGAAGGGTCAACCGTATCCTGGGGTGCGTCAAGCACGGCATGGCCAGCCAGTCCAGGGACGTGATTGTCCTGCTCTACACTGTGCTGGTGCAGCCTCACCTTGAGCACTGTGTGCGGGTTTGGGCTCCCCTGCCATGGGCAGGGACACCCTCCACTATACCAGTTTGCCCAAAGGCCCATCTAACCTGGACTTGAACACTGCCAGGGAGGGGGCAGCCACAACTCTGTGCCAGTTCAGGCTCGCCACCCCCACAGTGAGGAATTTCTTCCTAATATTTAATGTAAATCTACCCTCTTTCAGTTTCAAGACATTGTCCCTTGTCCTGTCACTACATACCTTGATAAACAGTCCCTCTCCACCTTTCCTGTAAGCCCCTTTTAGACACTGGCAGGCTGGATTATGGGAAAGCTCATGATGAAGTATGTAAAATTCAGAAAGTATAGCACTGCATATATTTGCCTGAGTGAATTTTAAACCCTCTTCATGGTTTAAAGAAATACATTTTTAGGGTTATTTCCAGGTTTTGGCAGGTCTGTTAGAAACTTGCCTCTAGAAGACGAAGTCATTTGGTCTGTTATCACAACTGTAGCACCACAGAGGATTGTTTCACTGCTCTCAGGAGCAAGGTTTGACTACAAAAATCAAACCAAATCAATTCAGAATGTTAAGATTCTGGACTTCTGCATCAGTGATGGATGACTCCTGACTGCTGATATTCACAAGTGTATTTTTCTTCAGTCTTGGCTGTTTTAGTTCTATATTCCCAAAAGCTATAGGGTATGTTATATCCTTTTGCAGCTTACAGCAAGTCAAATAAATATCTTGAATTGGAGGTCGACCAAGATCTTTGATTACCCTACAGTGAAGAAAGCAGCTTTCAAGCTATCTAATCCATTTAGCTAATGCATGCCTAAAGTACTTCTATTTAGTATTTCTCTTCAACTGGCAGTTGACCAACTTCCCATAATGTGTCTTTGTACCCTACAAAAAAAAAAAAAAGATTTATCTTCATTATGTCCAAGTAATTTAAATATTATTTTTTCCTAAGTACTAAAAATGCTGAAGATCTATTAACAGCTGCTGCTGGACATACAATATTAATGCACTTATGTCACTGCAGATTACAACTCTACCCCTGCATTTCATCATCATGCTGAATGTGGCAAAGCTATCCGCACAAACTGCTAATAGCGTAATATAGGTCTACAGCAACATGAAAAAATCTCTTCTTGCTTGGAACACAGGAATATGCTGTGGCAAATTTTTGACTGCAGTTTCTTTACTACTGGTATTTGGTCTCCAGTGTGTGCATAACAGCACAATACCTCTTGGGCCAGTGTTTCTAACTCATTGCCACTAGTTTCAGTTATGAGCAAACGTTCACTTAACCAGCAATGTTGTGTATTTGATGTACATCTGTCTCTACTCACCTGACCTTAGAATTTATTTATTCTGTCCAGGATGAGTCTGACACAAGAAGAAGATGAACAAAATTACAGTAAACCAAAGCCTTGTGAGGTAAATAGTATCTGCAGCATTTTTATAGTGCTGCACATCTAAATCTGTGACATAGCATGTTTTCAAGCAGTCCAAACAGGAAGGTCAGTTAGGGCTATCCATTATCAACCTTAACATCTTTTCTTTCTTCTACAAGTAAGATCTCATTGTGAATATAAGGAAGATCATCCAGGAAAAATTATTACCATACTTCCTAATAATTGGTCCCACTTTATTTCAGAGATAATAGTAGACTATGTATTCTGTGTTTGGACCTGACCTTTTTCATTGATATTGACAGAAAATATACATAATAGCAGAGAAGATAGATAGATAGATAGATAGATAGATAGATAGATAGATAGATAGACAGATAGATAGATAGATTTTCCCTAGACCTTTTCCTATGTAAAAAACTTAAGGTACGAACCAAACTAAACCACCAAACTTGATTAAAAGCAAGAGAATAGGAAGTCCTTTATCCACTTGCTAGGAATACAATGTCAAGAAACAATTGTAGACTATCATCTGTCCAAGGGTGTATTATCAGTGTTACAGATCAATGAAGGGTATAAAATACTTAAGAATAACCATCTTTAAATTATTTAGCTTTGTTTTGTCTTGTTGACTATTATTGCAAATGCTCCTGTCAAATCTGTGGACAGGAATATTTCCAAGCCAGTAACTATTTACTCCTCCAATCAATAGACTAGGTACTGTCTGTTGCATATCTGAAAAAGAACATCATAAGAAAGCTGGAAATTGCTCATGTACATTCTGTTGCAAGATAATTGACAAAGTATGTGAATCCAACTGCAACTATTTGTAAATTAGAAATGCATTAATAACTGTTTCATAGCAAAAGTTTAAAAGGGTCACAGCATTATGGGACTTCTGTGACTAATAATCACTCTTAGCTGGAGATAAATTCCATTAAATCAGTGGTAAAATCATTGTAATAGAAAACATACATTTTCATTTGAATCAGTGTGAACATGATTAAGAGGCTCAAGTCAGTATTAGTTTATACTTACTTGCATGTCAAATCAGAGCATTACATAATGACTCACTTATGTTCTTTTGTGCATGTTTGCCTACACAGCCAGTAAATTTACTCTGCCTTCCCTTATAATAAATTCCACCTTGTTGTATTAAGTTCCCTGGGAAACAAAAATACATTAGATTTACATCTATTCCCGCTACAAAACAATGCAGAAATTCCTAAAAATCCTGTCTTCTTTGAAGCCAGGCAGGGGAAATGTCTATCAGGACTCTTATGTGAAGTTGCTTATTTTGATTCTAATTTTTACTGAAAAATTTGGCTTTCATAGAAATTTTTCTTTTTTTTCTTTGGAAAAAGTAAATTACAGAATCATAAAATCCCAGAAGAGCTGAGGTTGGAAGTTACTTCTGGAGAATTCTAATTCAAGCCCCCTCCTCAAAGTAGGGTCAATTGTAGCAGATTGTCTAGTTGGGTGTTTAATCTCTCCAAGGATGGAGATTCCACAACTTCTCTGGGTGACCTGTGGCATTGCTTGGTCACTTTCACTGTAGAGAAGATTTTTCATGTGTTTAAATGGAATTTAAGTTTGTGCCTATTGCCTCTTCTCCTGTCACTAGGTTACACCGGGAAGAGTGTTTTTTTCTCATGTCCCACCTCCAGTCAGGTATTTGCACACATTTAGTAAATCCCCCTGAGCCTTCTGTGCTCCAAGATGAACAAGTCCATCTCCCATTTTTTTTCCATATGACATATGCTCCATCCCTTCACCACCTTTATTGCTCTCCAGCAACTTCATGGCTGTCTTGTACTGAGGAGACCTGAACTAGGTCCCCAGGTCCTTCACAGAACTGTTTGCCAGTTGGTTAGCCACCAGTGTTTACCAGAGCACTATGAGAAATTAAATGTTTTAATTGACTATTCAACCTGTAGCAGATTTGGAAATGTTATGCTTAGATGACTTTCTGTCTAAAGGTAAGAATTTACTATGGGCATAAATAAACAGCTACGGGCAGCCTGAAAATTACTATATATGAAAATGAAATACAAAAATAGATTAGAAGGACTGCCCAAGGAAACCATTTCTATTAAAAACCAAACTAACAAAAAACTGGGTTATCAAAAAGGTTCATGATGACAAAAAAACCCCAAAACCCTAAACAAACTGATGTAGCTCTATCCTTATTTTCTCCTTTAGTCCAGAAAAATATTAATTTCCTAATAAGTTCTGATTAATAACCAGAATTTGCATGTGGCAGCTATTAGTAGTGATATCTGTCTCAGAAATCAAGAGTTATATTAATCTTCTCCATCTTCTCAGGAGATTAGACACATGCACCCCAGGCTCCCTTTATAATCAGCAAAGGGAGATAGCCTGCCACCATTTATTGCCTTCTTTAATGAATTGCCTTCTTTAATAAAACTGAGATATCAGTTTAGAAGTCTTGGAGTCACTATTAAAAAAAAAGTTAATTTATCTTCTGGCTTAAAGAAATTAATATTCTGTTTCCTCAGATGTAAATGTGTACATTTGGTAATGTGCACATTCAGGTAGACTGATCTCACTTTAACTGTAGGAGTAAAATTTGCACACTTGAGATGGATATATTTTCTTTATAGCTTTCAGAAACTGGAGATTCATAATGTTCAAAAGGAACTGTTATTCTGTCCCAGCATGAGGCCAGTCTGATCTGCTGTGATTCCTGTCATAGTCTTCACTCACATTTGTAGTATTTGAAGTACTGCTGACTGATGAGTTTGACAGCAAGACAAGCTTCCATATTTCCTGCTGAACTCAGTCTATTTTATTTTGGGCATAGAAAGAGGTTTACACCAAGGTCAGCAAAACTGGAAAAATTGCTATTTAGCAAAGTAACTTTATTGTCAAAAACCTGGATGCCAAGGAACTAGGTGCTTAGATGAGATGGCAGAAAGGGCCAAGCAGATTCAGCCCATACTCTTTGACAGGGGAACTTAAATTATGCTTTCATTTTATCTGTCTTTGTTCCTCTTGCTAGATTAGCATTATGGTTTTAACCCTGATAGCACTTCCTCAAACTCCTGAAATGAAGAACAAGTCACTTCTAGAACACGGGCTGCGTGATACAAAAAGCAATACACAGGTTGTATAGTCTGACTCTCAGCCTGACAGTCTGTGGCTGCCTAAAGCAATTTTTACCTGAAAGCATGATTTCAGAAGTTAGATGTGGCAAGAACACTTGACCCACAAACTTATTCAAATTTTAGGCAGAATAAGATAAACATACATTTTCCAGTTAGCTCAAAGTGAGAATAAAAAGATAACAATGAGAAACCATGACAGTAACAGGTCATAAAGCAAGTAAACCTTAAGCAGGATACTACCGAAGAAAGTATCATTGACAGTTGAAAAGAGAGAGAACACACAATAGCACAGACAGGCAGACAACACTGATTGTGGGAAGAGTTAATAAGCAAACTTGGATTTTAGTCCTCCTTTAACTCAAACAAGAGCTGTGTACAAATAAAGGAGGCAAAATCCAGCTGCTTTAAAACATCTTAAGAACCCTCATAATGAAATATAAGGCAGGTGAGAGGGAAACCACACATTCAGCTTTTGGAAGAATAGTATCCTGAGTCTGGAACTCAACATATTCTGCACTGTCTTGTCCCTGGGTTGTGATGTTGTACACTGAGGCAGGGAGCATCAGCACCAAGGGAAAGTCATTCTCAGGTAAAAAACTCTGGCTCATGTTTTGTTAATCTGTAGCAAAGACATTCACAGAAATCCCTTGCAAAAAGGTTTCATCAGAAGTCTAATGAGACCAGTGAAAGCTTTCCTGAACTTAACTTTTGCCTTAAAACCATTCAGCTCATAACTCACCCTAGCCTTTTAACTGGTAGCAGCCATATGTATTTCTGTCTGCATTTTTGTGCATCTCCTTTATTCACAAACCCGTCACCTTGTCCTCATTCAAATGTTTTCTAAAACACTGCTTCTCTTTAAATACACAGAATCAAATTTAAAGGAAAAGAAAAACCTGAAGCCCAACATGATCAGCTTGGACATTTTCTGCTGAGTCCAATCTCCCATGTATCTGAGTCAGAGAGTAAAGACAGGATACATCTTTCTTTGTGTATTGTATTAGGTATGGATACTGTTAGTATTAGATAATTTATAGACAATAATGTTAGGAGATAATTTTTACATCTGTCCATCTTCTACATTCTGTAATTGCAGTCCCCTTCTCTTCAACAACCAGTGGTCTCCAGTAGATAGTGCACAGTGATTTTTTTTTAACCTGTTACAAAATGGTTATTTTTTATTTTTATACTTTTTGCTTCTTGCGGAGCTCTAGAACGGTTTCTTTAATTCAGATCAATTGTGCATACTGCATTTTTCAACACATAGAGTAGCTCCTGATAGAAAAATAGCATCAGAATGAATTAATTGTTGGTGCTAGTTTGATATCAGACACAAAGAATGTGTTTTTAATTAAGTGTCCCTCTGGTGAAAATGCCATGTTATAAAAATGACAACTCAGCATGTGTATGAATACTGCATTATAACTGTGATGTCATGTTTGCATAGTTTACTGTTTTATGAAATGTATTGCTGTGATCTGCCCTACTGGAATTGAATTAAATTATAAAACTCAAGCTGGCACAGAAATAATGGACTGAGGATGTTTACAGTATTAGACTCTTCCCTCTCCTCTAAATAAAAAATAAACTGAAGTGTCATCTGGTTTTTTTTTTTTTTTTGAGGAAGCGAGGCGGTATAGAAAAGTCAGGAGGGGTGCTTTCACAATTTTAATACATATATTGCAAGATGATGTAAAATTCTGAAATAACTTTTGCCTGGCTGGAGGAGCACTCAGGGGAAAGTGCTTCAAACATGACGATCAGGATTTCTTTTTGTTATGATTTTATTTTTAGAAAAAAATGTACTGTGGGACTGTCAGTACAGCTGTGCTGGTATAATTCAGGACAGAAAACATAGGAAATACCTCTCTCCTTCAAAACCGAGACTGAGCTCTTAATATAAGTAAAGCCGCACGAGACTTTTCACAGTTGGAAGGCTTTAGGTTAGGGTGTCCCAGCTATTGCAAATGAGGAGGGTTTTCTGTTGTCCTCTCTCCATCTCTTCTATCCAGAATGTTCTGCTTTTCTGTGTAATAAATCTACTGAAAAGGTGTAAGATAAATCTTTTATGGAGATTTTTTTTCTTGCTTTTTCCTAATTAAACTCAACATGTTTCATCAAACTGATTCCTTTTTCCTTTGGGAATAACAACAACAACAAAAACAACAGCAACAACAGCAACAACAGCAACAGCAACAACAAAAACGACAACCACCACCAAAACAAAACAAAACAAAACAAAACAAAACAAACAAAAACCCCAAAACCAAAACTTGGAAGAATCACAGAGAAGAAATGTCATAGAACCACAGAACATCCTGAGTTGGAAGGACCCATAAGGATCAAGTCTAATTCCTGGCTCCACACAGGGCCAACCAAGTCAGAGTAACTGAGTGTATTGTCTAGGTATTTCTTGACCTCAGTCAAACTCTGCTGTGACCACTTCCCTGAGGAACCTGTTCCAGTGCCTGACCACACGCTCAGTAAAGAGCCTCTTCCAAACATCCAACCTAAACCTCCCCTGTTGCAGCTTCATGCTGTTCCCTCAGTTTTTGTCACTGGTCACTACAGAGGAGATGGATGCCTGCCCCTTTGCTCCTCCTTCTCAGGAAGCCATAGGAAGCCATTGACTGCAATGAGGTTTCCCCTCAGTCTCCATTTCTCTAGGCTAAACAAATCAAGGGACTGGAACAGAAAGTCTATTGTCTACAGTAGGAAAAGTCTCAATGCACTACATGTGGAGAACAAAAAAACCCCAAAAACATACCTTCATTTTGCTTCTTCTATTTATATAATTTTTTTATAATGAACAAACATTTTTGTGCGATAGTGTGCTGGTTTTGGCTGGGATGGAGTTAATATTCTTCATAGAGTAGCTGGTGTGGGGATGTTTTTGTTACTGCTGAGCAGGGCTTACACAGATCTTTTCTGCTTCTCACCCCACCCCACCAGCAAGGAGGCTGGGGAGTTGGGAGGGGGCACAGCAGAGACAGCTGACCCCAACGGCCAAAGGGATATTCCATGCCAGATGTCATATGATCAGCCGTAAAACTAGGGAGGAATGTTGGTCAGAGGAGATGCTGCTTGGAGACTGGCTGGACATTGGTCAGTTGGTGGTGAGTAATTATTTTCATTTGCATAACTTGTCTTTCTTGGGTTATATTCCTTTCCCCTTTTTATTTTCCTTTCATTGGAATTTCTATTATTATATTCAATTATTCAATTGTTCTTGTCTCAACCTATGAATTTTCTCACTTTTACCTTTCCATTTCTCTTTCCCTCACCCTGCTGGAAGGGGGAGTGAGCAAGTAGCTCTGTAGTCCTTAGCTGCTGGCTGGGGTTAAATCATGACGGTTGGTTACTGATGTTTTTCCTCTCGGAGGAAAGGTCCTATCTTTATCTGCATGTAGGCGGTAAAGCCTTTGTAAGCTGCTCAGCTCTCACTCAAGTAACAATGACAAATCACCTTCACATTTAATCCAAATATGCATTCATTTGCAAGTAACCACACTGAAGTTGGGAGCAACTTAATTTAGACTGCTCAGGAAATATACGCACCATTACTCTTTCTTTCATGAACTCATAGTTTGACTTCCTAATTATTTTTGGTTCTTTTACCATTGCAAATATCTATAAGTAGGTTTGATAACAGAACTATTGAATTAGAAAAGCAGGCTCATACTACGGTACTTTGAAAGCTATCTGTAGCCTGTTCAGATTCTGAACTTCTTTGCAAAGATTCTACTGCTTTAGGATGTTACTTGTTCTTGGCTTGCCTTCTTCATTTCATAACTTCTTTTTTTCATATGGATATGAGGTTGTCTCCTGAAAAAAAGGAGTGCTAAACTATAATAAGGAAGGATTTTTAAAAATTTACATCCTGTATGGGTACAAAGGAGCACAATAGTTGTTGCTAATATTAAAAGCTATTCAGAGAGGCTGGAACACATTTCCTTATAGATGGAAAAGGGTAATCAATGAGAAAGGAAATTAATCAATGAAAATCAAGCAGATATTAATGACTTAGAATGACTTGAGTAAAAACTATAAGAGTGAAAACTTTCAGGGTCACCATAGCAGCCTGGGTATTGTCTCATGCTGCTATAGTAGCTGATTTTCTGGTTTACTGGTAAATTAAACAATTTTACAGTTTGGGAGAAGATTCATTTTCCCTAATTTAGGTGTTAAAAGTTAGTTGTTTAAATGCAGGTTAGTCTCTCCAAGGGACCATTTATAGTCAATGAGAGAAACAAGCAATTCATTTGAACTTAAACTGGTTGTATTAAGATAGGCAATGTGAATTGTTTTCTAAAGTTACATAATTTCTTCTATTGACCATAAAGGAGACCAGGGTGACTTGGGCTACTAAAAATGAGGAATCTTAGATTAAAGAAGATGAATCCCAATCTGGGTATATTGCAACAAATCAATTGGTATTTGAGCCTGTCAGCTTTATTTCCTTGTTTTAGTGGAAGGGAAATAAAAACCTTCCAACAAAATTAAAAAATAGTATTGTATTATTTTTATATTGCACGTTTAGGATTTTTATATACAATTTCAGAAGTAGAATATTTTTTATTTAAGAAACTCCTTACATTCTGATAACGAAGAAAAGATAGTAGAGATAAGAAACACAATGAATATTTTTAAACTAGACTGAAGCTTATTACTAGTCTTTGAATAATAGCAATTATAGTTCTTCTCTGAATGGTAGAATTAAACACAGTCTTTTAGTTAAAGTCACTTAACAGTGCCACCAGAGAGAAAGTACAAAATATTCATGGCTGACAGATAAGACTTCTTCTAGAAAGTCTTATATCGACCTAATGATTAATCATTACAAAGCATCAAAGGTATGCTTGTATGTCCCAGCCACAGTTATTCGCAGCGTGTTGCAGGATATTCTTGTTATCTTGTACAAATTTATTCCTTTTTAAAAGATTCTTCTTGAGAATACCAGTGACAGTCCTCTGTCCTTTAATTTCTGGTTGCATGAAACTTCCTTTTGATAAACAGTTATAAAGTCTCAGATTATGGATTAGCAATGCCAAAGCATTTAGTTTATTATATTTTAATTTTCTTTGTGTTTTTTATTTTTTTTAAATGTGGCTTGCAGAAAAAGGCTCGGACTTCTCTAAATGGAAGTCCAAATACGTATAGTATGTGGTATTTCCACAGATGTGAGCAATTTGATTTTTCTATACAAAAATTCTATAGCATACAAATGGGCATGAAAATTTGGAAGCAACAATACTAATCCCTTTTATATCTGTGACATTATTTAAAGAAAATAATCGTTGAAGAATTTGCACAGATTTAAAGCAGCAAGTTATTTTTTTTTAAAAAAGTGTTTGGACAGTGCCAGGTTTTTTTGTATTTACTCTAGATTACAGAGAATGCAGCTGTTGCTTTCAGAAGGTGGAATGCAAAGGGGGGGTTATATATTCGAAGCATGTTCTACTAGCATGATTTATTTCAGACCTTGTTACTTGTTGACTGGAGTGCTTGGATAACTTTTAAGGATAACTTCTGAGTTTACCGGACATCTCTTTAGGAAACAAGGTAACTTAAAGAAAATAAATCCCAGTAGCATCTTTACACGAAATCAGTTCAATTAAAGAAAAAGGTTGAAGAGCTGGGCCTTGACACTTCTTCTACCTCAGACAGTCAGAAATTATACTATTGACTATCTAGGTGCAGAATGTGCCCTTCTGTATGTTTTGGATACCAATGAATTCTAATTCTAATGCTTCCTGAATTTTGGTGTTCTGCCATGTATACAGGGAATATCAGCGATCAACAAAATGACAGTGGGATAGTAATCAGTTGTTCATCTCTCACAGCTGTGAATGGGAGAAGGAGAAAGTGCTGAGACTTCAACAAAGCATCACGAGTAAACAGTTTCTGCGTATGGTTTTAATGAAATTCTGATTCCTAGTTTTAAACGTTTCTCTCTATCTGTTTATGGTTTCCCAGATACAAGAGGAAGGACAACTATCTGTTCAGGGAGGCTGTGGTCTTCTTCCAGGATTGTGAAATCTCCATATGTGAAACCACAGAGTCCTGTTCGATGCTGACAGCATGATACAGACCCATTTACCCACATAGCTGGAGGTAACTTTTCGCTGGCTGCTGATAACTTGCAAATTTCAGGAATAATCCTGCCTGGATTGAGTCATCCAGTCCTTTCTACAATCAAGTGTGATATATCCATGTGTTATATCTCAGATCTTTGCTGGGAGTAAGGTTTGGTAAGATATAGTGAACAAGAGAAGAATAAGAGATTTCAGAACAGAAAGAGTAAGATAATTCATTCAGCTTTCAGCAACCCACCAATGATAAGTTTACACACAGACATACTCAGAGATATGTGGAAAGACAGTATTAAGTTGATATGCAGAAACTTTAAGTGGAAGGGAAAGAGGAACTGATGTTTCATATCTTTATTGTCTGGGTGAAATGTTAGTTTAGCTGCAACAGCACTGGTATGTGCAAACACATAGCCGTTCACTTTCAGTCACATATTTATTGATTAGTTATCTTCTTATGCGAAGGCATCATATCAGTTTAGACACTTGCTTTTGTTGGAGTGAACTGGTATAAAATATCACTGCAAAAACATTAGCAGATATGGAATGGGATGGTTAAACATAGCTGTTGGATACAATAATTTGCCTTGAAAATTATTTTATTTTTAATATCTTGATCATAATACCAAAACTGTTACCTGCATATCCACTTTCTGCATCTTTCTACTGTGCACTACTATCAGGCACTGTTGACACAGGAGAAACATTTCACAGGATCTGGCAACAGGTAAATAAACACTGCATAAACAACAGAAGGTTTCCAATATGAACCTCATGAGACACTTGAATTTTTAATATTATTTTTTGCCAATGACAGCAGTAAGTGTAGCTTACTGGTCATAGCCGAATACAGTGTTTGGCTAAATACTGTACAGGCAAAGAATAGAAATAAAATTCCCACTTGAGAGGTCACTCTGTTGTAAGAGAAGAGGCAGCAGATGGGTTGAGTCATACAGGGACCATGAGGGAGCAGTGAGATGATCTGCAGCTCAAAACATGTCAGGTTAATTGCTAAGTCTCCTCTGTGGTGTTGTGCTAAAAGAGAGTTCCTAAAGATAATTTTAAATATGATTACATGTGCATGTATTTACTTCAGAAGTTTTCCCTAAAATTCTTTCATTTCAGCTGTTTGTTTCTTAGGTTGCGATTAGGACAGAATGACACCATGTGAATCTCTTTAATTTGAACAGACTGTATAAACATTTGGGAGTTTCTGGTAATAGCAAAATGAACAATTCAGAAAAAAACCCCCAAAAACCAAATCTGTAACACCTGAACACATAACCACACTTTGTGGTACACATTTGAAACAATAAAATAAAATGGAAAAAAAAATCCCTGTAATTAAAAGTCAGTTGGCTCCCATGTGAGTCAGAGGGACAGAAATGTGTAGAGTATGCACCTGAACATGAACTGCTCTTATAACTGAGGAGCACAAACATGAGACACTGTTTTATGATATTGGAGCTCATCTGCATGTGATTTGCCATATGAGTTGAGCTGTTGCTCTATTGCTCACTCAAGTTTCTTACTTCCTTCTCTAGGGTTCTTTCTGAGTGTGAAGTACGGAATGGTAAAATGACTTTGAATAAAAGCAGTGAAGTTATTCTCTTAGCAAAAGCACTGGGTAGGTAATTACTATCAGCTATGGCTGATTTTGGTTAACTTTAAGGTTGACATAATAATCTTTGAATAGTTGTGCAGATACATTGACTTCTTTCCAGGAAACCGACGCAGACATTTAAAGCAAGAGGATATAGTTTTTAATAATGAAGGAGTAAACAATATTGCTGGCTTGGGAGCATCAATGAAAAACAACTACTCTTTTAAAAAGCAGCATGTCTTTTAAAAAAAGCTTAAGGTTTTCTACCCAGAAGATTAAAGTATACTGTTGTTTTTTGGTTTGTTTTTTTTTTTTTTTCTTCCCATTAATTTGCTGAAACTAAGCCTATTGCATTTATTTCAGATCATTAATCTCATGGAATTACCATTATGCTACAGACATTATGCCACCTTCAAAACTATTTATTTAGACCCATGTGAGATGGCGCAGCCTCTCTGACTAATAAAATGCTGCTCTGTTGCTCTAACCATATTTCATTCATGCCAATGTGAGTGCAGTTGCCTGTCCATTGCCACAGGCCCAACCCAGGTGATGCATATTCTATTAAATGAGGAGTGCGGTGTGCCATTGGATGGCTATTTCCCTCTCCGCACCTTCCCAACCCCCAGGACCTGTCAGGGAGCACATCCTTGCTCCCTTTCTCAGCGCAACACCTCGCTCCCGTGGCTCCTCCTATTCCTTGGGAGGAGAGCTGCCTATCTGATTTTGGAGCTCTGGCAAAAAGCCTGAGCTCATTGATTACAGATCACTGTTAATAAAGAGCATTTGTAATGCAGCAGTGGTGATACAATCTCCACACGCCTGTTCATGATGGCCCTTCAGTCTCCACAATTAAGTCGTCCAGCAGGCATGCCCCCTGTTGCAGCTGCTCTGTCAATCTCATTTTGTAGTACAAATGATCTTAGACCCAGTGTTTGACATGGGGTTTTAACACCAAAGAAGGCAATTCTGCAACTTCAAATGAGCCTAATTGGCTGTGCGCTCAGGCGTTCACTCAAGCTGCTTCAGTCCATCAGAGAGAGATTTCCAACTAATTGAACAGCTCAGAAGAAAAAGAACCACGGAAATCACAATGCACTGGGCCGTTTGAGAGGGTTTTTCATGATAAAAAACCCCTTCAAAATAAGATATTTTTTGTTGTTAAATCAGTCGCCTGTCAATCTAGTAAGCGGTTTCATTGGTACAGAAGCTCTTAATGAGGTATGGCCTAAAAATCAGTGGCTATTAATAGCACTGTGTACAGGTAAACATATTTTTTATATATATACATTAAAAATGTTTATTTTGGATTGTCAAGGTTATTTGGTTTAGACTGGCAAGTTTTTCTTTTGGTGCATAACAAATAGGTGGTAATGGTCAGGCTCTGCAAATACAGGACATTTTTTGGTGGAGAAATGCCATCTGAGGCAATCTTACCGCTTAAGTGTGTAAAGTTATTCAAATGTACAAGTGTTAGCACTAGTCTAGGTGAGATTCTGCTCACGTAAATATTTGCCTTTTTTGTTTCTGTGTTTGGGTTCCTTGGTTTTGTGTTTTTTCCCTCAGCACAGCTGAATTTAACGTTGCATGTTTGTTCTAGGAAATTATGAATTTGGTTTCTCTTCAGAATTGCACCTTTTTTACCTCTTGTTTTCACTCTCCTGATTTAAATAACTTTTTTTCAAAGGTCAGTTCAGAGACTTGTGCCCTAGTGTTTACATACTGAATGTCTAATAATTCCATATCTATTCCATGAGTGATTCAAACATATAATTTATGCAATATTTGTATTCGACATTCAAGGTAGTAGTTCACATCTGAACTGATGACAACTGAGTAGCTACTTTTTTAGAAAAAGCATGTTAGAACAGACAAATATATATTTATTTCCTTTCTATTTAAAATAGAAAGAAACTGAAGACTTTTTCTTCAAGAATTATAAGTACCAAACTTCATTTATTGAATGAGGATCTGTTCTGGGGAGGAGCTGACTAACCCAGTCCAATAAAGCACTTCAGGAGCTGTTTAACTGTAAGCATGCAAGTAGTCCTCTGATTCTAAATGCCAAGTTACCTTTGCCACCATTTGGACTGTGGTGGTATAGAGGGACCAAACCCATCTTTAAGTCCCTCTTGAATTGTTATGTACACTTTAGTAGGGACAATGCTTACCCCAATGAGTTTACAAATCTTGCGAGAAAAAAAAAGACAACAATAAAAAGTGTGTCTCTCTATATACATAACTATAACTATAACTATAACTAACTATAACTGTAAACTAATTGTTCCAACCTGTGCAAAATTGCAGAGGTTCTCAAGCTTATGCCTGTGCTTGATTGTTTTTTTAGCAGTATTTACAAAATTAGACTCCTAAATAATTATATATCCCAATAAAATAAGACCTCAGGTGACCACAGGGAGTGCAAACCTCCATGAAGTCAGTGAGGGTGTCTTTTTTTCAACAGCCATGTATAATTACAATATAGTAGCAGGATTTTAATAGTCAGATTTATATATCATTGTCATGTTCCATGCCCAGTGGCAGTGAAACTAAGCGTGAAGTAGTAAACATTTGGTTCAATTCTCATAATCACATATATCTTAACAGTTTATGGGTATCAATATAAGTTAACAAAAACACTCTCATTTGACTTTAGTAGGAAAAGAGTCAAACACCCCAGTTTTGTGATCAAAGACTAAATTCTTTCCATTGAAATGGACAGTGAAGGATAATATCTACATGTTCAGAATGTACTTTTCCCAATCACTTAAGGGGTTTATTGCTCTGGTGTTGAATCATGACTCATAATTTTAGAATTCTAGCATATGTAAGAAGATATAAACATAACATGGTTAGTTAAGCAATAATATCATTTTATTTCAGGAATATTCACTAAATTAAATTAAAACATCATGATGCTTATCTCTCTGAGGATGTGTTTCAGTGTGAACTATACCCCAAGAATATTTCTGCATAAAATCTGGAGGACTGTATTATACATATTATAACAAATGTAATCCTATAGTAAAGCAGTAATTGTTAAGTGCCTTCTAGGTCCCCTAACAGTGGGGTGGAGCTGTAGCTACAGCAATCCGTGTTGCTGAACTCAGCAGAGAAGCTGTCCATGTGATTCCAGATGTTTCTGGGGTTTTTTTGTGGCAGGGGACCTCCCAGGATCAGAATGACAGCATGTCTGAGGTAGAGAAGCCACCCTTTGACACTGGAAACTTAGTAGCCCTAACCCTATAGGTCTGCAAGAAATTGAGTTGGATCCTCAGGGGCAGATGGGCTAAACAGATCCATGTTGTCAACTTACTTAGCCAATTGCATCTGTCAAAAATCTCATGTTTAATTTGCGCGCGCGTGTACACACACACACACGCGCACACACACACACACACACACACACAGAGTATACTTCTATATATATAACCAAAAGGAGAAAAAAAAAGCTGAAAACCTCATGCAGAAAAGCAGCTGCACTCATTTGTGCAATGAACTAGCTGAGTCAGCCCTTAAATCGAGCCCTAATTAATTTGTGCACACGGTGTAACCAACAAAGAATAGCAACAGACAGAAGAGTGGACTATGTTGAGGGGGATTAGTCTCTAGCAGAAAGGGTGCCTGAGAGAGAGTCTGATGATAGCTACTTGCTGTCAGGAGGACCAAAATAATGGGCAACCTGCAAGAGAAAGAGAAAAGAAAGGGCTGGTGGAAGTACTCATCAGGTGTTTGCAGTGATGAAGTTCATTGCCTGCACTGTTTACTCTTGCTTTCAGCCTTAATGCCCATTTGGAATTGGCACAGCGAGGAGCCTTGTCAAAATAATAAGATCTGAGCATGTAATGTACTGACGGAGTCAGAACTCCATGCAAATGTTCCTTCACAGGGGATATTCAGTCTGACTGGCGTAGAGGGTTCGGGCACTTTGCCTTGGAAAAAGGTGAATAGCCTAATGTTTTCACATAGCAGCCCCCTAGGACACTTAACATCTGGGCTTAATACAGCTTCCGCTGATGGCAACTGTTTAAACTGATGTCTGAAGAGATTTTGCCCTTTAAGGTCTGTTCATTCCATTAACATCCTATTTTCCATCTAGGAAACATGGGATGGTGTTAATAAACTACTAGTAACCTAAATACTACTCTGCACTATTTTGAACCTGCCTTGCTGGAAGTGGAAATAAATCAAACATACTTCTGTGGTTCAATTTCTTAAAATCCAAATAGTGAATGTTTAATATTTGATAAATTTACTACATATTACACTACCCTTGTGGTTCCTTAAGTGTGAATGTGTTAATATTTAATAAGAAAAGAATGTAGCCTACTACTGCTTTTAAAGTCACTGTAAATTGCCAGCTGAAATTCAAGCTCCAGGTGCTGCAAGCTAAGCACTGAAAACTGACATCTACAAACTCCTAATTCTTCTCACAAATGTTTTCTGTATTTTGCTTTATATATCCATTACAGCAGGACTGTCATAAATGTAACAGAATTATTGAGCAGTGTTTTTAGAGGAACTAGTGGCAATTCTAGAATATTTTCTGTAATTAGAAAGTCATCCTAGTTAGAAAAGGATGCAGGAATGTTGTGCATAATTTATATGTATGCAATCCACAGAAACATGTGTTTGTGCATCTATAGATATATGAATGTTTCATCAGTAATCAATATCATCAGTGGCTGATAATAGACAAGGGAAGCTATCAAATATTTAAGAATTAATGATTACCAATTAAGAGTAAAAATTAATCCTGTTGTTCATATAGTTTCAGTAAGAGATAAGGGTAGAACAGCTGTCAAATACAGTGCAAACTACCATTGACTTGCAGGAATATTAAACCCAATCTAGAATAAGGTGACAATTTGAATCAACATGACTGAAAACCTTATCTCCAATATACATAAATGTTGGCTCATTCATTTCTTGATTTATAGAAAACATAGATATACTGTCCTGATATGAAAAAAGATTAAAAAAATAAACAGTGTGTGTTGAGTATTCAAGCTGGCTAGACTCCTGATCAAAGCTGTGGAAAATCTCATATCAAATAACAAATTAATACATATTTATATAATCAGTGTCAGTAATGAAGTTAAATAAGTTGTTGTCATATACCGTGTAGGTGTTTAGTAACCAGAATTAACATTCTGGTTAAAAAAAAGTTTAATAAAAAGCATTGTGGAGCCCATATGAAAGAAATTAAACTGGTCTGCAAACACTAATTTAAAATGGAAAAATCTACATTCAAAAAGGGGCAAAAATTCTAGTTAGACCCTTCCAGGTCCTGTTTGTTAATGATACATGCCAATTTTCTATTGTGATCTAGAAGAAAGTATACATTGTTGTTTAGAAAATTATAATGATGATGTTAAAAATAAAAAAGAAAAGCATGAAAATAAAACTATGAGGAAAAGATTGCCTGATAATGAACTTCCTTTAATTCCTTTGAGTGTGAAATAAGATGTCAGGATTTGCTTTCGTGAACTTATACTATGAATGATGAACTTATACATTCTGCCATAAAGAAACTAAAATATTTATTTGACTGTATTTAATTTCATTTAATATCTCATTTTAATATTAGGTTTATTTGGGTTTTTTTTTATTCACGAACTGTAAATCTCAGCATTACCTCTTTCATCTTTCTTCCAGAATGTAAAGTCAGGAAAACCTTTATGATTCTCATATAAGTGCATACTCAGATGGAATATGAGTCCATCAATTTTTCTCCAATTAGTCCTGCTAATGTAGGACCACAAAGAAGGTCATGCATACCAGATGGGCAGCACAGATCTGGAATTAGGTAACATGGAAAAGAATCCAGAGCCACAGTACTGAATCAGCTAGGTATGAATGAGAAGTATCAGCTCAGGGTTAGAAGAGAGCAGAACAAGCAGGCTTGTTTAAAGTTGTGTAATCCACTGTACAAAAAGGAAACTATAAAACTACCAAAATTTTTGAAAAGTCACTTGAATTATTGGAGGTCTGAAATACAGTGAATATGAAGGTTATGGTTAGGCCACTTCTTAAGCTTTCTTTGGAGAAATAAAACATATTAAGCTACTAGAGGGAGACATTCTGTGACTGATTGATAGTTATTTAACCTAGCACATTTTTTTTCTGCCATCTCACACTCCCCCAAATGCAGCAAAGCCTAAATATACATTAACTTAAAATACTGTCTTTTAAACAGTAACAAGTATAATTACTACAACTTTATGTGGAGACAAGACATGGCCAGGAACAACCTCTGTCTCCAACAGCATCACAGGACAGTGACATACATAAAGCCAACCTCATCCACGTTCCCCTGCCCACAAATCCCTTTTAACCCTATCGGGAGCAGATCACAGTTTGTCTCTTCAGCGTGCCAGGGCTTAGACCTATGGACACTGGCTAAAGATGTGCTAAGTATCTGCAATAATAAACCACAAGCATTGATAAGATCCCCTCTCCTTCTTCTCCAGACTAAACAGACTCAGACCCCTCAGTCTTTCTTCAAGCAATAGATGCTCCCATCCTCTAATAATTTTTATAGCCCTCCACTGTGTCTCTCCAGTAGTTTGCTGTCTTTCTTGAACCGGGGAGCCCAGAACTGGACATGGTACTCCAGGTGTGGCCTCACCCAGACAGAGTAGAAGGGGAAGATAACCTCACTCGACCTGCTGGTCACACTCTTTTTAATGCACCCCAGATACCATTAGCCTTCTTGACCTCAAGAAAACTGCTGGCTCATGGAGAGCATGGTGTCCACCAGGACTCCCAGGTTCTTCTCCCCAGCTCTTCTTCTCAGCAGGCAAACCCCTAACCTGTACTGGTGTATGCTCCCTAGTTGCAGGACTTGCCCTTGTTGAATTTCATTTAGTTCCTCTTTGCTCAACTCTTCAGCCTGTCCAGGTCTCACTGAATGGCAGCACAATCTTCTTGTATCAGCCACATGTCCCAGTTTAGCATCATCAGCAAACTTGCTGATGATGCTAAACACTCTCTGCCTTCATCCAGGTCACTGATTAATATGTTGAATAAGACCAGACCGAGTACTGACTGTTAGGGCACACCACTAGCTACAGGCCTCCAACTAGACCCAGTACTGCTCATCACAACCCACTGGGTTTGCCATTCAGAGAGTTCTCAACCTACCTCACTGTCCACTCATCTAACTCAAACTTCCTAAGTTTGTTTATAAGAGTGTTATAAGACACTGTGTCAAAATTGCCTTGCTGAAGTCAAAGTAGACAACTACTGCTCTCTCTTCAACTGCCCAGCCAGTCAAGCTATCAAACTGGTCAGGCATGATTTCCCTCTGGTGAATCCCTTTTGACCATTCCCAATAACGAAACACCTTTTCCTCCACCAAGCACAGGTGCCTAAACCTCATACAGAGTTGTTTTGTTTTTTTTTTTTTCACACAAATTCTGTCATATTCACTCCCTTCCCAAGGAATTTCTGTCTTGGCAGGTGTTCTTCATTGCCAGATGCAGTAGTATGCACTGCCTCAATCACTGGTGAAGCTCAAAGCTCTCTCAACCTGAAAGACCCCTAATCCAAAGGTTAGGTAGACCAATAACAGCCTCAGATGTTTTCTTCTGCAAAGAGACAAATTGGTTTTATATCTCTTCTTCAGTTGTCTTGGCTCAGCTTGGGTCCCCCGGGATATATCGAGCTAGTGGGCTTGGGCAGTGAACTTCCTCCCTCCTGCCAGATTGAGGCAGCATCCAGCAGATTGCATGGCTCTGACTGTAAGATGGTCTTTTTTATGTGGATGTAATGGATGAGGACTCAGGGGCAAACAGTTGACCATTTCATAACACAGACCCTGTGATATGCAAAGCTTTCATGGAATAAGGACTTATGCTTGATTTCAACTCTGCACTCTCTGTCTGTTCTAATATCCTTTCAAATTGTGTGACAGGGTTGAGAGACACGGCAAGAGGAAAGTGCGTTAAGAGGTTTACAATAGTTCTCTTTTTTTCTAGGAGCTGCATTAACAAGACAAGACCATGTTCCTGGCACAGTCCCATAGTAGACATTAATCTCAGCCCTTTGGGATGATAAAGGAACGAGACCCTTGAAGACTTGGTGTCTTTTCTGGGAATTACTTTTAATAGTTCAGCTGAAATGGCCAAACTGACCAAACCATGGACCCATGCAAACCAGAATTGTTCTATTTAAATTGTTACTTCCTGTTTTTTTCTTTCTCTATTAAAAAACAAGCAAAAAAGTTTTTGAGTGTTCTCTTTCAGTTTAATCATCCTCACATGTTTTTCTATAGTTCCTGTGGAAACATTTATGAAACACTCAATATTCTCTTTCTTAATGCGACCTAGTGGCAAGAGCTTATCAACATTTCTCAAGAGACTTTGGAGTTAAAAGCGCTGAGGCTTTCAGTGGAAATGCAAGCAATCATTTTTATATGTTGGCATTTTTTACTCCATAGACCTAGAAAGCAATATGGTAAATAATGGTTTATAGGTGATGGCTAGATGACCAACCTGCAGTTGAATAGAGGTCAAAGATAGCTTGGTTTAGCTATCTTCCTCAAGTTGCTTTTCTTTGTCTGAAGACATTAATGCTTGGGCCATTTTTCATTACTTGACACAGTTCTCATCTTGATATATCGGACTTCCTCGTTTTCTTGGCTTTTACCTATTTAGTACATCTCTTTTGGTGATTAAAGCTGTGGACTCCTCTATCAAAAAAACCTCCAGACAGGTAGCAGTTGGAATGAAAAGCTCAGGGCTCTGCCACTCAACCCTGATCACAGGACAGGGTTCCTGTATCCTGTAACAGGATACAGGAACATGCTTTTTTATTTCCTGTAACAGGAAATAAGAGGATTTGCAGGTCCAGGTGTGTATCTCTTTTTGCGTATGTATTTATCATATTCACATCTAAAAGGAATAAAAAAATGATCTTGTCTTGGTACTGAAATCAATTTAGATGAAAATGTGGTTATGGAAAAAAATCAACAAAAATATATTCACAGAATACAGCTCATGGATCCTGTGTAAACTCCAAATTATATATGATCACCTGTCATATGCATTTTTTTAATAGAATGATGAGATCTCTAAGTCTCTTTAATCTCTCTTGTTTTAAAATCTCATGTTGGTTATTTACTTGATTATCCAAAATGGAAGAAGAGCCTCAGGCTTCATTCATTAAGTGAAAATATTCAAATCAGCATAAACTGTGTGACATGCACTGAATACAAGCCAACCAGTTATGCACGTCATAATCAATGCCTGGATAGTTCAGGCCGGTAACTGTATTTGCAAGTACTTTCTGGCACATATAAAAGCTACTTTAAATATTAAAATATTATTTTTCCACTAAGCAAAGAAAGTACAGCATGCAAGAAATATTAATAAGTACTCATTAGTATTTGTAGAGGGCTATAATACTAATATTTGTCTTCACAACACTATGTTTTTGAGCAACTCAATGTTATTTCATTTTAAAATTGATATTGAGAAGGGTTTTTTTATGCTGAATTTGATTATTATAATCATATAGTACATGATGGGACTTGTATAAAAGTGTTAGGTGAATATATGATATCAATACTAGTAATTTCGTCAATTGGTGATACGATTGAAAAATAATACCAACAAATGAATTTAAGTTGTTAGGCAATATAAGATCCTTGGGGTTTTATCCTTTCATCTTTTCATTGTTTTAGTTTTGTTTCTATCTTTTTTTTTTTTTGCTTACATGGCTTGCTAACTATGTAGTTTCTATAGCAACATCCATTGACTGTTGAAATAATGAAAGCCACAGCAACTCTCCTGCAGTGAAATCCCTCATGCTGACAAGCACAACTCCTATTTTCTTTCTCCAGTGTTGCCTGTTACTTACATGACTGACTGATCTGTCAACATACTGGAGACATTTGCTAATTACTCATGAATCTGACTAATGTGGACAAGACATCTAATCTTGTGTACCTACAGACTAACATTTTAACAAAGAGTTAAAATAGGAGTCCTTTTTGTGTACTGGAATGTGCTGGTTTGAGCTGGGATAATTTTCTTCACAGTAGCTAGTTTGGGTCTGTGTTTTGGGTTTGTGCTGAAAACAGTGCAGGGATGTTTTTGTTGCTGCTCAGCAGGGCTTACACAGAGCCAAGGCCTTTTCTGCTTCTTACCCCAGCAGCAGGATGGCTGAGAGTGAGCAAGGAGCTGAGAGGGGACATAGCTGGGACAGCTGACCCCAACTGACCAAAGGGATATTCCATACAGTACGATGTCATGCTCGGTATATAAACCTGTGGGAAGAGGAAGGAAGAGGAATCATTCAGAGTGATGGTGTTTGTCTTCTCAAGTAGCTGTGATGGAGCCCTGCTTTTCTGGGGATGGCTGAACACCTGCCTGCCCATAGGAAATGGGGAACAAATTCCTTGTTTTGCTTTGCTTGAGTGTGTGGCTTTTGTTTTCCCTTTTAAACTTTTTGCCAGATGGGGCAAAACCACAACATGGAAATAGAACTTCTTAGCTGTGGAAGGACTTCAAGTATGTATTTGTGATCTTTAGAAGAAAGAACAATGTGAATTTTTTAAAACAAACCAATCAAGAAATTTTATTTTCTTTAACTTAATTGTATTTTTTTAAGGCTATCTTTCTGAACAGTTCTATTTTATGGCTCTTGAATTTGATTCCAAATCAGTAGCAAACATATTCATAGAATCATCAAGGTTGAAAAAGACCTTCAAGATCATCGAGTCCAACCAAAACAGGACTAAGATTCAGATGCTGGATCCAAATGAAGGATGTAGGAGGAGCAGCAAATGGTTCTGGTCATTTGGAAGGTGGCATTTAAGCTTTGTATCTCCCTGAAGCAATGGTTCATTGTGAAGTTTTATTGTTGGAGGTGCTGTCTTTCTGCTGAAATTAAGAACCAACCTCTGGTGCTAATTAAAGAGCCTGTAGCACTTTCAGTGTTAATCTGATGATGCTGAAAATTGTGCCTTCCAAGTAACTGTATTTTTCCAAAATATCAGTTCTCCAAATGGTTATACTTTATAAAGCCAGAGTGACGTGTTCATGGCTTTTAATCAAATGTAACTCTTCCTGCCTTGCCCTTCTCTGGCTCATCCCTTTCCCCTCTAGGCAGAGAAACAGTGAAGTCTTTGGCGAGTGACTGTGGTCTGTTTTCCAAAACGTTTCCCTAGCTCTGCAATCTGTGTGGCTGCTGGCACACAAGGGCACTGGTATGAGGTTAAGAAGGGTGATAATCATGGCTGTTTCTAGTACAGAGTGATGGTACCGTGCTCAGTATTGTCTCTTAGAGGGGTATGCTTTCTTGCCGTGAACTATTAATTACTATATGCACTTTGGAGCTGGGTGTAGCACTTATCTACTTTTGTAAGATTTAATGCTGATGAACTGATTTCAAATGCTGATGAAATTGTTAAGTTAAGTATTAATCAAAATCAGATCTTGAGTCCTGGTAAATTATAAAGGCACTTGACATTTTTCAGTGACTTTTTCCCATTTTAAAGAGATTGGTTTGAAACCAATCCAGAAGCCACAAAAATTATTGTGTCCTTTTGGATTTGCCCCGACAATGCAAAATATGACTTTTGAGGTTTTTATTTGATTGCTGGCATGATCTATCCCTTTTCAAAGTAGCAAAGTAAAGTGGAATGTAGGGGCAGGAGTAAAACGTAACAGTCAAAATACAGTAACAATTTAAATATTCATATGATGCTTTGTAGGAACACAGTTTCTGATTTACTTTTGCAGAACAGCAATGCAAAAAGCAATGTGGATGAGCACTACTGTCAGTTTGATCAGCACAAAGCAGCATTGCTGAGAAAGAGAAGTAAACAGAACATAACAGAAATGTTACCCCACTGGAGGAGCTTAAATTCTGCAGAAGGATATTTGCTGTTCTCTGTAAGACTACTCTGATAATGCTTTTTTTTTTGATGCTTTTTTTTTTCTTTTTTCTGGTCATATGTCTTGCCTCTGTTTATAAAGAGGATAAAATTCAAAACAGATGTGATACATGAAAAGAAAAAGACCTATTTGATCATATTTGGCTTAATAATTAGCTTTGGTTTATCTTCTAGCTGAGTTCATGAAACACATTGTTTGACTTGGCTTTTTTTTTTAATATAGAAGAGTTTTAGCTGGCAACTGGCCAGCTCTGAATGTCATAGGTCTTCATCTTAGCACTGAGCATAACTGATAAGAAACTGTCTCATGGGGTAAAACCCTGCAGATATTCTCTAATAGTACAGGTGCTTCCTTGCATGGAGCATCACAGGGATCAATGTAGAAGGAACTGAGAAAGCTTGTGAGTGTTGGAATAGATTACATTAATCCTTATTCATGATTTTATCAGGTACTGGCAGCCACTGTCTTGGATGAGTTGTAGCCAGTAGTCTCCTACAAGGTCTCTCCTACTTAGCTCCCACTAACTTTGGGACAATATTCTTGTACCACCTTCTAGCACTCAGCACTGGGTGCAGACAGTTTTGAATCTACTTCTTGAGATACCCGTGGGTTAAATGAATCCAAATCCCCAAACTTCCCTTGGGATGTTGAAATGATTAACTGGTTTCAAAAGGAAGATTCTCACCAGCTCCACTTTTTAATTGGAAAACACAGGTACTTTTGACATGTGGTCTATTAGGAAGTAGTTATTTGCAGGTTTGGATCATCTCACAGTTATTTATGGATTTGAATCTCTAAATTTTCCTGTAGGTCCTCAACTTCATGTATTTAATCTCAGAGCAGATAAATCAGAAAAGTGTACTTAAGTGTCCATGAGATCAGATTAACACCTACAGAGTTGTAAAGTTAGAAGAGGAAAGGCCAAGATCTGCTCTCATGCATTTGGTTGAAAGTAAGTAACTTGACTCTCTGGAGGTGCTGTGAACTGGTGTGTCCAAACCCAGAATTTTACATAGTATCTTCAAGGTGAAACAGCATCTTAGATTTTTCCTGCTTGAATATCTCGAAATTTTCTTTTAGTTTTAACAAATTTAAAGATATTTGTTTCTACATAGGCCAGCAAAAGGTATATCCTTGATTACTGGACAAAATAGTTGGGATCTGAAGTTCTTTATCTGGATTAATGAAAAATAATTTGCTGCCACCATCTAAAACAATTTAAAATAAGCCTTTCACAAAGGGAAAAGCGGGGGTCTTCAATAAACTGCTTAGTATTGCTTTAATGCAATTGATTTTTGTGATAGAGTGTGGTAAGCTCTTAAGAATTTAAAACCCATCAGGCTTTTAACATACAAATGTTAAACATTCAGCCTTGTACTAGTTTTCTCCTGAAATAAACCAACAGAAGTACATAGGATTGAACAGGTGTAATTCACCAAATAACATGCTCTAACTGGTTTGCTTTTCCTATCACATCAGATGCTTTCCCTAGGGCAAGTCACTTGATCTCAAGTTTACTGGTAAAAACTGACTAAATTTATTAGTAGCATGGATTCTTCTAAAGGTTTATGCCATACTAGCCAAAATCAGCTACAGTCTCTTCAATTTAATAATGTTGTATTTGGACAGATGATTGTTCACTTGAGTATTTTGAAATAGGAGTCAGTTACTGTGCAGAATCTGTTCAATCGATTTCATGGCTGGGATACATTGTCCTTAGCTAATGGGTATCAAATTAATTGCTGCATGAAAATGTTCCTCTTCTGTACAGTTCTTGCCATGGTGGTATGCTGTTTCCTGTAATCATCTCTCAGGAGTAGGTTGATGCTAATTTATATATTTAAATTCATTCATAACTAGCTGACTGTTTACGAGAGCATGAAACTCAAGAACTTAATTTGAATTTTCTCAGATGTGTTTGTCAAATCTGTTTATTACAACTTTATGGGCATAAATGTCTAAATTTACAAATAAAGTACACTGATAGACCTTAACAAAAAAAAATAACACTAAATATTTTGGATATTCAGCCTTGATGGATATAGTCTGGTGAATCTTTTCTGGCAGGAAAAAAACCCAAACAACCAGCATACTGTTTAGTGTAGCATTGTTACATCACTGTTACATTTCTTTTTAGTTCTGTTTCAAAATAAGAAACGATCAGTAGGAACCTCTGATAATAAAAACCTAAACTGAACTTTGTCATTAAGTTCATGTGTCTCCTTTTCATCCACTAATGTAATATGTTGTATATAATATTACCTACTGAGCCTTTAAAGTTGTACTTTCACTAAAACAAGTCTGCATGTTCTCATGCAGAGAAGTTTCAGTTTTTGTTTTAGTTCTCATGCATCTGAATGCGTTAATAAATCTGTCATATATTGAGTCAATACACTGGACAAAATACTTTCTCACCTGATGCTTGTATGTTCTTCTTAGTGCATGAGGGTGATTCCCTCTGCTTATTAGACATATCTAGACATTTACCTTACAGTGTAAAGTGTTGCCAGAGAAGATACTGGGCACAGAGTCACACCACACTGATTCACACAGACTGTGCTCCTGACTTTCTCTTGGATGAACCTAAAAGATACAAACTAGCTGATGTAAAATGAATACACAAGCAAAAGCATCTCTTGGCTATTGTATTTTCAACATGGAGGGAAGGCAACCATAGTTCTGTTTTCTTCTTCCAAAGAGAGCGCATGGTTTCATACCACTCCAGAGATGGGATGGCAGGAAAAAACTAAGAAGACAGGTCTGTTAGTAAAGCCTATAACCCAACAGCAGAGCCCCTCCACTCCACTCCTGGTTTTACCTCACACCATAGACAAGTCACATCATTTCTCGAGCATCTCTGCTTTCCTTCTCTTTACATAAAATGTGGGTAGCAACGCCATCCTGCAGTAAACCACAGATATGTAAGAGTGCATTAAGCTTCTTGTATGACAGTTCCCATGCAAGTGCTAAATATTCTGTTATGTAATATGGATGTTCTTGCATGTGGTTGTCTTTTGATGTTGAAGAAAAACTGGAGCAGTTTAAATATGGCACAGATTTACGTATGGGTGATATGGAGACAAATGATGAGGCAGTCCATTTGCTGCCCTCGGTGAAAACATTTTCAGTTTCAGGGTACTTATATTTTCCTACAGATAGTTTCCACACAGTGTAAGATTTTCTGCAATTCTGTAAGATAAATTGGATCCAAGAGTAAATGGCCTGCATGTCCATCCATAAAATATGGATTTTTTCTAGATTATATACAAGACAACCAGTTCAATGACACTGGTAGAAGACAAAGAGGCTCTTGAGAGATCTAAGTAGTCCATTCTCCTGTACTCTCTGGCCCATACTCAGCTATGAACTGGATTCCCTTTTGTCAGATTTTTATGACAAACAATTAAATCAGTATGACTGTCGAGACATATGGCAACAATAATGCTCTGAGTTTCTGCCCATTACCACTCCAGCAGGAAACCAAGAACATGCAGTATTTGTTATTGCTTATTGCAGGGATTCACTGAAGAATATCTCCCTAAATAATAGATTCACTGTGACAGTGTCAAAGGCAATCAATATTGTGGATGCTATCTGCGGAGCTGCTAACATATCAGTGTACAGAAGGGGTGCTGCTTTTCTGCTGTCTGGAGCCACACTCAGAAAATGTTATCGGAATCTTAATGAGCACCTCTTCTAGCCAAGACATATTTAAAAATATTAGATATTAATCTTCCTACAGAGAACCCTATGAGACAAGCCTACAGTAATGTGCGTTGCTGGAGTTTCTGCTTCATGAATGACTAGACATCTGAAAGGTGCAGACTGCGGTGAGAATGTACTGAACAGAACTTCTTTCAGTGAGCACGTTAAGAACTGTGATTTGGAGCCTTTATCAGCCATGAATTTATTTTGGATGATACACATTTTGCTCCTTGTATTTCTAGGTTCTGACAGATTTTTCTTTAGAGGATGTGCTGTCAGTAGACCTCGACAGGGAATTTTAGTGCAAGATACTATCAGCAAAAGGTTTGACTCTGGAATTTCCGTTTCTCCTTGGTTCAGTGCATAAAATGGATGTCAGCCAAAATCTTTGGGTTTAATGATTAGTCATTCTCTGGTAGAGCTAATGACCAAAAAGCCTATTTGGGGAACCACCTCCCCCCCCCCACCCCCCGCTTCCCGCTTCCCTTTTTTTGGCTGGAGTTGTTTTGTTGCTATTTTGGGAAAAGAGAGGTCTATTTTTTACTTTTACTGAGATTTATATGATGCACTGCATATGTTCCCAAGCCAGAAAAAGTGTAGACCTATTTAAAAGGAAGAAAAAGCAGGTGACTGCACTGCATAAGGTGACCATGAAGTTGAGACATGGCAAAAGTGTTGATATTAGATCCACAGACAGGTGTATGATTCTGTAGTTAGATGTCTGCTGGACCTCAGTTGACTAGCTTCTGTATCTGCATCCTAATTTTAGAATAGTAATTAAATATCCACAGGAGCGTAACAGTTCTTCTGTGCCAATGACTGACAGGAGCTTTTTGGTGTTCCTTCTAACTCTTAAGTTGCTATTAACCTCAGTCACACACAGTTGTTGCCATGTGATTAAAATCTCCTTTGTGTATGCAGTCAGAAATGGTTTCCATTTAGAAAATAAACACTTTAAAAATACTAGGTAGTAGATCTATAATATGGGCAAGGAATATGCAGTCTTATAATTTAGCAGTTAATTTTTCAGATAGATTTTTAATGCTTCAATTTGTCTGACATCTTTAAAGTTGGAGATCAAAGGCTTCAAGACATATATGTTTATACATTTCATTTAAAGAGAAGCAAAAACTAGAACTGTACTTAGCCCTTGCTACTGTGATAATCTAATGGTTCTTACGTCAGAAGAATCCATGAGTAGAAATAAGGAAATGCTTTTTAAGTTTATAGGAAAGTTTGAGACCCTGTTAAAGAACCATGCTTCCTTTTTCTTTGAATACCTCCTCTCCCTATCTCCCCAGAATAAATTTCAGTAACAAAAGTATTCTAAAGTTCTGTTTTGGTTGCTCCCATTTACTTTTGTGGGAGCTCAGGTGATTAGAAGTGAACAAAACCTTTAGGATAGAGCCACCCATTCATGCTTTTATTGGATGTCAGGTGTCAGCTTCCTTCATGGCTTACTCCACTGACAAGAATAGAATTAGTTACAGAGTAAATTATTTTTCAACATGAAAAAAAGATAATATCTTATGATCCAAAATAAAAACCTGTGGATTTGGCTTTAAGCACACTTAAAAGGTGAGATACAACTTGCAAAGTCAAATTAGATTAGGGCTTTTGTATAATATTGGCACCTGCACATTGAAGTGATTTAAATAGATTATCCCCAGCTCTAGAGACATCTACAGCTTTATAGATATCTTGCTGGTGGTCTTGAAATTTTGCTAAATGTCTTAAGTTCACATCCTGTACATATGAATGAATACTTTGACTTGAGCAACAGACTGACCAAATTCTACCCCAGTTTTGTCATGATCTGGCTGGTAAGCATGAAAAAACGTGAATACCTTAGCCCTGAGAAACACTGGACTACACTGGTAACACAGCATCTAGCATAGAAAGCATAAATTTCATTTCAGTTATAAAAGAATAATAACAAAGGGACACTGCTGAAGGGGGAAAAGAGAGGTTTAAAGTATGAATCTGTATATAATGACCTAGTGGTTTAAGCAGCTGCTTAGGAAGGCAGAAACTGAGTGTCAGTTCCCTTCATAGCATGAGAGCATAAAAATTTCTGACATTCTCCACTTGCCAAGTATGTGTTGTACTCAATCCAGACAGTGTTTCAGAGGCATCTTCCTCTGATCTGTTTGACAGTGGCCATCATGGACTTACGGAGTTAGAAGAGGGACAAGACAAGACTTGTAACTGCTGTTGGTGTGGTGGCTTGGATATTCAGATTCCTGGCTTGTAGTCTGAACACTGTTTCTATAGGGAGTAATTGATTAAAATATTAATTTCCCTTAATTTCAAATTAGTTTCCTACACCAAATATAGATCTAAAGTTTGAAAGCAGATCTCTTCTGCACAAATCTGGAAGCAAAGATGAAGGAAGGCACGAGAAGTTTTTAAGATGTGTTCTGTGTGATATCCCTCAAGGAAGTGGTGAAATTGCTTTATATATCCTGTCATTTTCTCAAGCGGCTTTTCTTGGACTATGATAGGCACCACAGTAGCACCTAACCTGTTCTAGCAAGTCTGAAGCTGATATTGTCAACATCCTAAAATCTAAGTTGTGTGACTAATGACATTTTTGACTTTTCCGTGAAGCTGTTCCACTCATTCCTTCCGTCTGCTAATGTCATTAATTAGAGAGTTCCGGTAGCTGATTTAATGTGTTTAGATGGTGGCTTTAAACCAGAGTGTTATTTTGCAAATGGCTAATGTCTATAATTACAAATGAATATTTAAAAGCTATCTTAAAATACATTAATTCTTTTAAAAGAATGTGGATAAGAAACGTAGAAGGGAGTAGTTCTACATATTTACTGATATCTTTCATAATAGTATTCAAAGGATAGAAAATTTCATAGCTATTTAAAAGCATATACTTATTTTTAAGTAGCTCTTCCTAACAGAAAGTTTCCAAATATGCATCTCAGAAGCAGCTCATGTAAAACGGTGCTAAAGTTCTTCATATTAACATTTCTGCATCTTTAATTTTTACCTCCATCATGCCACACGAAGGGAAGGCTTTGTGTTTGGAATCATCATATCTCTGAACCTCCTTGACATTCCAGAGACACCAGTCTCCCCTGGAGTACATCTCTGATAGTCTGTCTAATTCCTTTGTTTCACAAGGGAACTGAGCTGAGCATGGCTTTGTGATTTTTTTTTGATCTTGAAGTACTATAAAGAAATAGGTAATGATCGCATGCAGCGTTCTATACTGAATGTTGTTGGCTACTCAGATCAAAGCAGGGAATTGCTTTCTTATCCACTGCTTTAGAAAAACACTCATCTAAATGGTTTGGGGAAAAAGGGCATTTTCATAGCTTCTTGCTGCACACGACTCCTGTTGTATTTGACCAAGCTTATCATTGTTGTCAATTTTCATAGGTGAATGAGAAAAATAAATATTTCCACTTATGCTTATGCCTCTAACATAATATTTATATTATTTAATTAAATTTGTCGTTCCACTCTCATTAACAGTGCCATTCTGCCATGAAAATGCTAACATACTGATTTTCTTTGTTTCTTCACTGTTTTACAATACTTCACCTTGCAATGTGTAACCAATTAGCCTTTGTTTTCATAGAGATAAGCTACATCATCACCGTAGAATGCATTTCATCAATGCAGAAGAAATAACCAAGCAACGATAAAATATATGGCTAAATATAATATGCTAAAATCTTATTCAAACTATTTAACAACAGATCCCATTTTCATCAAAAAGCTTTCAGGAAGGACTTCAGAGAAAATAGTGCCAGGTACTTCCCAGGAAGCCAAGAAAACCCTCTCCCAGATAGACATTATTAAAGGAATGCATTGAATGAATGCCTATGAAAAACATCATTTTTAGGTGTTGGAGCTTTATTTCTACCAATTCAGTCTCTATTGTAAAAATTGCTGTGGCAGAAGGCCACATTTCTAATATTTTATTTTCATCTTTAACTTAAAATGTCTAGTTATAAGCAATGTGTAGCCTATTGAGGTGGCCCTAAAAGTCCAGACCTAACTAGAGAACAAAGCAGCTGTTCACAATAGGTCACAAGAAGACAGAACCAAACTGATTTATGTCTCCTTCCCCAGTTACAGGAAACTGGCTATGGCTTGTCATTTGTTACTGTATCATTTCTGTAAAGAGATACAATTTGAAATGTACACTTCTAAAAAATTCTCTCCCCAAGAGGCACAAAAGGGCTCATAAGAGCGTTAAGTGCTGTTCAAATTAAGCTGCTAACCATGGGGGTATGAAAAAAGGCAGCAACAATGCAACCTTTCTTTCCCAGTGCTGTAGCACTCACATTTCACACTACTAGTTTCAATAACTCCTTAGGACATGAATGGCTGAGAAAAGAGGGAAAGATGGAGAGTTACTACTGCTGGAAGGACACTCTTATGGTTGATTCACAGTATTTTTGCCAGATGCCTACAAGAGTTTCATCTCAAAGTGAAAAGTATTAATGGCTGCTCCCCACTTTTTGATCCCTGTTTTGGAGGGCAGTAGAGCAGGAAAATGTGGTTAACAAAAAGTGTAACAAATCGGCTAATTGTTGATTGAGAGATTCTGGTAGTCAATGAGGAAAGTCTTGGAAGGAGAGATTAGAAAGAAGCCTTTCTTTTCAGATTTTGAGAAAAATATGGAAATAGGACTTAGAAACTCCCTTCTCTCCAGACTATTCAGTCTCTCACATTTTTCCCCCAACACGTAGATGATCTTCTCTGTTTTACACAATAAATCTTAAAAGTAAAAGGAATGTGGAGTCTTTTTTGCGTTTAGTCAGAGGACCTAATGACATCTAGAGTTAATTCAAGAAAAAATATGCAGTTCTGAAAACTTAAATATTTAGTAACTTGAGAGGTTCAATAATGCAAGGGCAGAAGGGCTGGTCCTGTGTGGAGCCAGCAGTTGGACTTGATGATCCTTATGGGTCCCTTCCAACTCAGGAAATTCTGTGATTCTGTAAGGACGTGATGAGAAACAAAATTTGGACATTGCCTTCTTTCTTTGTGAGGTACTTACCAGAAAATATTTTAAAATAAGAAAAAGCTTACATATCCAAAAAGTTTAAGTAAGAATTTAAAGAAGAAACCAAGCTTAGTAGTCCAATTAAACATTAGAGATCAATTTTTCAATTTAACTGCAAGTTCAATAGGATGTGTGCTCACATTTAGTGTCATATCTGTCTAACTTTGCCAGCTACTTTTAGTTGCTTGCAAAATCAGAGTATTTGTATAAACCTAATTGGTTTATACAAATACAGACAGAAAATTATTAAATGATTTACCTGAAGGTAGAGTAGAAGCTCTAGATTACCATCTGCTTAGAAAATGTGATACTTCCAGAAATTTTGTCATAAAGAGTTAAACCCTCAATTTTTCAGGCTACTAATGTGACTCTTGACTTGTCTGAGCAGTTCTTACACACTTGGGCTGATTTCAAATAGCATCTATACTGCTCAAATTCCAGTAACTTAGGGGAGTTTCTCCTGCGTTAAGGTTGTTTAAGAAAGTGCAAACTAGCTGCATGGCTCTGCCTGTGCAGCCAAGGACATCCCACCCAGGAAGCAATCCCTTGCCTCTGATCAAATGGTGTAAGGTGGTTCCTAACTGTCTTTTCTTAAGCAGAGTGAATAACACAGCATGTGGCCTACACTATCCTCTGGGCCTCCTGTGGTACTCCAGTGGGTTCAGATGTTTTTGGTGGGGTGTGTCTTTTTTCAACAAAAATGCCTTAAACTATCTGAGGAGTGCCACAGCCTCCAGACTGGTGGTTTCTGTAGCATGAAGTTGCAGGTAGGTGTTTGAGAAGGTAAGCCCTGTCCAGATTGGAGGTGGATGCTGCCCGTGCTCAGTTCAGTCTTCATACAGTGTTTTCAGGAATGATGTGAGGATTAAATCCTTCTGGGATGCATGTGCAGCTTGATCCTGGCGGAATCATCTGGATCATTCTGAAAAAAAAAAAAGAATAAGTGTAGACAGTGAGACAGGAAGAAGGTGAAACATAAGGGTGAAATATAGGTAAGGTATTTGTCAGTGGAGACTAATCCTGTAAGACTTACTAATGGCAGGAGTAATGCCACTTAAATGAACATCCTCTTACATAAGGTCCAGCCTTATCAGTAAAGATTTGTACAACTCAGTATTAAGAGTATTGCACAGAAATAGGGAGTGAAGGCTTGCAAAATAGAGAGTTACAAGAAGCACTCTTTTTCACTGGACTTCAAAAAAAGTCTGCTGAACAAGTATTTTTCTAATATATAATTAAAAAAAAAAGAATTCCAAAAAGATATCACCAATACTTTTAGCTGAACTGTTTTTTCCTCAGGCAAGTAATCAGGTTTTGGTAATGGTTTTAAATTGCATGCTTACATGTTACAAATGCTTTTAAAGATTTTAAATCTGTACCTGGTTTATATTCAGATTGTGTCTCTCTGTAATTTAAATCTGGTACGGTAATGAGGAAAATAGTAACCACAATAATCAAAACAAGATCACGGAATAAAAGTGATTAAAGTGAAAATGCAACCTAGCTATATAAAATAGTGCTAATAGTAATAGCTGAAGCAAGGATATTTAAGATCTAAGGATCCTGCATTCTTTTTTTATGATCTAATAGAAGCTACTATTACAGCACTATTGTTTTGCTATAAGGTCTCTGACTAAATGGAAAAATGTTCTTTCCAAAGAACTTCCCTCAGAGACATAACAAGCTGTTTTAGCTGAAAAGACTTCTGATAAAAGTTACAAAATTCTTGCAATAGCTAAAAGTTACTACTTCTTACAAACCCTTTCTCTCTTCTCTCTTCTCTCTTCTCTCTTCTCTCTTCTCTCTTCTCTCTTCTCTCTTCTCTCTTCTCTCTTTTCTCTCTTTTCTTAACTCTGAATTCATTAGGGTCACATTCACTTACTGCACGGTGAGCAACTGGGAACTGTTATAAGTTAAAGAACTAGTATTTGGCACTTAAGCATGTAACCAAAATACTATTTCTTTCTGCATAATTTGGGTGTGCTTTTCATCAACGAGAATCTGTGTCTGTAGTGTGAAATTCCATTATCTGATACTGGAATTGCCTTAATGCAGCGGTATGAAAAGGCTCATGTCTAATTCATTGCAGCACCCCCAAGCCTCCCTCCGCCCCTCCTCCGCTGTATGGAGGCATGATCCTCCTTAAAAGAATGCTGCCTAGGCCTTCCTCCAGAACACATCTCTCTGGGATGAAATATAGGACAAGTTCATTTTTTTTTGTAGACTTCAGGTACCCCTGACCTCTTGATCTTTTGTATGTCTCTATTTTTTTGGCTTGACAGACCACATGCCAACGTGCAGCCCAGAATTCCTCACCCACGTGATTTATTGTTTACAGCTGTTTGAGTATTTCAGACATGGCAGCTGCTTTTCAGATGTCCTCAATTTAGAATGAAAGTCTATGACAGAGGTCTTAATGCAAACCTGTGTGCTTGCAGACAGAAAGGGAGAAAGCTGATGAAAAAAATCATCTGAATTCTGCTCTAAAAGCTCTCAATTGATCCTAGCCTTGAGGGCAAAGGAAAATGTTTGGTTTATTTTGTAAGCTCATTAGGTGTGGGAGAGCCTATTTGGCATTTGCTATTGACCAGCCCTGAGCGAAAAGTGATCACTGGCAGGATGCTCAATAGGAGATCAATAACAAGCGTGTGATTGGATTAGCTACTTGATCAATGCTTTGTGCTAATATATTAACAAGCAAATTACCAGGCAGCCCATAAGAGCAGAGTGCTGACTATAATTGTATTACAAACTATCGTGATCTAATGACCCTTGAAGTGCAAAAGGTTATTTATACAGTCAAAAGGCCTGAAAGTAGTTTGAGTGATGCTGCATTATTTCAGAAAGGAAATCTTTTCCTCAATTAGCTAGCATTCAATCGTGGTTAAAATAGCTACATGTATGTGGCATACTTCCAAACTTTTCAGACTGGATTTAGCCATGCTGGTGGGATAGAAAGGGGAGAATGAGTGACAGTATTTCAGCAGGCAATTAAAGGTGGCAACATTTCCAGAAGATCTGTGAAATAATGGAAGGAGGTGGCTCCTGAGGGGGACAACAGGAGATCTTTAAGAAGTAGCACCAGGGACTGAGTGGGAAGACTGTCACAAACGTGCAGCTCAAGGGACTGCTTAAAGGCATCTAAGACTGCAGATAGGGATGAGCAAATACTTACATTTAAATCTGAAAATTCTTTATGAAATTCAGAATTAAGACATAAGACACTGTGAAAACATAACTGTCACACTTTCTATAAAATCTGTGTTGATTTACTGTGTCTACCATGAGACCAGAATAAGGTGCCTGTACCTTGAAGTTACAATGCCTGGGTTCTCAGCACACTGACTCTGACTTTTAGGCTTTGTAAAAAGCAGATAAGCAAGTCTAAAACAAGAAAAATGTGGGTGTTGAGACAAGGGGATAAGCTTCTCTTCTGAATTTGGCCCTCAGAGTTAGATGAAAAACTGGGAAAAATTCTTGTGCAAAACCCCAGTTCTCTTCACTTTCTAGTTAATCCTCATCTTTCTATTTTATAATTAAAAAACTAAACTGGTTTCACTTCCATTCTTTATAGACATTATCCCTGATATGCATCAGGAACAAGGCAGGTAAGCACACAAACACTGAAAAAAACAGAGCAGTCATGAAGTCCTTAACTTCATATTCATCTGGAAAGATGTACTTGCTGCAATTTTAGATTTCCAAGGCTTTGCCACTGCCCTTCCCCTCCCCTCTGCCTTTCCTCGCTTCCGAGAGGAGGCTGACATGATGGCAGTGAGACGTTACTTGGGGTTGGGTGAGGGGCTCTGCCATGACACAAGGGTTGAGGGCCGCCATGGCTGTGGCTGCCAGCGAGGGGAAGGCCTGGGCCAGGCTCCCTGCAGTGAGTAGGGTCCACGTCTGGGCTGACAGCAGCTGGCTGCAGCTGACAAAACAAGCTGCCAGGCCGCTACCCTCGGGGTCCCGCTCCATGGAAGAGGAAGCACTGTCAATCAATGCATACACAAGTACAGCGGGAAACATGATCGCCGATGGAGCCGCTCGGTTTTTGATGGGTGCTTGTCAGTGGTTTCTGACTTCTCAAGTGAGCGAGGATGTTTCACATGGCACGGACACGGCCAGGCGGGCTACCTGCAGCATCGGTGTGGGCTGGTTCTCCATGTGTGCATGCAGATAACAGGACCGTGTTCACCTATTTTGCTGGACACTGCGACATTTTTTGAAAATTTTTTTATTATTTTACAGAAGGAGCTTCCAACAGATGTCAGATGATGAAACGGGGCTCTCTGACAATGATGGCTTCGAACCATGTGCGATTAATTTGATTTCTCCTTTCTTTTCCTTCCCATTTTAGAATTCCAATGTGACCGTCTGAAAGTGAATGTTTTCAAAGCAACCAACACCTTTACAAATGACTTCAAAGTAAGCCACTTCCTCTTCAAAGCCACATGTTAAGACTTGAAAAAGTATTTGCAGTCATTACTTTAAAGCAGATTTGGAGGAATTTAAAATTATACATATATTTTATTTCAGTTACAAGTCTTATTTGTATACCTTAAAAAATGTATAGGCCCCAGACAATACAATAAAATTAACTGTCTGCAACATAACAGCTCAGTCAATGGGTCTCTGAGTTATCAGGTCACTTAGCCTAATACATTATGTACATACATTGTACATTATCCCTCTGTGAGGAAATTGCTTAAAGAAGCACTTTGCCATCCACTCCTCTAACCAAGAACATCCAAAATCTAGCAGTTAGTACTAAAAGTACATTTAGCCAGATGTTGTGTGCAATGGAGAGCAGTATTAACTTACAGCTTCACAAGAAGAGCTAATAGCTTTATGGAACTTTGCTAAGATGTGGGATTTTCGTTAACAGCTCATTTTAAGCATTTGATAAACCTGTGGATGAGTTACGGAAGCTTAAGAATTAAATGGGATTTTACTGTTTAGTAAAGAAGCATTATCCTTCACTGAAGACGTAACGATTAACTCTACTTTGTGGCTTTGTTTTATACTGCAGGTTGTGACATAACAGCTTTGGTCTACAGTTGGCAATGATTGTTAAAAATGCCCTTGATCCAGTCTTTGCAAACCTTATCTGTCAGGAGCTACAATTTTCCTTATCACTGCTATTATTGGAAGGGAACCTGTTGCCTGTGAAGACTGGGAGGATTTTCTAGAGAGGGAAAAAGTTAATATTTATTTTAAGCTGCTAGGATATGTTCAACCTGCATAAAGTGAACAGCATTCCTAACTATCAGACTTCTTAGTCTGAAATAACCTGTGAAAGACTCAAAATATGAGAATCAATAGCTTTTATCAAGTACTGATCAGAATGACTGTGAGAACACACAAAAAAAAAAACCAAACCAAAACCAAAACCACTAATTTAAATGGCATATAGATATGTACTAATAAAAAATCCCAAGGAGTTTTAGACCCTAAGTTTAAGATTGATAGGTACTAGCTAACTAGGTGACTACTAGGTGGCTTCTTTCCCTCATACTGGAGGTGATAGGAGTGTGTGTATCTTTCTGACTAATGACATGATAAACAGTTAAAATGCTAGCTGGTTCAGTGTCTTAACACTGTTTCAAAATTCAATCCATTATTTAACTTATTCATTACCTTCAGCTTTAAACTGAGGTCCAAAATTGCAAAGCAGTAATACTGTGACTGAACAAGAATAGGTACTTCATTTACACATGTTGGTAGCTTGGTTGTATGGTTATTAGTTTTACTTGCTGAAAAGGGGTGAAGACAGGGTCAACATATACACACACTTTTCTTCCCATGTGAAAGCAACACGGGCTTCTCCAAAGGCAAGGTAATGAACTCTTCTGCTTTGGGATCTGTGCTCTACCTGGGACCCTTCCTTGATCGAGCTCACAGTCATGAATGACCTGAGCCTCCCACAGCCTAGATGAGTGCCCTAGGTGTTATCATTGTCAAGTCTAATTCTCTTTCCATTCTTTTTAATTAAAAAATTATTTTACTAGTGCAGGGACTGGAACACTGTTTTCAGTCCCAGCTCACAGCATAGGTCCTTCTGGTATTTTTTCAGTGTCTCCAAGTAAAATGGTTTATTCTTTGCCTTTACTGCCGGGAACATTAAGTGTGTAACTTCCAAAAATACTCTACATATATCCAAAGATAGAGAAACAGATATTCTGTGTTTTTCAGTGGTGACCTAACATTTTTGTCTTTCCTTTCTCCCTTGCACATCACAAAACAATTCAATGCAAGATATTTGTTCTCAATGCACTTAGATGAAGGAAAGGTTGCGCATATGGTCTACCTGGACTTTAGTAAAACCTTTGACATATTTCCCACAGCATCCTCTATGAAAAACTGGCTGCTCATGGCTTGAACAGGTGTATTCTACTTTGGGTAAAAAACTGGGTGGATGACTGGGCCCAAAGAATTGTGGTGGAGTTAAATATTGAGTATGAGCCATCAGTGTGCCTGAGTGGCCAAGAAAACCAATAGCTTCCTGGCTTGTAACAGAAGTAGTGTAGCCAGCAGGATCAGGGAGTGATAATCCCCCTGTACTCAATACAAATGAGGATGCATATTGAGTACTGCATTCAGTTTTGGTCTCCTCACTACAAGCAGGACATTGAGGTACTGGAGCATATCCAAAGAAGAGCAACAAAGCTAGTGAAAGGTCTAGAGCACAAGTCTTACGAGGAGCAGCTGAGGGAACTGGAGTAGTTTATCCTGGAGAAAAGGAGACTGAAGGGAGACCTTATCGCTCTCTATTGCGACCTGAAAGGAAACTGTAGCTAGGTGGGTGTTGGTCTCTTTTTCCAAGTAGCAAGGGATAAGATGAGAGGAAATGGCCTCAAGATGTGGCAGGGAAGGATTAGATTGGATATTCAGAACAATTTCTTCACTGAAAGGGTTGTCAGTCACTGGAACAGGCTGCCTAGGGAAATTATTATGTCATGATCCCTGGAGGTATTTAGAAGACGTGTAGATGTGGTGCTTAGGGACATGGTTTAGTGTTGGACTTGGCAGTGTTACATTAACACTTGAACTCGGTGATCGTAAAGGTCTTTTCAAACCTAAATGATTTTATGATTCCATATACATAGTTTAAGGACTGCACATCTGCAAAAGTACTACAGCACGGGTATTTCTAAGAGTCAGTGGCATTTCTTACTCTTATTAGTACTTCATTAAAAATAAACTTAATGGAATTAGTAAACATCAAAGTGTGCAGAATATCCTTGCACATATATCAACCTACCAAACAACTTTACAATGTTGTTAACTGCAGAAAAATCATTGCAGAGATTTACCAACTCTATATACTTCAAAACAGCTCACTTAAAATCCCTCATTCCTTTGATCAAATACTTGGAAAATATGCCTTAATGCATTGACAGTCTGGAATAATCATGCTTTGGTCATTCGAATGCATAGTTAACATTCAAAATCACATACAGATTTCTGAGATGAAACAACTTTCCTCTGAAGTTTTTTTTTGGTTTTTTTTTTTCTGTTGGCATTGCACTGTGCTATGGTAAAATGTCAATTGCTTTGCAAATTTGTAGGAAATGTTTTCACACTTAAGAATTATTTTGCTGATGATACAGTTACCTCCACTGTGGTCAGCATTACACCAAGGTTTTCTTGAGGAACTTAGATGTACAACTGCATATATAAGCCTTTCATTCAGACATCTATTTCCTACTCTCTAATTTGTGTGGGGTATCCTACAAGAACTATTTATAATTATGAAGAAAGTAGTTATTTAATAAAGGAAAGTAAAGTCCTATGGTCCTTGCACACCCCAAACTGTCTTTACTTCATAGGAATATTACAGTGTGAGACATTATTTTCCATTGTGCCTTACTGTTGCTAGTTAATGTAATCTCACTGCACATCTATACTGTCAGCAATTATTATTATTAGCTCGATTTCTTATGCAGGAAAACAGACATTGAACATCTGTGCAATTTGTTCAAAGACTTACCTCAGCTAAATGGGAAAGCTATGAAGAACATCCAGATCTATCCTCAACCACATGACAATCCTGCAAGACCTAAAAATACATATTGAATTCTACTTAATCACTTCTTGGAGCATGATAAAACACTATCCAATAAACTTTGATGAAATAGACATTTTCAAAGTATTAATGATTGGCCACTACCATTACTTTATAAGTAATTAATTACGTTATAAAGATGGAATAGTCCCTCTCATCTGGTGTATAGATTTTCTATGTATCATGCCTGCATTTCTTTGCTAATGCATTTCTCTGTGCATGTCACATCTGAGGAATTTGATATTCTGAACACTAAGCATCTAGTTGCTATCTTTCAGGCATTTCATTCATGTTAACAACTGTTTTAAAAAATTGAATACTGTTATATATTGGTTTAATACTTATGGAAAATCATTGAACTATTCTCATTATTCCCAGTAGATGAATTGAATAAATAATTTCTTCTGAGCACATTAGTCATCATGTAAACTTTCCAGTGGTCCTTGGTGGAGCCTGCATTTGTACGAATACAAGTTTTATACACAAATCATTTTTATGAGTGTTTCAGCGCCCTGTCACTTTTGTGCAAAATCAATAGAATGTGCACACATCAAACCTCATTTAGATGTGAAAATAGCTTTCATACTCATGATGAGAGGCCATTTTGGAAAACACGGGGCTTTTATTTTTCCTTCTCAAGTCAAACCTGGCTTCTGACAACACCTAAGCAGGACTATGAAGTGTCTCCAAAAGTATCTCATTATTCCATCTTACTCTATTTTTACAATATATGTTTATATTTACTTACTTATTTATCCAAGCCTTTCAATGCATGCAAATGTTGATTTGCTAGTGTTGTAGTGTTTAAATATGTTCTTTGCTTTCTGGAAAACTTAAATTTGTTCTATGTATTGTACATTGCCATGGTGCTACCTGAATTATTTATCCATAAGTATAAAATCATAGAATGATTAGGGCTGAGAGGGATCTCAAAGTTCATCTAGATCCAACCTCCTGCCATGGGCAGGGACACCTCTCACTAGACCAGGCTGCTCAAGGCCCCACCCAGCCTGGCCTTGAATATCTACAGGGTGGGGGCAGTCACCACTTCCTTGGAAAATCAGAGCCTCACCACCTTCATAGTGAAGAATTTCTTGTCTGCTTCTCAGTCTGCTTCACTGAAGCGGTTTGTTTCTGAACAGGGAATGCTACTGATACCTAGAAAATGACACCATATAATGGAATTGCCTTTATCATATTTCTCCTTAAGAACATTTAGAAACTCAGTTAAAAACTGCTAGAATGCTAAGGTTGGAAAGTGGAGACATTAAAATTCAGTGGGACCAAATTGGAAGCAATGAACTCAACATTAACATTACCCTCTATTAAAAATATCATGGTAAAGGCTTTGAAGCTGTGATGATGTATCAGCTTCTGTTCAGGTACCTGGTTTTGTCCAGGTGACAAATTCTGGGAAAATTATGAAATAATGTGACAGTTCAGAGATTCTCAGCTTCCCTCCTTCAGTGGCTGACTGTGTGCAGGGGACAAAATACGAGATTTCTTGAACAGAGCATTGAAAAATGTAGTGATGTGTTTCTGTTTCATTCCTCCTCTCCTTCCAAAATGAGGAGGTGTGAGACAGAAATCATGTGCACTGTTTTACATATATAATGTCTGTCTTTTTGAGTTAAATGGTGTGGCCCAGCTACATTGGAGATATACTGGTATAAAATTGAAATTACGATCTGGACAAAGACTAGCTGATAAAACATATATGCAGGGGGCAAAGCTAGAGGTGTGAAAATGTTACCTTTATTCTGAATCTGTCTGCACTTATTTTTAAAGGCCATGCTTTTATTTCAGTGTATTTTTTTGCAGACATTTATACACAGGGATCACTTTCACTGAGATGCTTTCAGTGCTCATTGTAAAAGACTAAGACTCAGGAATGAATGAGCAGTTTGAGGGCACTGTATTATTTCCTGGATTTTTTTTTTAGATGTTTCTGAATATTACAAAAATTTGCACTAAGTAAAGGCCAAGTTACATTTTTGAAATGCATTCGCAAAGCAATTTGTAAAATAATATGCATTTACATCCTTCAAAACTGTGAAAAAATGTGGTTGGAGTGACCCTCCAAATTAGTGGTATATTCCATGCCATCTATGAGTCACATAAGGGGCTCACTTAAAAACACAGAATCTGTGGCAAAAATTGGGAATGTGGCATAAGTAATGATACTGATTCATAAAGATGCTGGTTTTAGGATGGTAAGCAGCAATTCTGATGTTCAGTCTTGCACATGTAATTTCTTTAACCAAATAATAAATAATTTTTAAAGAAATTTGAAAGGAAAAAAAAGAGCATATTGTAAGTTAATTTTATGGCCAAGTTTTAAGAGGGTTAACATGTTTTGCTACAGTTGACAGCACGTAGTAGTAAATTCAGAACTTGTCCAATATTCATTTTTAAATGCTAAAAGAAAACACCATTCCAAAATACCATGGAAATACCATTCAACCCTTTTAATTGAGTTCATCAGTTGCTGGCCTTTTATATTTTTATTTATTTGATTGTTTTACAAAAATTCTTTGTTGCATTAAACACATTAAAATCCTTTTTCAGAATAAGATCAGCATCCAAGGCTAAATTTAAACCTCAGGAAAGGTAAAAGAATCTTTAATTTATGAAACTGAACAAGTAGACTTATCTAAACATCTCTAGGGCTTTAATGGGGGATATCTATAATTCTCTGAATTGTATTCCTTTCACAGTGATATTTTGTAATTCCATTCTATTACCCTTGCTTAACATTAATGAGATAAAAAGATCACATTATGGCGATTGATGTTCTTCAAATTAAATGCACGTTTCCATGTACAAAGCTGTCTGCTAATTTAAAAAACATAGCATGTAACATAGAATCATGACCATGGTCATCACTCAGCTGGGATCAGATAGCATTTTTTATCTATTCATTGGATTTAACAAGGCATGAGATGGAAGCGGAATACAAAGTGTGGGTAGATTATCCTGTATACACCCTTTTGGCCACTTCTTGGCAATCTCAGCAAGGAAACTGAGGCTTCATGTTGCCATGGAAATAAACCTCAAGGTCAAAGGGGCATATGGAAGGTCAGGCAATGACAAAGGAACATCTGAGAGGCCATCTGGATGAGTGACCTGACATAATTAGTCATTAATCCCACTCTTGGGAACAATAGAGTTAGCCGAGAATGTGTTTGGACTTTGATCGTGGTCAGGGTGATCTCATGGGGAAAAGGGAAGAAAGCTCCACTTGGTAACTAAGCAGATTACCCTGGCATGCTGTTGACTAAAGAAGGGTAGTCAGAAGAGGCCAGTGGGATATGCATTTTACATATGCCGTGTTTTCCCTTTAGTTACTGCAGGCCTCTCTAGAGCCATGTGGCTCTAGGATTAGCTTTTGGGTAGTGATTTTTTTTTTTTGTACAGTTTTCAATGGAAAGAGAGCAAGTGTCCTAAAATACTTAAAATTCCCAGGCAACAGATGGGAAGAGAGCTGAAGAGCCAAAGGCATCAGCCAGCTTGGTTTACAGGTGTCAATATTTACTAAGTAGAGTTGGTCAGGGTGTCTTTTGGGAAAAAAAGAGAGAGAATGGCTAATCAGTAAAACAATAGCAATCATCCCTGTTGTCTGTTTTATAGTGAATGGTTAGAATTATAAGACGACCAATTGTGTGGCTAAAGCTCCCCATCAGCATCTGTCCTTCCATTCCCACTCCTTTCCTTTGTATGTCATGTTTTCGTTATTGAGACCAGTGCCTTGATGAGAAGATGCCTGAGAAGACATCCCTCACATGTATCTGAGATTCTTCTACGTGAAAAGTTGCTGATATTTGGTGATGGATTCTCTAGAATGTTGTTGGGCATGAAAAATAAACAAAACAGGCATGATATCGTGTAAATGTATGTAACTCAGGACATGTAGAATTTCACTTTTCCTGTGGATAAAAACCCACACTTTTAAATGTGCCATCAAGCAAATGACAAACGCAATAGACTAAGGGGACCAGAAAGTAAGAACAGAGGGAGATTTCCGAGATTTATTTTTTCTTTCAATAAAGTGAAATACAACATGTACGTGCTCATTTTCAGCACACTTTTGCTCCATCACACTGTAAAGTTTCTACTTAAATCTTTTATCTTTGTCTGTGATAAAGACATTTTCCTAGACTAAGAGCAAAAGCGAAGCCACAGATACTTTGCTATTAATACAAGCAAGCATCCAGAAATCTCCAGAGAAGGTCAGATATGACATCAGCAACTGCAATTCTTTACATTTCCTATGTAAGGAAAGTAACTTTTGCAAATAATTTCTGCCACCAACAGATTCCACATTTTAAATCTTTAATAGCTGACCAAACCCAGAAGGAATATGTGCTGCTTCTCAATAATTAGTTCTCAATTTAATAGTGTATAGAGGAAAACCAATATGCCCTCTTTCGGTGTTGTGATTTTGACGCCCAGGGTTGCTATTTTTTCCCAAGATCGCATCATTAATCTGCTTTATTAAACAAGAGTTATAAAACAGCAAAACACACTATTTCTAAGCGAGAATCAGCAAAATAATTGGAAACTGTAGGTTTCTCACTCTTTATTCTTTTAAAATTACCAAGTGAAAGACTGACAAACTGTATTCTTTTGTACTTTCAGAGAGCTATATGGTGGTCATATTATGAACATCTAAACCCTTTACCCAATGAAAACCTAAATTTACTTCTTTATTTCTGCTTTCCATAAAAATTTGATACTGACTATGAGAAATTGCTGATGGATTATGAAGGTACATAATCGCTGAGGAAAAGTTGTTATTTCTAAAAGCACAACCAGTATCATAGCTGTCATTAATGGGCTGGACCTTAATGAACAGACAGTATGAATAAACACAAACCAAATCTTCATGAGGATGTAGAGGCAATTATGGCAAAATTTCAGGATTACTCTGGAAGGCATAATCCATCCCATGTGATCAGTGGTGTTCACACAATGGCAAAACTCAAAACTACATGGGATGCGGAAGACATTAATTTGGAATGGTCTATGAGCAACAAATAGCTTATTTCTTTTCTGAGATCATATTGTTTTGATTTGTGAGAATTATGCTATGTCCATTTTATTAGGGGAAAAATATTTCCACATTGTCCCATTTTCCTTTTTTTAAAATTTTTAAAATAAGAGCAGAGAAGGGAATTATGCAACACGTTGATCGTTGTGTGCGAATTCAGTGCACAAGTATATTCTTCCTTTAACAACATATTCAAACACAAGTACTTGACTTTAGTATTTTAGCCTTCACAGATAATAGGTGCTAGCATAGAACCACCGAAGAGACTCGTATTGGCAGAGATGACCTTGTAAATCTATAGACTTTTCTATTTTCTTTACAGTGAGTATATGATATATTCACAGGACTCTATCCAGACTTCATGTACCATACTATCCATGAGTAAGTCAGAACAGAACAGCTGAATGGGGTTATAAATGGGCCATTGTTTAACAGCATTGTTGGATTGCTTAAGGTTTGACTTGGAGTTGTTAAGGTATTGTATTTCAGAATGACTCATCCCAGTGTTAGTGGTAACAAACTGCATTTGGTTTCATTTATCAGCACTATTAAATAAAATACATCTTCTGTGTCCCCGCTGCTGACTAATACCTACAAAATACTCAAAGGATAAACTCTTTCCCCTGCGGAGTTTGATTTAACAACTCTATATCATGCAGGGATGTGTTGTTTTCATACTTTTCAGTTTCTTTATTTCTTGGTTGTATTCAGTTTTGAAAATAAGACCTTCATATCCTTATTTTAATTGACATTTGGGGGTATTTGAAAGTGTTTGATTCTTGATCTTTTTTCTGCCTATCTCAGGCAGGATCACATCCTTTTGTTCCATCAATGATACATTTCTGCCCTTGATGCAATGAGTAGGAGTGACACTATGGTCTATTCCATAGGTTCCTTTGCATAGGTTTCTTATGACTCTGTTAAGAATTACTAACCCTTTCACGCAAGAAATCGAGGTCCCAACCTACCAACTCATTGCATATGCCAACACCTGACTGCTTGGCTAGGTGAGGTAGCATTTTAGAGAACACCCTGAGCCTGGGTCTCTGGTGTCCTTGCTGCAGTTGTGCTCAAGCACTTCATCTCATGGAGCAGGGACAAAGAGAAACTAAATGATGAAAAAGAACAAAGCATTTTTTCTTTTTTCTTAATTTCAGCTTTCCCTCAACTGCATCTGTCGGAGGGCTCCCTTTTTACTTCAGTGCTTCCCCTTCCTTCCCAAATCAATGATGATGATGATGAAATTAAAAAAAAAAAAAACCCAAACAAAGCAAACAATCCAACTACTTTCAGCTTTTAGCCTCTGCTTTCCAGCCTGCCTTTTGTATGACTTGGTGTTGTTCTGGCTCACTGGAGAAAGCCCAGGCTACCCAGCAGTGCTAGTTGGTACATTGCTTGGGATCACTGATTACCTTCACAGAGCTGGGAACTGCACTGCTCAGGCTGTACTTCAGCTTGGACATGGAATTAACTGGTGGTGGATGTGTGTGTGTGAATTCACACAGCAAAGCAGCAGGACTAGAGTCTTCATTTCCACCTACCTCTCACAATATTCCATGATCCCTGAGCTTCTCTGTTTATTTTTACAATACTTGATTGAAAAATGGCTCAGAAATACTGAGAAAATCTGGTGATAATTGAAATATCGATCGAGTACAGCTATTGATATTCCAGCTTGGAAGATTCATATCACTCTGAGGTTATTTCCAATCCTATTATTTGTTTTCACAAAATGGAAGCCAGAGGTTATGAGCTGATTTCTTATGACCTAGAAACATTCCAGATATAGACAAAGAAGTCGCAACAAGTTTACTGTTTCTTCTCAATTTTTTTCATTGCATCTAAATGAGAAAGAAACCAAAAAACCTCTGAACTCATTTTTACTATTATTCTATGAAGACTGACCAATTTATACAAATATTCTTAAAAGTTCAGAAACAAGTTTTTCCAGTATTAAAATTTAATATAAAAATCTAAATAATGAGTAACAAGTAGAAATCAAATAATATAAATTTATCACAAAAAGTCACTTGCAGCCTGAATGTCCTGGGCTCAAATTCATAATCAAAAAGAGGAAAGGAGTATTTACAGAATCACAGAATAGTAGGGGTTGGAAGACACCTCGAGAGATTACTGAGTCCAACCCTCCTGGCTAAGCAGGTTCCCTAGAGTAGGTCATACAGGTAAGTGTCCAGATGGGTCTTGAATATCTCCAGAGAAGGAGACTCCACAACCCCCCTGGGCAGCCTGTTCCAGTGCTCTGTCACCTTCACTGTGAAGAAGTTCTTTTGCACATCGGTGCAGAACTTCCTGTGGTCCAATTTGTGACCATTGACCCTTGTCCTGTCCCCACAGGCCACTGAGATGGTTGGCCATCTCCCTTTGTCTCAGATATTTATAAACATTGATGAGATCCCCTCTCAGGCTTCTCTTCTCAAGGCTGAACAGCCCCAGCTCACTCAGCCTTTCCTCATAGGGGAGATGCTCCAGGCCCTTAATCATCTTTGTGGCCTCCGCTGGACTCTCTCCAGGAGATCCCTGTCTGTTTTGTACCAGGGAGCCCAGAACTGGACACAGGACTCCAGGTGAGGCCTGACCAGGGCAGAGTAGAGGGGGAGGATCACCTCCTTCAACCTGCTGGCTACACTCCTCTTAATGCACCCCAGGATCTCACTGGCCTTCTTGGCCACCAGGGCACACTGCTGGCTCATGGCCAACCTGCCATCCACCAGGACCCCCAGGTACCTCTCCTTAGAGTTCCTCTCCAGCCTGTACTGATACCCGTGGTTGTTCCTTCCCAGGTGCAAGACCCTACACTTGCTTTTATTGAACCTCATCTGGTTCCTCACTGCCCAGCTCTCCAGCCTGTCCAGGTCCTGCTGAATGGCAGCTCAGCATTCCTGTGTGTCCACCATTCCTTCCAGCTTTGCATCATCTGCTGCTTGCTGAGGGTGGACACTATTCTCTCATCAAGGGAATAGTTAAACAAGACGGGACCAAATACCAGCCCCTGGGGAACACTGGTAGTCACAGGTCTCCAATCAGACTCTGCTCCACTGATCACCATGCTCTGGGCCTGGCTCGGCAGCCAGTTCTCAATCCACCTCACCGTCCACTCATCTATCCCACACTTTCTCTGCTTTGTTATCAGGACATCATGGGAGACAGTATCAAAAGCCTTGCTGAAGTCTACACAGCTGGTGATGACATGGTAGAAAGCTACAAGGTTGATCAAGCACAATCTCCCCTTGGTGAATCCATGCTGATTACTCCTCATAACCATCTTTTCTTCCAATTGCTTGGAGATGGCATCCAGAACAAGTTGTTCCATCACCTTTCCAGGGACAGAGGTGAGACTGACTGGCCTGTAATTAACTGGGTCTTTCTTCTTGCCCTTTTTAAAGACCAGAGTGACACTGGCTGACCTCCAGTCCTCAGGCACCTCTCCTGTTCTCCAAGAGTTGTCAAAGATGATAGAGAGCAGCTCAGTAATCACCTCCACCAGCTCCCTCAGTACATGTGGATGCATCCCATCAGGACCCATGTATTTGTGCATGCTGATCCCACCTAAGCACTCTGAGACCACCTCCTCCTCAACCAGAGGGAAGTTATCAATTTCTGAAACTATCTTTCTTCCTTTCAGAGTCCAGACCCAAGAGGAAATAAAAGTACAGTTTGAATGAATTGATCTTCAATCCTTTGCATGAGCATATCCATTATTGGGCTATCTTCTCTGCACGAGTAGGGAAACTCTTCCTCTTTCATTCTCTACATTGTAAAAACCAAAGGCACTTCAATACAAAGGAGTCTAAAATCATTTGACATCTCTAATTTTTCCTTTTTGATTAAAACTATTTCTAAGACATGTCTTAAATTACCAAACAAGTTTGGATTTACTAAAGCTACTTTTTCATTTGAATGTGAAAAATACCAAATAGATATAAATTCATTTATGCTGAAATTCAAGATATTTACACAGAGGCAATACTTGGCAAAAAATACATTTATATTTATAAAACTATACCATAATTTTATTAATTAGAATCAGGGTAGATAAACTAACAATGCACAGACCCTTTAATTAATCTTTATAATTTTTATAACAGCTATTAGTCATAATCACCTTCCTAATTTCAATCATTACCAAAATATTTAATGCCATTTATGAGTCTGGATGAAAGAATTCTGTAGAACCAACCACTAGGAGACATTTCAATATACTATGGAGAAAAGAAGTTTCCTGAAGTGGAACACCTGCCTCAAGAAATACTGACAGAATCATTAATAGAAAAGTGTAAAATTCTAGGGAAACTGAAAAGCTATTGTGCATGCTATAACACTTTTTAAAATGGAAAATAATATGAGAAGGGAAAATAAATAGATTAATCCAAGTATTTCCTAAAGAATCACAGTAAGGAAAAACTTATAGCTGAATTTTCTTCTTTTTTCATAACAGGAATACTGAATATTTACTTGTAATAGATGAACAGAGATATTGAAACTGACATTTCAGATCAAAGGCCAGTTTGGAACGGTAGAAATTTTTTTAGTAGTTCAACTAAAAAACCCAACCCTCAGAGAAAAAGAATTATGTTTGAAGAAAGCTTAATGTTAAGAGTCATATTAATTCAGTGTTAAGATTCACAGAGCAAGCCTTAAATTCGCTAGTGAAGGAGATAAAACTTGTGCTCATTTTGTCATACTGTTAAATAGGAATCAGCAACAGGGTTGAAAATCCTGTTGCTGACTGGGTAAACCAAGTAATTAAACACTAATATGCAAACTTGATTCCTGTCTGTGATGTTCTATGCATTCAACTGCTACCAGAAAAGCAAGAAATAGCAATTATCCTATACCACAGTTCATTCAAAAGTATACCTGTGCTGTAACTGAAATGTCCTTTAACTGATGAACTGGCCCAAAATCTTCTCTATAATGAATATGAACCTTTTTTCTTATGATTTGGGAACATTTGATCAAAGTATTATTCGTGTAGTAAAACTGAACATCACTGAAATGATAATACCAATTGAGCAAATAGAAGCAGTTTCCTGATATGTTTGAACTTAAAAGGGGACATGACATACTAAAATTGTCCTTAAGACATAACTGTCAAGAAGACCAATAGAGAGATTAAAAAACCTGGTACATTTCTTACTCACATTCATGAATATGTTGTAGAACTCAAACTCACAGTGATTTACTGTGCACTTAAAAGAAAAAAAAAATTGAAATGCTCTTTGAGGTGGTATCAGACACATCAGGTATCATTCAGACAAAATAGATGTTTTGAGACACCAGCTAAGTGATTTCTGCCCAGCTCTTAAAAGTGTGTCACTACAGCAGCTTTTGCTATGAGGGGTGGACTCTGCAAGACTATAGTCTTACATAGCAAACAAACAAAAAAGCTAGAGCTGAAGGATGATGAGTACCACAACAGGGAGCATGCTCAGAAACAAAACCACCTACACCAAGAATCCCCAGAAGAAATCTTGAAGGACAGATGTCTGGCAGTCTTTTCTGTCTAATTTAACACTTCACTAAATCGCTAAGCTTATCCTTTTTGTTTGCCAACTTCATCCCCCAAAACTAAAGTACTTTAAAGACAGAGTGCAGAGGAAAGTCTTGAGGAAACATACAAGAGCTCAAGCTCTAAAAATGGGCTTAACCATTATTACTCTAAGTTGCAGATGGAGGGGACTTTAGTACTTATTTTTGAGACTAACACAGGACAGGTTGGTCTTTATTACTCCTCAGGTTTACATTACTGATTTCTGAGAGAGCTGTTCTTCTCTGTTTCAGAGCAAAGTTAAAAATGCAAGCTTACATCACTAAAGAGTCATGGCTTTCAGTCTTCACCTGTTTGATTTTGCTTTCAAAGGGACTGCATGCATCCTCACAGTCCATTACCAGGTCTTAGCTGGGAGCCAGGATCAAACAGCTGAGAGATGATAGAAAACAGGTCCATAAACTACTTCTCACTTATTCCCAAACATATGAGCACTTCCAACCTTCTCGTTTAATTTTGGCATAAGGCAAGTTCAGTTTGAGTTTCAGTCTTGTGTTATCAGCTTGCCTTTGCCTTGGAAAGGAAATGCTCACAGAGGTATTGCTGGGAAGCAGTTTAGGAAGCTGCTCCTTGCTGCCTCTCAGCTGTAGACTAATGGCTTCCAGCTGAATGAACTGCATTCGTGCTTCCTCCCTGTCCTGTCCCTCTGCAAACTGCTGCTGGAGACCCTCACAAGCCCAATCAGACATTTGAGGCATCAGAGACGGGAGCCACTGTTTCTTAACTGTAACTTTACTGCTTTCCTGCCTATCTTTGCGTGAGTTCCTGTCTTCAGCTTTGCTCCTTCAGTGGTCTTGGGTGAAACAGGGTTAGCACTTTGGCAGTGTCTGTGCTTCAGCTGGGAGCCATTAACTGACAGCTTGTGAAATGGCAAGGAACAATTTCCTAATTGCCTGTCAGCTGTAACTGCCTGAGGAACTCTTCCAGCATGTGTCACAGCAAAGTCAAGCAGGTTATTTTGGTTATTTCAAGCAACCCCCAGCAGAGATTTAGGCTACTCTGTTTTCATTTTCATTTTTTGCATGAAACTGTTTTACCTGTCCAGGTTACAGACGACTCTGGACAAGGGAATGCTTCACTCTTAAAGCCAAATATCAGTACAGCTGAGTGTAAGGGCCTTCAGATCAGAAGAAAAGGAGGGAATAAGTTAGTCTATATGCCTGCAGCCTGTCTGTTAGGAGCTATGGTATGATAGATTGGGATGTGATCCTGTTTCCCAGAATGTTTTGTGCATTTTGTCATAGCTGATCTTATTTATTGTTGCCCTAGGAGCCGAGCAAGTGAGAATTAAATTGCATTTTATTTTTGTTTTCACCTGTGCGAGCTCTATAATCAGAGATCTTCCAGTGGCAGCATGCTCCAGTGATACCTCTTTCCAGTGACACTCACCACAGTGGCAGTAGTCAGTATGGAGAGGAACAGAAAGAGTGTTTGAAATACCTCAGTTTTATCTCAGGGCAATACACAGAGGAACAGGGACTTGGAGCTAGAATTTTGCAAGTTATGAACCAAATAAATTTTTTTTTGTACCACATGTACTCTGATGGTTCTGGATAAACATAAGAAAATGATCTTTTGGTCCAGAGATGAAAGCATGATTTCTCTCAGTAGAGCTGCATCCAGATGGGCATAGTGTCTGCATGTTAGAAATGAAAAGCAGCCTTTCTAACTATTGTCATACTGTGAAAGCCTGATTTCTATTTCAGGAACATCATTGTTTCAGAAATTGTGTGTGGGTAGAGATTATACAAATTGGCAGGTAGTATAGTATAAGGCCCTTGCTGAAGAGTCCAACAGGTCTCCAGGATGGCACACAAGAAGACCAGAAAGGGCAAGACAAAGCCATTGTGGAGCAATAGCCGTTCAGTTTCATACAAGAGATTAGAAAATAGCTTAAAACTGTTAGTTCCATGATATGTGGGTCTTCCAAACCCACCTCACTAATGGGTATCTCTCAAGAAGTAGTCTTAGAGTCTGAAGACTGAACCTCACAACCCATTGTATATGTGTGACACTGCCAGCTATAAATTCAATCCCCAGATGGCTCTGCGCTTCACACTGCAAAAAGACCTCCCAGATATATTAAGGTGACTTAAGAGACCAAATCAGCAAATGAAACCACTGTATATTTTACAGATAAAGTGCCTCATTCAGAGAGCAAACCATACCTGACCTTCTGAAAGTCCCAGAACTGCAGTGGTCTACTGTTGGGGAACATACAGCATTCTTAAATTCTTATTTCAAGCAAAAGTGTTTGCTCGAGCAAAACCTAGTCCTACTGGAAGAGGAAAAAAGCTGAGGCCACTCACATAACTGCTTTAATTGTGACAAACTAATTAAGTGCTTTCAGCTGTGTCTATATTGGGCCATTGTTTATTTGGCTTGTTCACAATCCACTTTAGGTGGCTCTTTCAAACATTCCCACATTTATGACTTCTGTCCTCTTTTTCAGTATGGTTTTTGAGGAGATAAAATATTGACAAACATGTCAAACAACTTTCACACCTTCTCTTGTAAGTAAATGGCTTGAAAGAATATTGATGGTCACTATAAGGGAACATGTAGAATGCAGATGTGGGGGCTTGGAAGGAACAGTCACCTTGAAACTTCCATTCTATAGCTGCTTTGAATTCAAATTAAGTGATTGGCTTGTTTTGGGAATGGGATGTAATTCTAAACATCAAATGCCCATTTACTTTTAGTATATTGTTACAATATACATAACATCCTTGTGGCAATCAAAGTATAATTGCAAAAGATATATTTCATTTTTGTTTTCAGGTGCTTGGATGAAGTTTTGAAAAGTTTTATTTGTGAACTGAACTTTATTTTGCTGGTTCCTTCCCAAGCATAAATTTATGAGATGTGAAATAAAAATTGAGCTAGTTTATGCTTCTGAAGCTAACACTAAGCCAGTGCTTAACTTCTTTCCATTTACATTATGCCTATATATAAATAAAATATCCTAAAAAAATCACTAGACACACAACTTGTGGGATATAACTAGTGAATGCTGGCAGATAATTTATCAACTCTATGTTGCTAACTGGACATCAGGAATTAGAAGTGATGAATAAATTCTCATAAAACTTCACTTACAATATTTAAACCAGTTTAGTTCTGTATGAAAAAATACGCAGGGCATTTTAATAAGTTTGTTGCCTTTTCTTTTTAAACAGAGCTTTCCAATCATGTAGATGATGGAAAGAAACACAGATCCAAAGTTCTGCTGAGCACTGCCATACAGACCGACCTACGCTTTTCATATTGCTTTTTGTTTGACATGTAAGTTACAGAAAACATAACAAGGTGCACTTGTGCAGGACATTGGACTAGATGACATCTGGGAGTACCTTCCAACATAAACTAGTCTCTGTTTCAGAAGGTAATGAGTAAATACAGGAGTAAATACAGAAGTAAATACAAATTCAGAATAATGGGCTTTCTGAGCCTGCTTTCCTCAGTGCTTTGTAAGTAACCATAGTTTGAGTGAGATCAAGTCACAGTCACATTACTGGAGATGTATTCACTTTTAGAAGTTACTCCTGGGAGCAAATCTGAAGGACCTTAGCAGGGTTAACTCCTTCCCTCTGAATGGAGGGAGGTCTATAGGGGCAGCACAAGGTCAGGATCAGTCAGTGTTTAAAAAATCTGTGTTCTGACTGAAAATTTGGGTTAATAGACTAAGACTTGGAGACTGCAGGCACACCCAAAATTAGCTCTACAGCTAAGCCATGTGCTGCTGGCATCACAACCCAAGGATTTGCACAAGCTAATTTACCCTGTTCTCTGTTTAACAGTAATCCTCATGTTACTACTGTGGCCTATCAAGCTAAGATACACCCTCAGTCTTTTAGAAGACTGGGGAAAAAAAAAAGAAGAAAAAAGAAAAAAAAAAGAATGAAAGCTTAATGGGATGACAGTTCCCATTGTTCTCAAATTGCACCCAGATACAGTGGAAGCATTCCACTGCTGCAGCATGTGTTCAGTGGTTACAGTCATGGGCAACAGTAGAAAATCCTATGACTAATAGATGATGATCACTTGAAAATCTCACCCTCAGCTTTTGCTGAACAGTCCTATAAGGAGGCTCCTTTATGCTCTCCATTGCTGTATGCACTGCAGGAATGTAATAGGAATGCAGTATGAGTAACATTTATATATCATTATCATCATCATTATCATGATGTGTTATCTGTCTGGCAATCTGCTTGCAATATGAATGACAATTCTTCATATTGGTCATGTTTTTCCATGAAGCAGATAATTATTGCTGGTAGAGAAAGGCAGCTTGGATTTAAGAAGGCACCAGATGCCTTTTAACTGCTTTTAAACTCCTTTGTTGCTTCCTGGAGCTTGCAGCGCACAGAGAAATTGCAGCAAGGCACTGCTTCACGAGAACTGGTAGCCTAATCTCTTCAGCTGTTTCTGTTACACTTTAGCACCAATGTGTGTGCTGTGGACACCCAGGGGAGCCAGTAAATCTTCTCCAGGTCTTCCCTATGTCCCACTGGTATCAATTAAAGATACTCATGGCAGCTAGTATCTACCTTGTTGAGAACAACCATAACTGAGACCCATACCAAAGGATGGCTCAGTTTGATGTAAAGAACTGCCAAAGTTTACTGGAAGGCCAAACATCTTTCCTTTTAGCAAAATATTTTGCATTTAGTTTTGGCAGCAGAGGTTCAAGGTTTGACATTGAATATCTGTTTCAGTTATGGCTATTTGAGAATATACATATCTGAAACTGGACACCAGCTTCAGAGTTTCCTATTTAAGAGAATACTTCCACTTGGCCAAGACCAATGTGTTTATCCTACAATCCATGGGTTTATCCTACGATCCACATCACATAGCTGCAATTAATTACTTGAATGCTCCTGAACACAGATACCATCATACATAATTTTATTATAGACTAACATAAATGAGTTGAGGAGTTAAGGAAGGAAATAAACTGGACTTAACCTTTTTTCACGAGTGTGTTATCTATGGCAAGAACTATTATCAACACACAGTATTATATGCACATCAATTCATGGATCCCAAAAAGCACAGGTTTTTGAGTATCATAATTTTTTGTCTTTTTTAAAAAATAAACTTTCTCAACTTTCTAACATAAAAAAAAAAAAGAATGACACCATTAATCTTCTCTGGAAAAGGGTAGTCTTCAGTTAGCTAAAGAATATTTTAGAGAGAATTAAAAATGGCTTAAAATCACAGGAAGTTTCTTTTAAAGATCTCCTGGGTCTGATTTTCCCTTTACAGACAGTAAGTTACACAAGCGTGATTACTTTCACAGTATTTCGCTGGAGATACAATCCTACAGCTGTAAAGCAACAAAGAGTGAAGCATCTCATGTAGCATTCGAATTCTCCAGATTATGCTGGGGGATAGTGCAAAAAGGGCAAGGAGAGAATCATCCTAACAATAAGCCAGTCCATTTTAACCTCATCAAACAACAAAGTCCTTCAAAGAAATCATATCATCAAGCATTCATTTGCATTGATAAAATATGTAGCTACCCAATTGAAATAATGATTTGGATTATCTTTATAGATAGTCATTTGTGTCTGAGACACATTTATAAACCAGATCCTCAGACAAGACAGGTCAAACCACCTTCATTTCCTCTATCACCATCTATCAACTGAACATCTTGCTATCTGCAAGTGGAGAAGAGTTTAGTAGAAAGAATAGTTGGGAAGTTAAAATTATTATCATTTCCTTATTTTTCTTAATTAAAATGTTGCATAAAGTGTCTCATACCTAGATGCCACAATCTCGTTTTCTAAAATACTATGCCTAAAACAAAGCTAAAGATTAAAATTAAATGCAATTATATTCCTCAGGAATAAAACAGATATACATTAAGTATAGTAGTTAGGCTGTAAATTCATTTAAGCTTTTAAAATTTACAAAAGAATATGTAAAATGCAAATTAAAGGAGAAAATCTTATTTATCTCCCTTGTTTGTATGGTAATTGGCTGCTTTTAATGAATTAATCTCATGCACAGGCTACTGCTAAATTAGACTACCTATAATGTACTGTCTGCAAGTAACTTCACATTCTCATTATGGCCTCCCTAATTTCTAAAGTAAAATTAATATAATTAGGGAGCAAATCAATACATATTGATCTTGAGTTACTTCAATGGAACAAAAGAATAACAGATTAAAAGGAGGTGATTTTTGTTAGCATTGATTTTGTTAGCATGCTGAAACAAGTGTTGAAGAATTAAGTCTTAAAGTATTTTCCTTTCCTGAATGATATCCTCCGGTCATTTTATATTCTCTGTGAAGGAAACATTTTTGCATGGCTGTGTTTGAAAGAAATGAAAAAATAATCTGTTCACCCTCTGTATTTGGGTGACTGTTTTCTTATGGTATAGTTTTCTTATGGGAAAAGACATTGAGTATATTTTCTTTTCATGGAGATCAATTTCAGGCGGCAAATTATTTCATCAGTCTATGTTTCTTTTTCTGAGTGTAAATTAAAGGTGGATACATGCTGGCAAACACTACCTGAATAAATAACTGGTAGTATACTGGGATATAATCAAGCATATGCAGTGAGGAACTTGAGGTTCATAATGAGAAATAATGGAAGCATTCACAGAAATCAAAGCAGCGATGCTTTTCTACATACCCACCAACTTATTTCATGTGGAAGAAAATTACGCTTCCTAGCAGAAGAGACTAAGTTCTTTTATTGTATTCAGGAAGACATATTGCTATATAATAGCTTTAGACTGACATTTATTAGTAAGGTGTGAAGGATAAATAATAATGTGTTACCTCAGCAGCTGAAGTCCATATTCTAAAAGTTGCTGCCTGGGATGGAAATGTCTCAGGTGGTTCTAGACAAAGGCTTGTGTTGCTCCACGTTCCTCTGGAGCCTCTGCAGGGCACCCGGCTGCCGCTGCAGGTAAACTTTACTCAAACTCATAAGAGCATGTTGATTGAAGTCAGGGGCAGTTAATTTGGTTTTCACATCTTAAGGTCTCTGCAGAGCATAAACCCTTTTTTCTAACTCATATTTCATTTCTGTGTTTCACAGAAGCTTTATGATATGTGAACAAATTCCCTTGCTGCATGTGATAAATCTAAATTGCTTTGTTTAAAAAGGTAATTAATTTAGAGTTTTTCTTTCAATTTTCACACCACATGAACATGAATAAAGCTTTTCATGGTGTATAAATTTATGTACAGTGATTACCCAAATGAATGGCAGAAACAGCTGCACCTTAAAGCTTTACACTGAATATTCTGGTTTACTTGAAGCTAAATTGCAGATTCTCGTTGCATTTCAGACATTCATAATTTTTATGAATAATATTTATTCATAATAAACATAATTTTAGGGAAACAACAGTTATACATCCAAAAGTTTTAAATATTAGAAGAAGAGCTATGCAAATATGTAGTATGTAATTCTGTTTGCTAAATATGGGGCTTAGAGGGAAGGCTATTCTATTTAATGGTATCCCACATGAAGTTATAAGTTGGTGCAATTGTAATTCATTGAATTGTGTAACAATCCAAAACTAAACATACTTGGCCTTCTACACAATGAGTGAGAAACCTATTGCTTAATATGAAATTTTGTCATTGAAAAAGCAAGAATACTTTTGACACATGAGCTTTGTGAAAACAAGGTAGGTGCAATGTAGAAGCTGCTATCAGTAAAACACTACACACTTTTGTTTTTCTATATTAAGACACAGCTCCATTCTAAGCTGGCAAAGCAGATGATAATGATATTTTAAATATATTTTAAATTAATAATTTAGGAAAAAACTCTCTGTTATCATAAAAAAAACAGCTACAGATGTCCAACAGTATTACATAACTAGGAAAACTGGGAAACTGTCTTCTCATATAGTAGTATTTACTTTAGCTGTTCTTTTTATTTATACTCTCTCTGCAATAAAATATATTATTATACCTTATTTAATAAGAATTTTCAGATGTTCTTGATCTTGGATCATGAAGACCTGATGATAGCAAATTTTGACTTGAGGCAAAGTCTGGGCATCAATGCTTGAACCAATATATTTTCCATACCCAGCATAACTGGGTGAAATTATTTTTATTTCAGTTTCATAGGGAATGTCAAGTAAAAAGTATCGAGGCAACAGCACTATTGTCATGAACAGACTGATCCTAGAGCTCAATGAATAAATGGCACTTCCTTTTCGTGTCCATGAAAAAGAAATTGGATTTGGGGCATATCCCTGAAGTAGGGATATTACTGGTCAAGGATACACATTACTATTCTGATATCAAGTTTATATTCTATAAAGCTGAAGTGAAAGATATTGAGACATATTTTTGGTGACATCACTGATTGGTAATCAGACTTACCGGTAAGTAAGGGATTTTTGTGTTTGAGTCTTTTTAAGAGAACCTTTATTAGGATAATAAAGACAAATTATTTTTCTTTCTAATTTTCCTTAATTTTNACCTCCAGGTTCCTTAGATATTCTTGAACCTGATCTTCCTCTACAATGAGTGGTTCATCATTCTTCTAGCCCTTTGCCTTCTGTGTCCTGGGAAGTATGACTAGAGCCCTTGATGGTGAAGACTGAAGACAGAGAAAGTGGCTCATTAAAAGAAAGGAAAAAGAATATATTCTGAAACTTGGAAAATTAAAAAGCAAAATTTGAAACTTGTAATAATTATACATTCAATGAAAACTTTACAAACCTTCCCCTCCCCCCACCCCCATGATTGTAAAAAAAAAAAAGAATCAAGGAATTAGAAAATAATCAAGAGCTAAGTCAGAGCTCAGTAGAAATTAGTTTGAAGGAATTGTAGAATCATAGAATCATCATGGTTGGAAAAGACCTTCAATATCATCAAGTAGAGCCATCAGTCCTACACCACCATAACCTCTAAAACATCTCCTGAAGCACCATATCTACCTGCTTTTTGAACAGCTCCAGGGGATGGTGATTCCACCACCTCCTTGGGCAGCCTGTTCCAATGCTTCACCACTCTTTTGGTGAAGAATTTTTTCCCAGTATCTCTAATCTGAACCTCTCCTTGTGCAACTTGAACCCAGTCCCTCTTTTCCTCTCACTAGTAATTAGAGAGAAGACGGCACACCTAGCTCATGACAACCTTCTTTTAGGTAGATGTAGAGAGTGATAAGGTCTCCCCAGGAGCAAAATTGAAGTAGAAGGACAAAAAAATGGGAAAGACAAGTAAATGGTGCCTACCTCCTGAGGCAAAAGAGTGTGCTTTACACCAGCACATATATATCTATCCTATGAGTGCAAGTATGGAAAACCTCTGGAGAGGTTGCCCCGGGAAGATTTTCTGGGAGCAACGTATGTATGTCATACAGATATGATAGAAAATAGCAAAGCCACAGGTCCTGTGAGATCTTTCTTCAAGAAATTGCTGTGGATATATTATTCCCTTAGAAGAAGGTAATTTGTGTCACATAAGATTTCCCGAAGAAGTAAGATTTATAGAATAGACTTAACGTTTTAGGAAAAGAGAGGTTATCATCCTCATTTCTATATCTACACCTGGATAAATTTCCACCCCAGAGAACTGTTGAGAAGAAGATATGGATCAGTAAGTTCATTTTAGTTTAAGTATACCACTGAGCTGGATTTATATTTACTTTTGGACTTCAATAGTTTTTTAGTTTAGGGTGATTTGAGACAGACAAAGACCTCCTGAGAAATAACAGCAAGAGGAACATTTCTTGTGGACATGCTAGTGAGTTTCTCACTGAGCATTGCGTGGCACATTAAGAAGTAATAACCTTACCCATATCATACCTTTGGATCAGCAACAGCCACATCCTGTACAATGTCGCCAGCATAGCCTTATACCCAAATTCCTAGGACAGGAATTGACAGAGAGAGGGTAAGGATACATCATACAATGAGTTCGTAACTAACTTCAGAAAGGATAGCTTCTTTTTGAAGTTAATTTGTTCTGTAAATAAAATCTTATAAAAGTATGAGCAAATAGCAGAGATTGTGTAAGAGCAGTTATGCCTTATGTGCAAATTTCCTTGCTAGCATTCCTCATTACCTCCCAGAAAGCAATGGGGAGCCCTAGATAATTATTGTCTCAAATTATTCATCACCTTGATTGTACACGGCAAGGTTCCCCTTGGGTGCCATAATAACATTTGAGTAAGGCCCTAAAGGTATTTGGTAAATGAATTAATTATTATTACTTCTGTAATGCCTGAATGCCCCTAAAATTACCACAGCAAGATAATAATTTATCAGAAGTATTACTATACCCAAATAACAAATGACGAGGATTGGTAATATCTCACAAGTAGAGTGTACAGCTGAATGAAATTTGAAATTGCTGTATGAAATTGCTGTTGTGCAAAAATTTAAAACTTAAATGAAAAATGAAAGGTTAAGGCAAAATCAGAATGTCTCTTGGGAAAATTTGCTCTTTGCCAACATTGATTTTTATTGGAAAAGTATACTTCACTCTACCAGTTCTGGTCTATGGATTTAAAATCAGCACTGACGTGACAAAGGACTCACCATTGCACTTCCAGTAGTTTTGTAGAGCCTGTCCAAAGATTCATCTAGATTCCGTGACATGAAAATTCTAAATTATCATTTAAAATTCTTTTATCTATTCTGGCTTACGGGTACTGTGGACAAAATACAAATGGGCTATTCCTGCTTTGTTATCTAGCCCACTTAAGCTATTCTAGTGTTACAAAAAGACCACACAAGTAACAAGCTTTCTTTTCCTTTCTTATGCTTTTCTTTCAATGGCATGTGAAGTTACAGATTGTATCTGACAAGAAAAAACAATAGAGCAAACACTGGGACTTAACTGTCCTCCACAAAATCTTTTTCAACTAAACCAAATTTAAAAATAGAACATCAATTCTATATAGAAAAAGTCAAGAAAAGTCAAGAAATCCACAAAGTTTTGAACAACTATTTATCATTTTCTATAAATACTCCATTTGTAATCCTGTTTTCTTGTTAAATGGAAATCTTAATAGATTATTGATTATGCTGTAAAATCTATACCATAAAATATACAAGATATGCGCAGTGGTAACATTGAGGTTGCTCTGGTAACATTAACTTTTATGTTTCCTGACTCTCTGGATTTTAACTACAACCTTAAACATAACATTTTTGCACTAACAGTTCATGCGTCTCTTACTAAAATAAATTACACCTAACTTTACCATTTACCAATAGACATATTTTCCCCTAGAAAAGACAACAGTTTTTTCATTCAAAATTCGTCATGACAGTTATGACAAACATATGGATAGTAACAGTCTTCCAAACAGGATGCTTATCTGTTTTACTAGTTCAGAAAGGTCTGATTGATGTGAAAGACCAAGGTCTCTCTAAAGATAATTTAGCCATTTCCATACAGTTTACGCTTGTGTTAGCTGTATCCTGCAAGGGGACTCCCAGGGGAATTTTCTGTGACCTTCCCTCTAAAAGGTAACACATAAGAGATTCCTAAAGGAACCATCATCTAACAAGACTAATGATAGCTTCCATGCCTATTATCATTCAGTGAGAGTGAAAGAGACTTTAAAAATGCAGTACCACATTCCTCCCTTGATGTTTCTCATGATCTATTAAGGTATTAGATGCCAGATAAATTAATCATTAAAAACTTACAGTTAAGACTTTACAAATAATAACCAGGTGTCCTTCGATTATTTTTTATCTCACTATATATATTTATGTATTTCTGTCACTAAGCACAAATGATACAAGACGATTTGTTTATTGATGACTAATGGGTAGCTAATGTTCATGAAAACACCTATATTCTTCAGCCTTTCAGTGCATTAGAAAGTTGGGAGGATTACAGAAAACCATCCATTCCTCATTACTGAAATAGCTTATGATATGTTACTCTGCTATCCTTTCATGCTATTTTAGGGAGTGTGAGCTATTGTGATGACTGTTTATTAATGCATATAACCTGTCACTTGATTTATTTTTTCCTGAGCAGTAGCACTTTGTTTAAAGGTTCCTCTAGTAGAGAGTTAGTAGATTAATTTGCTTGGGAATGAATTCTTATTGAAGTGGTCTTTCTTCCTCATTTTGGCTTGTTTCTAGCATAAATGTACAATCGAAATTTCTGTTTGACCCCTTTTCACCAAAATATGGCTACCAAAATATTTTTCATTGTTGTCCATTTTATATGTTTAATAAAAAATTATAAAGATTTTCAGGTTAGTGATGACTTGTTGGTTTTCACTGCTGCCCTGAAGATGTATTTATTTTCTTCAGAGTTTGTATTCAGTTAGTCCTATGCAGACCACCTGCATTTCTCCAGTGACCATGTTGCTTTCTACAGGTTTTAATTTTTCACTTTGAAACAGAAAATGATTGACCTGTATGGCTGGAGCTTAAGTTTCCCGATTTGAACAAGTTCAGGTCTATTTCTAGATACCTAGGTATGTATGATTTTGCACTGAATAAGAATAATTCTTGGATGAATGAAAGAAAAATAAAGAAAAGGAAATGTTCTGTAAACCTTTAAGTCTATGCAAGTCAATGAAGAAAAGTTCTACTCCAAACGTTGTGAGCTGGTTAACACAGAACATACCTGAAAGTTAACTACAATCAGCTGATAAGATTTAAGTCAGTTCTCATGTTAGGTGCAGGTTTTGTAAGAATTTCTTAAGAATTCTAAGAATGCACTAGTCTTGAAAATATTTGAAAATTCATTTTAATGATATAAGTCACCTATGTCCAGCACTTGCCCTTGAATAAAGAAAAGGAGAGATGTAAAATCCTTTCATTTGAGAGATGTCCTTGAGAATATGTAGTAGAAGAGATAAGACTCTAACATTTCTTATGTTACCCTATAGACAGTCCTCTCCTTTCTTCTAATCCATTAATTTAGACATCAAGATGAAGTACCTTTTGTGGCACTGAAAAAAGTGTTACATAAGCCAAACTATTAATAATTATATTTATACATATATCGGCAGAATGCAAGTACCTGCATGTCATACATTCCCAAAGGTCAGATACCTCATCTAGTGCTGGTCATTAATAGGAGCATAGGAGCATTTTATTTTCTGTTGAACAAAGTACTGAAAACCACGAATCATATAGGCATTTAACAAAAATATGGTCTGACATAGCGAATAATCTTTTGCTTTTGCTTTGCTCCTATGCATGGCCTTTTGTTTTTGCTGTATCAAACTGCATTTATCTGGACCTACAAGTTTGTGGCTGTTTTCCAATCTTATTTTTCTCCCTTACCTGTTCTGCTGAGGAGGGGAGAGATAAATACCTGGTGGTAGATACCTGCTTGGTAGATACTTGGTGTCCAAAGTTAAAGTACCTCTTGGTACATGAAAGAAGACTTTTGGTTTTTTTTATTTTCATAGAAGAGGACAGAATTTAATTCTAAATTTTTCAGAGACAATCACTTTTGTTGTTACACATTATCTGTTCAGGCTGGATACTGTGGCCCAAGAGGTGGTCATGCAATGGAGTAAAGGCAGCAAATAGAAGCAGAGAGAAGCTATTAGGTATTTAGCATGTATAATGCTGACTGCTATTCTCTAAACAGAATGAGTTCATGATGTTGAAGATAGTGTTGCACAGTTGACATTTTTCCTGTTTTCCTCTGTGTAAGTATTCTGTGCAGTGATTAATTGTTTTTGGGTAACTATGCTGCTCTTTCTAACATTTCTCATTTTATTCTCCAAGTACCATGCTGAAGACTTATGTTCACATACTTTATATGTAGAAATGAATGATTGCTTATAGTGTTAATAAGCTATAAAATCTTGAACATAACATTCATGCATGGTTATTGCTTTATTATGGGAATGAAAAAGGAAAATAATGTTATATGAACAAAAAGCAGCAAGAAAGCAATGGAAAAGCACATCAGAGAATCATTCTCTTGCTCTGTGGCTTGGCTGTTTCCAAGCGTAATAAAAATGAGAGATACGAGTGTAATAAAATTCATGCTAGACACATCTCTCAAACTGACCAGAGAATAAAAAAAAAAAATCACTTTCTTCCTATATGTTTTAAATTTCCCAGAGTATATTTACCTCCAGTAGCAAAGTACAAAGGTACCAGTGGCCCATGGCTAATTTAAGGTATAGGCAGGTCTGATGAAGGGCAATGCATGCATGGAGCAAACACTTTAGGACCATTCTGAGGGATACCTTTTTCTTCTCTGTTCATTTTACAAAGGTCTCTATTGTCATGGAATACTGTGAATAGTTTAGGAAGAGATTCATTTTGGATGTCTGTAGCAACTCTGTGTTTCAGGACTTCTGAGTATCATTCTTGGCTTTGTGAAAAGCTCTAGATAAGATGTCTGTGCCTTGAGTATAGTGTTTGTCATAGTCTTTTAGTTTAATCTTGAAAACTGCATGTTTAGGTTCAGAAATATTGAAGGTTTCCCTGGCAATTGCACTGCAGCTGCCTTGTACATGCTATCCTATATCAGCTTGGTGCTCATCATGCATTACGAAAACCATGTCACCATGTAAAACTTAAAAATTTAGACCTGGAGAATCCTGTCTGCAAAAGAAGAGGGAGACATTTGGCACCCAACAGTGCACTTGCTTGAAGAGATGGAGACATCTTTTATAAAAGCACTTTTTTTTTTCTCCAGAAAGAACATGTATTTCAGACAAAAAA